>CM060689.1:30863500-31463500 GCA_030686995.1 Artemisia argyi | reverse complement strand
CAGGAAGATTTTCTGGAACAATATTTCAACAATTCATGCATAAACTAGATCATTCATTAAAAGACAAGAATAATGTCATTCATATGACATTTACAACGTGAGTTTACAAGCATAATCCTAGTCTAATCTCCTAGCATATCTCATGTTAAGTCCGGTTTTATTAGTGATCATGCATGCTTCTCTAAAACTTGCGACCGCAAGGTGGAGAGGAGTTTTTGGGTAGGGGTTGTAGAAACCCGAGTGACAAGAGGATGGAAATGATATAGTCAAGAACATTCTTCATCTTTTGAAAGTGGTTGTGATTGTAGATACAACAAGCACAATAACCCTCATGGGCATGCACTTGGGCAAGAGTGGGATGAGACATTGTTGGAGGATGAAATTTTTGGGATAGGATGATATTGAGGAGGCTCAAATCAACAAGATTGGAGAATTCTTGAGCTTTGATGGAGTGTAGGGAATTGACATTTGTCATTTGAGGTGGAAACAGAGGTGGTAATGAATGATCTTGAGGAGTCGGGTTTGCATACTCATTGTGAGTGGATGGTGGCCCATTTTGTGGTTGAGAGGCAAAGAAGGAGAATGATGAAAATGATGCCTCATTATGTGATGTTGGATTGGAATTGACATGGTTATTGCGTGAGTTGTTTGAGTTGTTCATGAAATTGCCAAGGCTTTGTTTCTTCCTCAATATGGGTTTCACCGATATTATTGGTTTTCTAGGGGATGACATTTTGTTGGATGGCATTGTGAAGAGGAAAGGTTATGCCATGGCAATGGATAGAGGAGGTGATGGTTTAAATAGAGGATGAAGGTAGCAAGAATAGTAAAGCATGCATGCTTGGTTAAATTAGTTCAAATGATGCTTAAGCAAATTAGGAATGTCCACAAGACCCAAGGGTAGGCTAGTCAAACATGCAGGGACATAAAGCAATTAACAACACACAAATAGGTGGACGGTCCTTCAAATAGGTGGACCGTCCCTTATCACTTAAGGGACCGTGGGTCGATAAAGGACCGCCACCAGGAGGTTTTCCAGATTTCCGAAAATGTTTCTAGTGTGTGCCTATATGACACATATGTGGGGATGTGATTATCTTGACCCAAAAAGAGAAGAAAAATCCTAAGAGATAATCCAAAGTCTCCTAATTTCAATTTTGCTCATCTTTCCATGTCGGATAACATATTTGTTATATGATCTGATAGAGGAATTGAGCGCATAGTGCATGCATGGAAAAACGCTTTTGAATTGTATTAACAATGCAAGAAAAATTGATTTTTCCTATTCGTGAGAAGATTTTGAACACATGAATTGGGGTTTTTATGCACAAAATCAAGTTCTCTTATTATCAAGCAATAATGGTTGTTAATAAAAAAAATAGTTACTTCCCCAATTTCTAATTTTTGTGCGCAAGAGAATCCTAGACTCAGATTAGAAGGGATTCATTAGCTATGAAATCTAAGGAGATATGTGTTCCATCATTCCTAATCCTAATCGAAGATAAAAGAATGGTTCACGCTTAAGTGGTTTAGTAAGAATATCAGCTATGTTTTCCTCCGTTGGCACCTTTTCAATAGATATGTTACCCTTTTGCACATTATCCCTAAGAAAATGGCGACGAATCTCAATGTGTTTGGTACGAGAGTGTTGCATAGGGTTTTTACTTAAATCTATTGCTCCTTTATTATCACACATGATTGGAATGTCATCAAGTGTAATACCATAGTCTACGAGAGCTTATTTCATCTATAGTACTTGTTGACATGCCTTTACGGCGCTTACATAATCGGCTTCGGTTGTGGAAATAGCTAGTGCCATTTGTTTCTTGGAGAACCAAGAAGTTAAACTACAACCCATGAAGGTACAAAAGCCACTAGTGCTTTTTCGATCCACATAATCTCCCGCATGATCAGAGTCGGCGTAAACTATAGTTTCTAGGCTGGTCCCCTTAGGATACCATAATCCTAAGTGCATAGTGTCTTTAATGTATCGGAAGATACGTTTAACCGCTTCTAAGTGAGAAGATTTGGGATCTTCTTGAAAGCGAGCACAAAGGCAGACACTAAACATGATATCGGGCCTACTTGCCATTAGGTACAATAAACCTCCTATCATACCTCTATACTTAGCACTATCTACGGATTCACCCTCTTCATCCTTGGTGAGCTTTATGTCCGTAGCCATTGGGGTTTTCATAGGTTTAGTGTCTTCTAGTCCAAATTTCTTAAGCATTCCCTTAATATATTTGGATTGATTAAAGAATATTCCATCATCTAATTGTTTTATTTGTAGTGAATGTAGTCCAAGGAAGAAGTTAAGCTCGCCCATCATACTCATTTCAAACTCGTCAGGCATGATTCTTGAAAATTCATCAAACATGTCTTGACAAGTTGAACTAAATATAATGTCATCGACATATATTTAGACGATTATGATGTTTGAATCTTTCTTCTTGGTGAAAAGAGTGTTATCTACCATTCCCATCGAGTATTCATGCTTAAGAAGAAAAGCTTTCAACCTATCATACCAAGCCTTAGGGGCTTGCTTTAAACCATATTAAGCTTTCTTTAGTTTATAAACATGCGCGGGGTACTCGAAGTCAATGAATCCTGGAGGTTGTGCAACATATACCTCCTCATTGATTAGACCGTTTAGGAATGCACTTTTCACATCCATTTGGAACAGCTTAAAATCTAATGCACATGCATATGCAAGTAATATCCTAATGGACTCAAGTCTAGCTACGGGTGCATAGGTTTCGTCATAATCGATTCCCTCTTGTTGATTAAAGCCTTGTGCGACTAACCTAGCTTTGTTCCTAGATACAATACCATTTTCATCTAGTTTGTTTCTAAATACCTACTTAGTCCCTATTATTGTGATATTCTTAGGTCTTGGTACTAACATCCAAACATTAGTAGACTTAAATTGGTTTAATTCTTCTTGCATTGCGATGATCCAACTTTTATCTTTTAATGCTGCATTGACATTTGAAGGTTCAATGATTGAAACAAAACAAAAGAAGTTGCTATTGTTTTGAACTTGTGATCTAAGGGTTCTTTGGTTTAGGCTTCCTATGACATTATCTAAATGGTGGCTTTTAGATTCTTTAATATTTGAAGTTTCACCTATTTCGATGGTTTATTGAGATATGTCTAGGTTTTTCATGTTTTCAACTATGGCGTTTTCTTCATCCAAATCATCATCTACCAAAGGTTAAGTTTTAGATGGAGGGGGACTCTTATCGAATGTCACGTTGAGTGATTCTTCGACGACTATTGTTTCCTTGTTTAAGACAATGTAGGCTTTACTAGTTTGAGAGTAACCTAGAAATACACCTTCGTAAGACTTTGGGTCGAACTTGGTGAGATAGTCTTTGGTGTTTAGAATATAGCATTTTCTAAACACTCTAAGGTAATCTAGGGAAGGTTTCCTACCTTTCAAAATTTCATAAGGGGTTTTTCCTATGATTTGTCTAATTAAAATTCTATTAAGAATATAGGTGGATGTATCTACGGCATTACACCCAAACTTTTGAGGAATCGATTGCTCATTAAGCATGGTTCTACTCATTTCTTGCTGGGTTCTATTTTTCCTTTCGACTACCCCATTTGATTGTGGAGTTCGTGGAGCCGAGAAATTGTGAGTAATACCATTTGCATCAAAATAAGATCTGAATTGAACTTCATTGTCAAATTCTGTACCATGGTCCGTCCTAATGGAAACTATGTTGCATCATAATTGATTTTGAATTTTCTTGCTAAATATTTTGAATTGATCGAAAGTTTCAGTCTTGTTTTTAAGAAATCTAGTCCAAGTGTACCTAGAGTAATCGTCTACGATCACTAGGGTGTAGAGATTTCCTCATAACTTCGTATGGTGGAAGGACCGAATAGATCCACGTGAAGAAGTTCTATACATCTAGATGTTGAGATTATGTTCTTAGGTTTATGACTAGAGTGAGCTTGTTTTCCAACCTTGCAAGCATCACAAAACTGTTGGTCGAACCTAAGTTTGGGAAGGTTCCTAACTAAATCCTTAGAAGACAATGATTGTAATAGACGCATGTTGGCGTGTCCTAATCTTCTATGCCATAAAGTAGAGTTATCATTAACCGTAGCTAAGCATATGTTCTCACTAGGTTTGTTACTAATTTTCATGACGTATAGGTTACCTTTTCTAATTCCTTTTGCAATAACTTTTCCGTTCTTAATTATCTCACTATCATCTTTTGAAAAGATTACCTTGCAACCATTATCACATATTTGACTAATACTAAGTAAATTAAAACCTAGGTTATCCACATGTTCTACATTAGTATTAGTAAATGTAACAACCGTGGTTTTGGCAGGTCAGTTTGACTGATAGTCTTGACTCGGTTGACATTTGTTTGGTGTGTCTTAGGTGTTTGAAGTGATATAAGTGAGTTTTAGCACTAAATCCCTTTGCGTAAATGGTTTTTATGGTGATTTGGAAAGTTTGGAATTTGGAAAAGTTCATTTTGATCACCTTTGTGGTGTTGAAATGACTTGTGTAGTTTTGGTGTTTTTGTGATTTTGCGTAACGAGTCTTCGTTCAAGTTATTGAGCGTTAGTAAGTTACGTGGGATTTGTTTTTATGATTTATGTTTCAAAAGAGTGTGGAATTCTATTTTTGGAAATTTTGTTTTGAAAATGATAATTTTTCCGGTTGTCGTAAAAGTTAAGGTTTATCGCAAAAGACGTTAGGTTTTGTTTTGGGAGTTTATAAAATATGAAAAGTATGAGGTTTTGAGTGTAATTAATTAATTTAATAAAATAAATATAAAATATCCCAACCTATATAAAACACAAGTGTGATTGCTATTTTTAGAGGTATAAATTCATCCTAAAATCCTGAAAAAACGACACATGGATAATATCTACTATTAGAAAGTTTTTGAAAAAATTTTCAAACCGGATTTGGGAGAAAAATAAGGGAGATAAATTAGGGAGACATTAATTTTTTCTTCAATGGCAGTCAAACTAAATCTCTATCATCATCCCCAATTGCACTCGGCATTATCAAATTCAAATCCCCAAATAATAAAATGCATATTATAATTCATCCCATCCTCATTCCATACAAGCTATGGCATCGGCATCATCATCATCATCGTCAGATCTCACATATTCTGATCCGGTTATCTCACCACCAAAAGAACTCACAGGCTACGACATCATCATCAAAGGTATCTTCAAAGGGTATTATAACCCTAATTCCCAAAATCTTCAGCAAATTAAAATTTTCCAATTGATATCATAAATACAAAATTCAAAAAAGTTTAAATTGAATCAATTTGTGGGTTTTGTTTGCTAATGATTTGAACTTTATGATCAATGTATGTAAATGATTTGCGTATGTTATTGGTTTTTTATTTTTATTTTAATTGCAATGATGATATGAAAAGGAGGTTAGCAATCTGTCTTTTAGAAGTATATGTTTGCACACAATATGTTTGATGAAATGCATTCAAATATGATCCATTAGTTTTAGCCACAATAGCTAAGTTTTTCTTAAATGAGTAAATAATACCAATTATTTGTTTCACTTCCAGCATTAACCAATTTGTGTATATGTTGCAACAAATGTTGCTGATGAAGGCAGCTTAGCTCTTAATATTCAGGTGACAATAGTTTCAAGTCATGATATATCATGTTGTCATCAGTTTAAATTCTCATAATTGTCTTTAGACATGACAATGCCTTTTTATGATTTAGGAAAACGAGGGTGAGTTCTCAAAAACATCTATTACTCAAGCCAGTTATGAGGTAACTAATTAAAAGCCACTATTTTGTAGTAATTATATATACTTTTTAAATATGTTCTCGACATAATGACATTACACACATTACCAATGTAACATTTTTATAGGTTTTCATTGGAATGGATGATGTTGCATCTCTATTATATGCAAAGGACAAGAACTATGATATGAACTTCAAAGAAGATGCCAATTTTTCATCCATTGTCATTATTAGTAATTTCACGCCGATGTAAGAACAAATTTAGTTACAGACCTGATTTAGAATTATACTTACTGGTATGATTTGGCTAAACTTGTAATAGCTTGTCCATTTATTGTTTTAATTATGAAAATATAATAATAACAATGTTACATACTACAGGTATGGAGTTAGAAAAGATAGACGTGCGCAACTCAAACATGCAAAGATGAAGGAACCTCACCGATGACATGGCTGGAGATGCTATAATATAGAGATTGATGATGAGATTACTGAAAAAGTGAGACAGATGGCTGCGGAGAGGAAATAAGTTTCAAAATGTTTAAAAGGCGTGGCGAGAGGACTTAACGGAGAATGATCAGGTATGGTAAAAGTAATGTAGTACTTGAGGTTAAATATGCAATATATAATCAAACCAACCATACTTGAAATGCTATTTTAAGAATGCATGCCAACATTCGTTTTCTATTGTTGCATTTAGTTAGGGTTATACATCTTTTAAAGTTTGTTAACCTCATAAATACTAAAAAGATTTGTTTCTTCAACACTTCTTTTAACAATAGTCTTTTTAGTATTTTGATAATAATAATATTAGTATTGGATAAATAATAATATCTAATAGTCATTTTAGTGTTTATCGCATATTAAAAGCACAGTGATTGTATGGGGTGTGGCATTGTCTTTTGAAAGTTATTATTTAGTTATAAGCTGTAATTTAAAATTCTTTAGTGAATAGTTTTGAGTAATACATGGTTGTGGTGGTGGGTTCAAGCCCCATGGATTAGTCGGCCAAAAGGTCATAAACCATGGTTACAAAAAAAGAAAAAAAAAAAAAAGGTAACACATGGTTATGTCGGTGTTTATCTTGCTGCATTGTGCACTGAAGCTGCCCTTCAATGCATTAGAGAAAATATGGACGCCATAGATTGGAGAGACGAATTTATTGACGCCAAGATACTGAACTCAATGGCAGTCTCAAATGAACATTTCCAAATAGCTCTTGGAACTAGCAACCCATCTGCTTTGCATGAGACAGTACGTATATTCATTGAGAGGATCACCTTGATTTGATCACACACTAAAGGTGTTGGACCTTTGTAATGTGTATATGTGATACTTTGAGTGAATATGATTAAGTATGCGGAATCTACTTAACCACACTTAGAATGTTTATTGGAAATGGAACTGTGATGCTTGTGTTTATTTAACAAAGAACAATGAAAGTATTTCACCAAACGATTCAATATTATTCAAAATAATACGAGTGATCTTCACTATCACTAGGGTTACAAAGACCTTGAATCTTGTGTTTGTTCTATTGTTTTTCTCTATGTATATCTGTATCACTGTCTATTCGTATATGTTAAGTCATATCTAAGATCTTCATTTTATAGTCCAAGGAAAGATCTTTTTCAATCTATATGACTCATCTTAAATACTAGCTTATGACTAATCTTCATTCTAGCTAGATGATGACTTATCATGTCAGTCATTAAGATACAACATGTATCTAGGATTACAACTCACTTGGAGTGTTCAATTTGATGACTACAACAAAGATATTATTTAGTGACTATGCACAAAATATGTTTATACACGTATCAGTAGAGTAAGTCGTACTTATCTACACAGCAGTTGTATGAGTCATAGCATCAGCAGAATCCATCAACAGAAACACCTTCAGTAGAAAACGTTCTTCAACAGATTCCATCAGTGGAAACGTGCTTTGTGCTTTATCAGCAGAAACATACTTGATGTATTTCCTTAAGCCTTTATACTGATTCTTCTGATTATTTAATTCCCAACAATCCTCCCCTAAACATGTGAATTACATTCAAACATGTTTTTCTGAATTAAATGAGGTCTTTGTGAAGATCTTTCAAACACTTCATTGTCAGACTGTGATCTGAACTTTCTTCTCTTTTGAGTGATTGAATGTCTTTCTCTGTAACTCATCTGCTTTCTTTTCTTTGCTCCAATCTTGGACTAGATGATGGTGCAATATTCAACTTGAAGAATTATAAGAGGCAATGATGCTGTGTATCTTGGATGCTTGTTCCAAGAAGTTGAAATCATCTTTCAGTATGTCTTTGGAAGTTATGAACAAACGTAGTGAACTGAAATTGAAACCTTTCATCTTTTGATCTAGATAGAACTTTCTCCTATCAGCTCTGTTCTTGTTCTTTATCAGTAGAAACCATGTCATCATCTTGTATGCTCCTATCTTTTCCTTCTTTTTATTTGGTTAAACTTCCTTTAAAGGGCTTTTGTAACCTCTCCTGAGATTTATTTCTCTCTTGAGCAATTTCCTCCCCTGTTTGGAAGATCTCTCACAATCATATCATATCATAATCATCTGATCTAGCAATTTCCATGTTTTCAGACAATTTGTACATGAAGCCATCAATTCCTTAAGAGTTTAAATGCTGCCCTCATCACTTCTAGGTGTGTAACCTCCTATGAGTGGTGAATCACTGAGCATTGACTCATAATCCATCATAAGATGATTTTCTGAGCCTCTTTGCAAATCCTTTTTAAGAAATATTTGACTTAGCAGTATGAACATGATTTTCTGATTAAAAATCATACTACTTCTAACCATTTTGAAGGGATTAAGTGTGGTAACTAACACTTAATCAAAATTTCGGTTTAAAGCAACCTCTGGTTGTGTGAGAACCAATGTTTTCAGTTATAAATAACTGCCTGTGTACAGATAAACCTATTCAAAAGGCTTTCTTTACAGGGTTTCTAGCTCGTGGCATTTGTTACCTCTAACACAAGTGTTAGATTCACTGTTGCTCGCTGTTCTTTCTATCAGATATCCGTAGATTAGTCACATTATACTTGAGAGTATAAAATGATAGAAAGTGAGTTGTATCAGTTATTAACTGATCAACTAATTTATCAATTCAATGTGAAACATCATAATCAGGTTTCAAGAAAGAAGTTTTAAGGAGTTTTGAAATCCCAAACTCTTTCTATCATGAACCTATTATATCAGCAGCAATGAGCATAGATTTCACTCGAAATAGCCTTTGAGTTCAAACATTCATACCTGAAATTGTTAGTCTAAAACCAAAAGAACAAAGTACAAAGTACTTGTTTTGAATTAGAATTATGCATAGGACTAACTGTATGAATAACTTTTAATTGGTAATAGTAGTTTTAGATGACAAAGTTAGATGCATTAACAAAATCTATATACAAGAACACATTATTTTGAAAAATTTAAAGATTTAGCATTCCAATACCTGCTACCAAGTACTGAAATCTTCCAACATCAAAAGCTTTTGTAAGAAGATCTGCAAAGTTTTGTTCTGAAGTAATTTTCATTACTTGAATTAACCTCTTTTCATTGCAATCTCTAATAAAATGATGTCTAATTTCAATGTGTTTTGTTTTAGAATATTGCACTGGATTTTTAATAATGCAAATTGTACTACTATTATCAATATGAATAATGGTATGTAAGAAATTGTACCCACAGTCAAGAAGTTGGTTTTGAAGCCATAGGACTTGACCACAACAATTTGCAGCAGCTACATATTCAGCTTCAGTTGTTGAAGTAGCCACCATTGTCTGCTTCTTACACTGCCATGAGATAAGTCTACACCCAAGGAATTGACATCCTCCTGTTGTTGACTTTCTGTCCAAGCTAGCACCAGCATAATCACTATCTGAGTATGCTACCAAGTCAAAAGATGACTCCTTAGAATACCACAGACCCAACCTAGGTTGACCCTTGAGATATCTAAAAATTCTATTGACTGCTGTTAAATGAGAAACCTTAGGAGTTACTTGATATCTTGCACAAGCACAAACAGAGAACATGATATCAGGACTTGATGATGTAAGATACATCAAAGAGCCTATCATAGATCTGTATGTGTGTACATCCACATTAGTTCCTTCTACATCTTTAAGAAGTGGCTTCTCAGGATCCATTGGTGTGCTTGCTGTTTTGGAATCAGCAAATTGAAACTTTCTAAGAATCTCTGCAACATATTTGTCTTGACTAATAAAGATTCCTTCTCTTGATTGTTTAACCTGCAGACCGAAAAAGAATGTAAGTTCCCCCATGGAACTCATTTGAAACTTATTGTGCATAAGCTTCTCAAACTCTAAACACATCTCCTTCCTTGTAGATCCAAAGATGATATCATCCACATACACTTGAACTAGCAAAAGATCCTTCTTATGCTTCTTGGTGAAAAGTGTCTGATCTATCTTGCCTCTTTGAAATCCATTTGAAATTAAGTAGGAAGCCAGAGTTTCATACCAAGCTCTTGGTGCCTGATGTAGGCCATATAGAGCTTTAACAACCTTGTACACTTTGTCTGGATGGTCAGGATCAACAAAACCAGGAGGTTGTGAGACATACACCTCCTCTTCAATAGTACCATACTACCATATAAGAAAGCACTCTTGACATCCATTTGATAAACTGTGAATCCCATAAATGAAGCATAAGCCAAAAAGAGTCTAATGGCTTCAATTCTTGCTACTGGAGCAAAAACCTCTTCATAGTCTATCCCTTCTTCTTGTGTGTACCCTTGAGCTACTAATCTAGCTTTATTTCTTATCACTATGCCCCTTTCATCCCTTTTATTCCTAAAAACCCATCTAGTGCCAATTACTCTTACACCACTTGGTAAATCAACTAGCACCCATACCTTTTGAATCTTAAACTGAAGAAGCTCCTCTTGCATAGCCTCCAACCAACTTGAATTCTCTAGAGCTTTATGAATATTATTTGGTTCATCTTGTGAGAGAAAACATACAAATAAGCAAGAGTTTGAAAATTCATGCTGTTTTAAAGCATAAAGGGCATCAAGAAGCCCTTGTTGATCTGAAGACATCAATTGTTGTCTTGTCTTCACTCATGATTGTACATCTCCAATCACATTGTCCAGGGAGTGAACTTTGTGAATCCTTGAGTGTGGAGTAGAGAGAACTTGATAATCAGGTGGAAGGTTGTTGAAATCCACCTCATTTTCTGAGAGATTTGCTTGCGTTTCTTCTGATGGTCCATCAGCAGGAACATTTTGCTCATCAGTGGGAACGATTTGCTTATCAACAGAAACAGCAGTGTTACTTCTGACTTGAAACTCTTGTTCCTTAGTTCCATCTTCCTTGTATTCATCTTCAACATCTTCTTTAGATTTACCAGAAGAAGATTCACCATTTATTGAAGTTGAATCCACACTTGAATTTGTCCAAATTGGCATTATCACATAATCTTGATCTGTCTCCTTCTCTAATCCTTCTCCATTTGTTGCATCAGCAGTTTGTGAACCTGAAAATTCATTAGTTTCTGCAACAAAAGGCACATAATTCATTGATTTGGATAGAGTTTCAAGATTAAATAGCCATTTGGGACCTTGTCCTTCTACATTGGTTTTATTTTCCAAAAACTTCCCATGTAGATTTTCCTCTACTCTTCTAGTTCTCATGTTGTATACTCTGAATGCTTTGCTATTGATTGAATATCCAACTAAGAATCCTTCATCTGCTTTTCCATCAAACTTTCCAAGATGGTCTAAGGTATTCAGAATTGTCACATGACATCCAAAAGGTCTAAGGAATCCTATTTCAGGATTTCTACCTCTAAAAAGTTCATATGATGTCTTATTGTGAGGTTTTACAACTAAAACTCTATTTTGAACATAGCAAGCAGTGTTGACTGTTTCTGCCCAAAAAGTTATAGGCAACTTAGAGTCAGCTAACATAGTTCTAGCAGCTTCTATTAGTGTTGATCCCAGTTGAGCTAATACGATCTTATATAGAAGTTAACTTAAACAAATACTTAAGCTTAAATGCGGAATATAAAAGCTTAACTTAAGAAGATTAAGAATTCTCTTTCAACACTTCAATATTTATTAATACGAGCACTCAATAATGCTAGGGTTTTACAACCTTGAAGTGAATAATAATGCGTACATAAACTAACCCTAGGATCCTCCTTTTATAGGCCAAGGAGTCCTACTAGGTTTACAATACCTTTCTCTACAAGATAAGAATAATCTAAATAGATAAACTATACAAAAAATCTATTCCATAATTATCCTATCGTATACAATGTTAATCTCTTCAGCAGTAGTTTCACCAAGCAGCAGATTGTCTTCAGCAGCAGAGTCATTAACACTAGCAGCAGTTTCATTGTAGCAGCAGTATTACTCAGCAGCAGAGTTACTTAGCAGCAGTGTTACTTGGTCAAAACCCAACAATCCTCCCCTAAACTTAATATTTATTTCTAAATATTTAAGTTTCTTCAAAGCTCAATTCATCACTTGGAGGATGCTTCCAAACACTTCAACTCTTTTGAATTCAGTTGATCAAATATCTTCTTATACTTTGACAGCAAATTGAATGCTTGATCATCAGAATCATAATCTTTCTGCAGCTTAAGTGTTTTATCACCATTAACCATCTGATTAACAATATTCCAATATCTTACCACTGGATAATCTACTTCAGCTAGCATATACAAAGTAGTTGGTCCAAGTTCTAGTACATGAACTCCAGAATCTTGAAAGAGTCTCCATTTTCTTACTTTGTATTCTACTATCTTTTTTACCATCAAATTTCTTAGCTCCAAACTTTGCCTTGTATAACTTCCACAAGTCTTCAACATCCTCTCTATCAAAGTAATGTAACATCTGTAGTTATTTTGATGAGAGGATATTTAACTCCTAATGGTTTGGCATCAACCACTTCAGGATCTTCCATCTTGCCAACCACAGTGTAACCCTTCAATTGTTCTTTTTGATGCTCAGAAGGAATATGATCAAGACCATGTTTAAACTCATCTCCTTCAGGCATAGAACTACTACCTTCTCCAATCTTTCTCTTCTTCTTTGCAACTGACTTATGAATAACACCTTTTCTTTTATCACCCTGCACAGAAGAAGTAGTCTTTGCTGCATCACTTTCAAGCTTTTCAACATTAACTTCTTGAACATACTCTGCTTCAGCTACCTTTTCAGGCACCAACTTCTTATTCATCTTAGCAATTTGTTCCAAGTCCTCAGCACATCCCATAGCATAAAAAGTATCTATTCTCTTCTTTGTTTGTTGATACAAATCAAAAACTTCTTTGTCAGAGTAAGCTTTCAATTGCACCAATGTCCATCCACCCATATTCTTTAGATATCTTTCATACTCTTTCCTTTGCTGTTTAACTGTTGGACCTTTGAATACTTTAACCTTTCTTCTAGCAGTAGCATTCTCTTTTCTCTTATTAGAAACAAAGTTACTATACCAAGATTGCACATTAAAATTTGGAACTTCATTTTCTTCAATCTTGATCAGCTTGTTTAATTCAATATCAGCAGCAATTCTGATCTTTTCATCATCCCATTCATCATACATTCTTAAACCTTCAGCCTCTTTCTCAGCCAGCTTTTGATCTTCCAAGTTAATCAACTCTTGTGCTTTAATAGCAGCAGCTTCATCATGTTCAACTTGCAATGGCTTAGGCCAAGAATCAAAAGGCACATCAGTAAAATCAATCCCTTTATACATCCACCTCTGAACATCAACTTGCTTGCCTTTACCCTTATCTGTAGAAGATGATGTGATTGTCTTCTTTTGAGTAGCAGCAGGTTCTCTTATTGTTATTCCTTTTTGAGGTTTTCTTGTTGCTGAAGTTATGTTAGTTGTTGTGATAGGTTGTGATGATGATTGAGTTGGTAACTGAGGTGTATGTGAGTCAGCAGTAGTCTTCTTACTTAGCAAAACCATTGCCTCTGCAGCAGCATTATCCAAAGATCCAGCAGCAGAGTCTTGTACTTCAGCAGTATTCACTATTCCACTAGCAGCAGAACCATCAACATTCTTAGCAGCAGAAACATGAACAGCAGTAGAATCAGCAATAGCAGCATTTTCCACTGAATCTTCCAAAGTCTTTAACACATTACCCATCAATCCTGTTGCCTTCACAAGTTGCTCAGACTCCAAAGTTTTAAGAGTATCTACCACCATCAAAAACCTCAAGATCTTCAAGTTGAGATTCATCCCCAGTCATGTGTCCAGAGCATCCACTGTCAACAATAACCATATCCTTAAGCTCATCCAGTAGATTGACCTGCACATGAAAAATAAAGAAATCAGTTTCTCTTGATGACCCAAGCCATTACTGACTTGGATCTGCCCTGTGCATCAGTATAATCAAATTTCTTCAAATCACTTGATGCACTACTATTCTTGGAAACAGAGTTTGAAACATTTGTTTTTGGTTTCCAAGTCCAGCAAGCTGAGGCCTTAACAGCATAATAGTGATTACCAACAACTGTATTTGGAAGATGTTTTGGCTCAGAAGTAGAAAGTTTTAAACTAGCAGCAGATTGCTTGCTAGCAGCAGAATGCATTCTAGCAGCAGAGTGCTTACTAGCAGTAGAGCCATTTGAAGAACTAGTTGTTGATTTGAAAACACCATTTGATTTAGCAGCATAAATAGATCTAGTAGCACCAGATCTCAACAAAACAGCTCTTGGAACCATGTTTCTATTAGGATGTGGGTGAGTTTGTTTAGTTACATATTTGTGATTCACCCTAGTGTATTGATTCCAAACAGGCTTTTGGTGTTCAGAACATCTAACAATCAAGTGGTCAAAGCTACCATACTTATAACAAGCCTTCTTTTGTAATTGAAACTGATCACCTAATCTTTTTGAAACTAGGTTATTAAAGTTTCTTTGGTTACCCCTAGGCTTATTATTGAACCTTTCCATCTGTTCTCTAGGTATCTCATTGTACTCTACCAGTTTTCTAGAAAAGTTATTTCCTAACACAGGTTTAACAAACTTTACCTGTTCCACCTTAGGCTTAACCTGAGTAGGAATTTCTTCCTTTTTAAAACTTTGTTTTGGTTTAACCTGTTCCTCTTCACTATCACTATCACTATACCATTCCTCAATAATTGGAGCTTCAGGAAATTTTCTATCCTCAACCTTAGGTGTTTCAATTTTACTTGTACTACATTCACCTACAGGTTTTCCAATTTCTAGCTCACTAATGAAGGATAGCTCTTTGCCTGGTGGAGCATAAGCACTTTTGGCTGGAGGAGCCACTTCATTATATCCTATTCCACTGCCTTTTCTCATCAAGGTGCTCTCTATTGACTTATTAACCATATCAGAAGCAAATTGTTGTTTTTGTACTCTCACTACATGTTTTTCTTTTTCAGCAAGAGCAGCTTCTTTTTCTTTTTCAGCTTCTTCTAACTTATTTTTAAGAACTTCTACTTCACTATTTTTCTTAAAAATTTCTATATCTCTGAGATTAAGTTGTTCTACATATTCCTTTTCACACTCTTTGAGATATTCTAACCTTCTCTCAACATTTTGAATACCTACTTTATAACCTAAGTTATCAAGTTTTAGGTGTTCAACTTCTCTATTTAAACTCTCATTCCTAGCCTTAAGAACTTCTATAGTGTCAGAACAAGATTTAAAAGAACATCCAGATGATTCAGAATCATTAGATACCTCAGAGTCAGAACCTGATGATGAACCATATGCCATAAGTGCAAAGTTATGCACTTTGGGTTGAACAGCAGCAACCAAAGAGAAATTTGGTTCTTCTTCAGCCATATCACTCCAGTCATATTCTCCCAGCCCATCACAAGCTACCATTGCAGACTTTGATTCTTCAGTTTTCTTTGGAACTTCAGCATTCTTCTTTGGAGATCTACACTCTCTAGCAAAGTGTCCCTTCCTGTTGCAATTGTAGCATTCAATCTTAGACTTGTCAAACCCTGGACTCTCCTTAGCCTTGTATTTGACTTCTCTTCCAGTCTTTTTCCAGAACTTTCTTGCTCTTAAAGTCAACATTGCCATTTGCCATTTGAGATCAATTTCTTCAAGATCATCTGGATCAATATGATCCAAATCTTGATTTATGACATGTGATCTTATGGTTGTAGTAAGCTCAGCCAAGAATGCACATAAAGCAACATCACTGGTAGAAACCTTGTCATTTGAGCTAGCAGCAGATCCAGATCCATCAGCAGTAGATACTCCATAAGCAGTAGAGTGAGTATCTTGTGTCTCTTTGGATTTTGAAGAAACAAAAGCAAGATTTTGTGTACTAGAAGATGAAGTAGAAGAAGTAGCCAATTCAGATTCATACACCCTTAAATTGTTGTAGAGGCTCTCCAACTTCATTGTTTCAAAGTCAGGCTTATTCCTCCACACCACTGTATGCATACTCCATTCAGGTGCAAGACTTCTTAGGAACTTGAGATTCACATCTTCCTGTGGAACAACATAACCAACAAGCTTTAGATGACTAACTAATTGATTTAGCCTGTTGTATGTGCCAATTATCTTTTCTCCAGGTTCAGAAGTAAAGTTTTCAAACTGATGCTTCAACATATTCTTTCTGGACTTCTTAGTAGCATCATTCCCTCCAAACCTGAATTCTACTGCATCCATTAATGCTTTTCCTGTTTCACAATCATCAAAGTCCATTTGAAATTCATTAGGTATTCCCATTAAGAGAATACTATGAGCCTTGATTTCCAGCTTCCTAGTTGCATTAGCTTCAGCAGACTTGATTGGTATCTCCTTACCATCAGCACTCTTCTCTGGTTCAGAATCACCATTAACAATCACATTCCACATGTTGAAGTCGATCATGCGAATGTATTGTCTGATCCTCCTCTTCCATAGCTCATACTCAGAAGGATTGAGCATGGGAACCCTTGAAGCAGTCACCATATGAGTTTCATCACCCATCTTATGCAAACGATTTGGAACAGCAAACTTTAAAGAAACAAAATCTTCTTGATTATAACTTCTAGATCACAAGCTCTGATACCACTTGTTGATCCCAGTTGAGCTAATACGATCTTATATAGAAGTTAACTTAAACAAATACTTAAGCTTAAATGCGGAATATAAAAGCTTAACTTAAGAAGATTAAGAATTCTCTTTCAACACTTCAATATTTATTAATACGAGCACTCAATAATGCTAGGGTTTTACAACCTTGAAGTGAATAATAATGCGTACATAAACTAACCCTAGGATCCTCCTTTTATAGGCCAAGGAGTCCTACTAGGTTTACAATACCTTTCTCTACAAGATAAGAATAATCTAAATAGATAAACTATACAAAAAATCTATTCCATAATTATCCTATCGTATACAATGTTAATCTCTTCAGCAGTAGTTTCACCAAGCAGCAGATTGTCTTCAGCAGCAGAGTCATTAACACTAGCAGCAGTTTCATTGTAGCAGCAGTATTACTCAGCAGCAGAGTTACTTAGCAGCAGTGTTACTTGGTCAAAACCCAACAATTAGTGTTCTATTTTTCCTTTCAGCAACTCCATTCTGTTGTGGAGTTCTTGCAACACTAAATTCTCTTTTAATACCTTTTTCTTTGCAGAAATCATCCATAACTCTATTTTTAAATTCTGTCCCATTATCACATCTAATGACTTTTACTCTTTTGCTTACTAGGTTTTCTATCTCTGTAATGAAGGTCTTAAGGATGCTAGAAGTCTCATCCTTAGTACCTAAAAATAATACCCATGTAAATCTACTAAAGTCATCAGTAATAACTAGACAATATCTCTTATGCAACAAACTTCTAACATTTGTAGGACCAAATAAGTCCATATGCAGCATAAACAATGATTGATTGATAGAGTTAAAAATTTTGGGCTTACAAGTGGCTTTATGTTGTTTGCCTTTAAGACAAGCAATGCATGTTTGATCATTTTCAAATCGTTTTTGAGGTAAACCTCTTACCAAACCATCTTTGACAATCTTATTTATGGTTTTGAAGTTAATATGACCAAGCCTCCTATGCCATTTCATAGATTCATCCAATGTGGCCTTAGCAATAAGACAAGTAAGAGAATCTTTTGGAACAATTTTCTTTATATCAACACTGTACATGTTGCCTTTTCTTGGAATTCTAAGAAGTGCTTGACTTTCATCAGGCATCTTAAAATCAGAAGAAAATACAAGACATTCAGTGTCAGTAAATAGAACTTTGTTCTTTTTGTCACACATTTGTGAGACACTAAAAAGATTATACTTAAGCTCTTGCACATAGTACACATCTTCAAAATCTAGTTTACCGGTTTTAATAGTACCTTTACCAGTAATTTTTCCTCCAATTCCTCCTCCAAAGGTAACATATCCTCCATCTACTGATTGAAAATCTGAGAGGTAAGACTTGTTGCCTGTCATGTGCCTTGAACATCCACTATCTGAGAATCCTTGATCTTCAGTATCTGCTGATGAATGTCCCTGCACATAAATAAAGGAATTAGTTTTGTTTTGGGATCCAAACCATTTCTGACTTGGATCCGCCTCTTGCATCAATGAAATGTAATCTTTTGAGAATTGTTGATGCAACATTGGATTTAAGAATCCAACATGCTGAGGCCTTAACATCATTTGCCCTGTTTCCCTTAGCAGTGATTTGAACTGTTTGGCTATCAGCAGAAACTGATGGCTTTGCAGTTGTATCTTTTGGTTTCCAAACTTGTTTTTAGACTACTGCCTTTGTTAGAATGGGTCTTTTAACAACATTTAATGCATATTTGAAAGATGTTTTAGCACTTTTAACCGTTCTTTTTGGGTAAACAGTCAGATATGGTCTATCAGCAGAAACCATTTTCCTATCAGCAGGAACTGAAACTGTTTTGGGTTTTGTTCTAGTAAAGTTAGAGTGACTTTTAGGTGTTTGCCTTTTTAGATTCACCCTATTGTTTGTATACCCATATTCCCATTGATTACAGAAAGCTGCAAGATGGTCAAAACTACCACATGTGTAACAAGCTTTGTTATCTCTTTGTTAGAGAGACTTGAGGCTATACCAATTCCTTTGGTTGCCTCTGGGCTTGTTTATGGTTCTATATTGTTCACAATATCTTACTGGTTGCCAAACATCTTTAACATTATTTTTAGGCTTTTCAGTACTATGTTTGACTATCTTAGGAACACTTGTTCCTGCTTTCTTAACCACTTCAGGTTTAGACATAACCTGTTTAAACTTTTTATCATTAGATGTTATGTCCTCAATGATTGGACCATCTAACTTTCTACAAGAACACACCTTGTCCTTAGGAAGTGAAGTTTTACTTAAACTTTCACTTTCTTTCAAGGGTTCATTATCAACTACATTAGTCTTTGGTTGAACTCCATATTTGAATTCAGGTAGTTGAAATTCAGGTAATCCTGTGTGTTCTAGGTCAATTCCTGGGGGTGAAGGAATATCTCTATATGGTGGAGGAACAGATTTGTATCCAACACCAGACTTAGCTTTATTAATAACTTGACATTCAATTAAGTTAGTCACACCCTTAGATGCATAATCTAGTGTTTCTACACTCATTTGAATATTCTCTTTAGCCTTACTAAGCCTATCTACTTCAGCTTTCAAGTTACTAATGTCATTATCTTTAAACATTATTTCTCTTTCAAGAAGAATTTTGACATCAGTAAAGGTAGATTCATTTGTTCGAAAATGTATGACTTGTTCCTCTAGAGTAGCTATACCTCTTTTATGATTAGTTAAGCTATGAGCTGTATCAATTAACTCTGTCCTTTGATTCTCATAACGTTTGGTTAAGGTTTCTAAACTTTTAAGAGCAGAACAATTATTTGAACAAACTTTATCAGATTGTACCTCTGTAGAGAAAGCCATAAGAGCTGTCTGAGGAGAAGTTTCTTCTTCATCAGCAGTAAAGCTCCAATCAAATCCTAATCCATCAATAGCTACCATAGCCTTTGGATTTGTTGATTCCCCTGTCTTGGACTTGCTTCCAAAACCTCTATTCTTGCTATCTTGCTGCCTTGGCCTTCTACATTCTCTTGAAAAGTGCCCCAACATATGACAGTTATAGCATTCTATCTTTGACTTGTCAAAACCAGCAGTATCATTGCTGCTGATGGTGAGTTTCTTCCCCGTCCTCTGATAGAATTTCTTAGCCCTCATGCTAAGAAGAGAAATTTGCCATTTTAGGTCCATCTCTTCTAAATCATCATCATTGATTTCTAGAAGATCTTCATGAGTAAGCATGGACCCATTATTCTGACTTGTGAAAAAGGCACAACAAGCCTTTTCATTCAATATACCAAAAGTACTGCTTGATGAACTAGCAGCACCAGCTCCACTATCAACCTTTTCATCTTTAACTGGGTTTGAGATACTAGGAGATAACATAAAGGCCATGTTCCCAGTATATGAACTAGAGACACCAGTTTTCTTTACTTCTTGTTCCACAATTTTAAAGTTGCTATACAAATCCATAAGATCCATATTGTCTATGTCTGGTTTATTCTTGCAAACAACAACATGCATAGCCCACTCTTCAGGTAAGCTTCTCAGAAATTTTGAGTTTAAATCTTCTTGAGGTATATCAACCCCAAGAACAGCAAGTTGACTCACAATTTTCTGTAGCCTTGTAAACATGTGGTCAAGAGATTCATTAATGGTTGATGAGAAGTTTTCAAACTGTTGCTTGAGAAGGGTTTTCTGGGTCTTCTTGGTGGCTTCATTCCCTCCATACCTTGCAACAATTGCCTCAAATAATGACTTGGCATCTTTGAATTTTCTGAAGTTTATAAGTTGATCATTTGGAATGGTCATCATCAGCATACTTCTGGCCTTGAGGTCATTTTTCTTCTTTATTCTTTCATCAGCAGTTGTAGGGATAGTTTGAACAACTGTAATTTCCCTACCTTCAACTGTTGATGAAGTGGTTGTGGGTTTGAAAGAGTTTCCATCTTCAATTATTTCCCAGAGAGTGTAATCCTGCACCTGGAAAAACTGTTCTATTCTTAACCTCCACAATTCAAACTCATTCTGTTTGAGAACTGGCAATTTTGCAGCAACATTTGTTTGAATAGATTCTGTATCCATTTCTTCTTCTAAATCAAAGATATCAACCTGGAAGCTCTGATACCAACTGAGAGGATCACCTTGATTTGATCACACACTAAAGGTGTTGGACCTTTGTAATGTGTATATGTGATACTTTGAGTGAATATGATTAAGTATGCGGAATCTACTTAACCACACTTAGAATGTTTATTGGAAATGGAACTGTGATGCTTGTGTTTATTTAACAAAGAATAATGAAAGTATTTCACCAAACGATTCAATATTATTCAAAATAATACGAGTGATCTTCACTATCACTAGGGTTACAAAGACCTTGAATCTTGTGTTTGTTCTATTGTTTTTCTCTATGTATATCTCTATCACTGTCTATTCGTATATGTTAAGTCATATCTAAGATCTTCCTTTTATAGTTCAAGGAAAGATCTTTTTCAATCTATATGACTCATCTTAAATACTAGCTTATGACTAATCTTCATTCTAGCTAGATGATGACTTATCATGTCAGTCATTAAGATACAACATGTATCTAGGATTACAACTCACTTGGAGTGTTCAATTTGATGACTACAACAAAGATATTATTTAGTGACTATGTACAAAATATGTTTGTACACGTATCAGTAGAGTAAGTCGTACTTATCTACACAGCAGTTGTATGAGTCATAGCATCAGCAGAATCCATCAGCAGAAACACCCTCAGTAGAAAACGTTCTTCAGCAGAATCCATCAGTGGAAACGTGCTTTGTGCTTTATCAGCAGAAACATACTTGATGTATTTCCTTAAGCCTTTATACTGATTCTTCTGATTATTTAATTCCCAACATTCATACTTTATGAAATTATTCCAAGCTACTCTTTTAAATGAACCGATTTTAAATGAATCATCATTTTTGTTTTCGGATCTAAAATAGGTTGTGGAAGTTCCCAATTGCAGCTGGGATGATATTGGAGGTCTCGAGAACGTTAAGCGTGAGCTCTAAGAGGTAATGAAAAACCGTGCGCTAAGTTTAACTATTACATCATCACACGTTTTTATCACTCATTTGAGAATATGTTCCCTTTATGTTTAACTGTAATAGACCGTCCAATAATAAACCAAAGCAAGTATAAAACTTTGCAATAATCTATCATTTCAAGAAATTAAGATTTTAAGATGTATGCATGACTTTAGATGATTAATTCTTAGTATGTCAAATATTTATTGCATGTTAGTTCTTTTATATAGGTTTCCAACCAAACACTAGGTTTAAGATAATAATAATCGATATTCCTTTCGTCCATTCCATTCGGTAATTTTTTTTACCTTTATATATAATTTACAATTATTTGGGTAATTATTGAGTTAATGTTGTTTTTGCGAGTTTCACTTGAATTACTGAATGGGCTTATGTGAAAGTGTGATGGATATATATTCATGATTGTAAATTGGGATACACAATAGAGAAATGGAGAAACATGTGCAGGGGTAAAAAAGGAGCAATTCAAAATATTTAGAAAAGATAAGGCAAATGACCCAATGTTATCTCCACAAATCAAACCACACCGCTCATTTTGCAGTTCAAAAATCGCATGAATGGACAGTTGCAACTTTTTCGAATGGTCAGAAAGCGTAACGTATGAGCTAATGAAATTTCTCTACAATCTGGAGTGAGTGATTTTTTGTTATGACGACAAGCCTTCTATTTTTGGTTCATAACTTCATACTATACAATATATATTATCTATTATTTACTTAATTGATGTTATATGCACTTTTCACACAGAGGCATAAGCACAACTCAATGAGACCAAATATTCAAGAGTGTAGAACCTGATACGTATCAGATGAACGCGCATTTGGATTTGGGACACAAAATGGACTAAAAATTGCAACTAAGAAACTGAATAATATGTATATGTTGGGTCTTTATCTATTTACACTGAAACAAAGCATAGAGGGGTTTATCAGATTACTAATCTGGGCGGTTGGGAATTGGGTCAGAACGAGTTGGGTGGGAATTAATCTTTAACACGTGAGATGGAATAAATTTAATAACTTGGCTAAATTGATGATAAGATGGCAGTAAGTCACTAAAACTGTATCTTGGTGGAAACTAGCAAAATTGCTGATTGTAAGCATATGTTGGCCACGTGTCTATCTGGTTGAGGGTTAGTCGGGTTGGGTCTGTTGGGTTGTTTGGTTAGTTATGGATCTCTTCGCACTTGATGTATTTGATCTTTCCAAACTTCTTCTGAATTTACTTACAATTTAAGTAATTAAGTTTTTAAAAATTAAAAATATGCATTAACGTTTATTTATGTCACATATCATTTTCTAACTGGTATGTTTATTTTACAGGTCTTGAAGTGTTTTAGGGGACTTTCAACAATTATTATACTTAATACACTAAAATGACACTAAGTGGTGATCGAATCATAATCTCCATAATGATCAGCAACGCTGGAAGCTAACCAAAATGGTTCATTAAACGAGTCCAACAAATCTTCATTCATCAATGGTGTCCGATAGAGTGGGCAAGTGTGCCTTTCATGATCTATCTAATGGTCAATGAAAAACCTGTAGAATACATGTCCGCAATTCATTAATCTGCGTATATCATTACTTGCTTCAAACTCTTACAAACACACAACACAACCCTCTAGAAGGTTCACGAGCTCAAATAACTTCCGTACTGGAATGAGGTCATGAAAGAGGATGTGTTGTAACTGGTATGATTGTTTAGATTTTGATGATGTGAGTATAAAGGAAATGAGGTTAGTAACGAAACTTAGAAGAGTTAAGATATAGAGATTTAACTTTGGGAGGAACATTTCAGTGTAACTAAATGGGAAGCCTATTAACTGAGCTTTTTCTTAAAAGATGCTTGGTTTGAAGTTTGATATATTTATGGGGTTGATGATGCTTTGGATGTATATGAGAATCTGGAGAATATAGATTAGAGAATGCATAAGTAGGGGCTGTTTAATTACATATAAAAAAACATGTTTTCATTTTTTTTATTGAGTATCAATGATACGATGCAAGGTTTCTTTATGAAAGAATAAGAAAATCCAGGGATGATATACTTGCAGCGCCTGAGCTCGGATGTTATAATCGGTAAAAAGATTGTTAAAATGATGTTTGTCGTCGACCATAAGACTTTCAAGTTTTCTCTTGAAATATGCTTCGACTATTTTTGGATGCCAAAGTCTGGTCTATGAAGTATGCATCTTTGAAATGACCTTTGTATCATGTTTGATTTTTTTAATATTTTTTCGAACGCCCGAGTTTTGACATGATAAATGCTTTTGAGGTTATTCCTTGCATGTAATAATGCAGCTATGTCACACATATGAGTTGTTTCCTTTGTTTCTTCTAAGATATATGTCTTTTATCATACAAATATTCGTTGACTACTTTTCTGTTATGAGTTTATTTTTTTCATCAACAGTTACATAAAATACTAATATGAGAATGGTAAAATATAGTAAGTTCATTGAATGTGCTGAAAAGACTTGGCATCTAATAGTTGAAGATGTGTTGCATATCGAACGAATTAAACATGATTATCCAGGTTACTAAGGTTACTAATCTGACTTCCCTTTTATTTATGTATTTATGTAATAAAAATTAAATTTACGGTGTACGATATGGTATAAAACATACTGATATGTTTAAGAGATGTACACATATTAAGTTTTCCTTTCATGTAAATGTAACTAACTTTAAAAAACGGTCCCGTGTTTATTACTTAAACTATCAGATGAGCATAAATGACCGCAATTTGTTTTTTAATTGGAAGTGGTGCATATTGTGGTTGTTTCGAGCGAGAAAACATATGTCTTACATAAATAGAAGATTTGTTACTTAGTAACGCTAGAAGTCCGCAAAATACAATCAATATGCCGTATAATCTGAATCAAGGAAGTATAATATTAATTAAAATTAAATTATAGAGCTAGCCCGCCCATCGGGCGGGTCTTGAAGCTAGTATATGTATATGATATAAAATTCGGCTAGAAGGGGGATAAGGGGGAAAAGGAAACCCAATTTGAGTCCAAATATGACTCTTAGGCCCAAGGAATCCTAGTCCAACCCAAACAAGCACAACCTTTACCCATATAATCATAACCAACGACCCTAAAGCCATTTTTCTGCAAATTTGAGTCGATCACAAGGGCAAGAGAAGAGGAGAAAATTAGGGTTTATAGTTTTGAAGCTAAAATCAAGAATCAAGGTAAAATCTTTAAACCCTATGTTCAATTAATTAATTAATTAATATAATTCATGTAATAATTATATGATGGATTAGGGTTTGTGTTAACTTCTGTAAATTGATGTTATTAAACATGTTGGGGTCAATTAATGATAATAGTATGGTGATTGGTTAAGAGAATTGAGCGTAAAACATGCTAGTTATTGAGTTAGGGTTTTGACATACTTGTAAGGCTGTAAAGATACGAGTGTATTTAACAGATGGTGAAGAGTTAGATCACTAATTTTTAGTCTAAATTGAATTTTAATGAAAGAGCTTTCCAAAAAGTCCGGCCACGATTGATTTCAAGGTCGGGAAGTTAGTCTTTTGATTTTTCTTTGTTAAGGTGTCAAAGCTGTTAAACCGGGACAGAATTTGGGTAAAAGTTTGATAGTGAATTGTGGGTGTAAAAGTGGTATTTAGACTAGCCCTTCAGGAATAGTTAAGTTTTAGGTTATCTTAGACTACCACGAAAAGTATTCGCGATAAAAAGTTGTAGAAGTATTTTATTCTAATTAAAACTTTTTGGTGTGCGTTCAGATCCGAATTTGGATAGTTGACAAGTTTGATTTTCTTTTGAGTACTTGTGTGTGTTATTGGTCCATGGCCTTCTGATATTAGCTTGTATGCTTATGAGAGACCATGGTAAATTTTTGGTGTGAGTTGTTGAGCTTTAATTGTTGTGATTTCATGTGGGCGAATGTACTCTAAAATTCTGCGTTTTCTGATTTTAAAAGTGCAAGGGACTTAATGAGTGTTAGGTTATGGTAATGGTTAGTATGGTGTCTAGGAGATCCATGGTGGGTCATATGAGTTTTAGACATCCATCATGTGTGTATAACATGGGTTGTAGCTTTTAGCTTGACCATGTGTAATGTGGATTTATTTTGTGTGTTATAGATTGTGATTTGGTTTTGTGGAAGCTGCAAGGTTTGAGGTGAGTTCATAGTCCCATATTTTTACTTGTCTTAAATTAGGGATGGGAATGATGCTTGTCTTAAATGTTTAAGTTACTGTGATTATGTGTGTGTCAAAAGAGCTTGGACTTATAATGTTATCGTATGCATGCTATGTGTGATTATTTGCTTGTGTGGATATATATGTGATTCGATTAGGAGGATGCTTATCCTGTTGCTCGCGCATGCGACCTAATTGATGTTGTAATCATTGTGGGATCGGAGGACACGAGCCGTCCTATTGTATCATTGTGGGGTCGGAGGACACGAGCCGTCCTGTTGTAATCATTCTGGGATCGGAGGACACGAGCCGTCCTGTTGTTGTCTTTGTGTGTGATTATTGACTTGCAAATGCATGTAGCTTATATGATAACTATAATTTATTTGTCCAACTATATTTTATGATCACGGTGAACTGGTTGCCTTGTGAGTGTATATGAGTTTAAACCTATGAATCTCACCAACATTATGTTGACGTTTTAAGCATCATTTTCAGGTGAGCTTTCTAAGGATAAGATAGAAGGATGTGATTAGACGAGACCTTAGTTGCATTGGAAGTGGTTTATCTGTGCGTTTGGAGTTTATCATGTTGTTTTCTTTCGGGTATTGTTGTGACACTTTGTGTCTATACTTTGCTCTATTTTTGTACATGTAGATGTTCTCTATATAGACACCAGGTGTTGTGATGATATCCATGAAGTTACACCCTCGCGTTTCCGCCGTGGCGGGGTGTGACAGTAAGAGAGTTATGAGTGATCGTACATTTGCCGATGATATTGTGCTTGAGCTTACTACCTAATGTAACATTACCTCCAGTACTTGTATTGTATGATGAGAATAGCTTGCGATTACCCGTCATGTGATTTGTGCATCCACTATCCTTGACCCATTCATCGGGTGATTGTATGAAAATAAATTATATATAATCTCAACCTATATATAGAACAAGTGTGATTGCTATTTTTAGCATCAAAAACTCTCCCAAAATTCCTAGAAAACTACACGTGTAAACATCACTACTTTTAGAAAGATTTTTAAAATTTTTTTCAACAAATTCGGGAGAAACACAAGGAGGTAAATTAGGGAGGTTAATTAATAGTGAAAATCCCTAGAAATAAGGAAAATATATTTGCTTGAATTATGATAACACAAATGTGTCAATTAAATATGTAAGCCGAAATTTTTGTGCCATTTATATGTAAACACACATTACATATGTGGATTTTTTTTTCTTTTTTTTTTCATTTATTATCCATTTAGAAAAAATTAACAAGCATCAATATCTGTGTAACTTATCATTTGTAAAATGTTATCATTTGAATCTAAGTTAGCATATGTTGTTTGAATTTTTTTCGTTAATCTTGCACCATTTTAAGGGATGTCGAAAAATTTATTCAAAGTATAAGTAATGTCAAATTTTGGAAAATCAATCTATCCATATGTAGATTTATTTATTTTATAGGATAATCCTTTTAAAAAAAATTAAAAAGCATTAATATCTGTGTAACTTATCATTTGTAAAATGTTATCATTTACATAAAAAAGTTAGCAATAATGTTTACATAAAAAAAATTAAAAAGCAATACGGATGTGGATTTCAATGTTGACGCGTCTTTATACACTTCTGAATTTCTTAATAGCATTCCTATTCAGGTATTCCACACCATGAACTGGTATTGAAGGTAGGTGCCCTATCATGTGTATGAGTAACATTGACCAAAGGAATTGTCTTTGTAACGACACAAGGTTACAAGTATTACGTATGGGAACTATTAATAAAGAAGCACAAATCATTTCAGGTGGAAAGGTTGGAACAGTGTGTGCCATACCCCGGATGGTCATAAGTCGGTCCGATACTAAAATGCCCTTCAAGTTGAATAGAAGACAGTTTCCTGTTTTTGTTTGTTTTGCTATGACCATAAACAAAAGCCAAAGTCAGACGTTATCTCAGGTTGGATTATTGCTACAACGTCTTGTCTTTTCTCATAGTCAGTTATATGTTGCTCTTTCGAGAGTTAAGAGCAAGGGAGGTCTTAAAGTACTTTGTTGTGATAGAGATGGCATCTACAAAGAAATGTTGCATCGTCTTTAAACAATTTAATTATTTTTATTTTCTATGCATTTTGACGTATTTTTATTTATTATTATTGTATTACAATTATTATTTTCTATCTTATGAATTTTTTTTAATGTATATTTTATTCTTATGGTATATTGATATTTTATTTTAGTATTTAATATGTTAGTTGTGAAAAATAAATTAATAAAACTAGCCCGCCCATCGGGCGGGTCTTGAAGCTAGTATATCTATAAAGTCCAAGGAAATCCGCAAGAAATACGGATTACCCGGGTCGTATCCCGTGAAGGAGTGAATGGAATCATGAAATTCGATTCGTGAAATCGTGTTGTGAAAAGTGAAAAAGTGAAAATTGTGATTATGAAATTCAAATTATGATTATAAATCACAAAATATGCAGAATGTACAAGCAAATATAGCACAATTGATCTAAAAACGGAAATTCAAATGCGAGTCTTAAAACGTAACTAACGAATTAATACGTAACTTTTAATGAAAAATTATCCTAAAAATATGAAATAATTTTTTAAAAATCTTAAACAACTAAAAATAATTTTGAGAAAAAGAAAAATATTTTTTTGACTTTTTATTAATTTTCTTTGAATTTATTTCTATTTTTGTAATTTATAAATGAATTAAAAATAAAAGAAAATAAGAAAATAAAAGTGAAAAATACAAAATAAATTTTCAAAAATATAAAATAACAAAAAATAAATTTCTAAAATATTTTTGGATTTTTCCAGAACTTTTATGATTTTTATTTGATTTTTCTTTATTAAAAAGTGATTTTAAACTAAAATAAAACGAGAAAAATAGTAAAGCTATTCAGAAAAATATGAAAAATTCACAAAAAATCTAAAATATTAAAAGAAACTTGAGGAAAATTTTTGAAAATAAAATAAGCCAGAAAAGTGCTTATTTAGCTTATTTCAGCTTATCACAAGTGCTTAATAATAAGCACTTGTGACCAATCTATGTGAAACTGATACAGAAGGCTATTTATACTCAAATAAGCTCAGTAAACTCAACTCAGACCATGATAAGCTCAGATACACAAGTATGATGCAATAAGCAGTATGTAATAAGCAAATGGATAAGCAGTTTGATCTCAGAATAAGCCAGAGTCCAAAGAACAATGTAATACACTATAACAAACTTCTAGAAACTCAGAATGCTCAAATTAACTCAAGTTACAAACAAATTACACAATTTGCAGGCCTAGCATTGTATCAGCAATCTTATTTGAACACCTAACTTGCAGAAGCTTAAAAGCACTCCGAATAAGCTCCAATTCAGAAAATGAGTGGGGCAAATGTTACTTTGAACTACTAAATATCTAAAAAACCACAAAAGCCCTCTCATAAACTTCCAATTGAACCTCTAATTGTTACCAAATTCAGTAGCCTATTGAAAACTAGATCCTGAAACAGTTGACTATTTTGTTGCACCTTCACTTTGACTAAATCCAATTTCTTCTATTCAAATTAACTCCTTCTTGTAATTTTAAGCTAAAATTATACTAGATTAAACTAATTTATACTAAATTGCAACTAACTCTATAATTCTACAAACTAATTCTAATTATGCTAACAGTTAACTAATTTTAAATGTAACTTTGACTATTTATTGAACTAACCTACTGTTTTTAGGTTTTATTTAACCAATTCTACCTTAATGTAGCCTAAGTGTGCATCTATATCAGTAAATCAACTACAAATAAGCTCAGCAACAAGTAGATCCAAACACCCCTTATAAGTCTAGATTACACTACACCAACTAATTTCAGACCTCAAAACTCTCAATCAATACTCAAATTCAGTCACAAATCTCTTACATGAACTAATTGAACTATGAATAACTAGTAACCACAATGATCAACTAAAGCACAGATCCACATATTTGATTAACCTATGAGTACTTATAACTCAGATACAATCTACTTAGTATACTAATGATCAAGCAAACTCAATTATCAATAAATCCAACTAAATAACAACAAACATAATCAATGAAATAGTAACCATTCATATTCAAACCAATGTTTAACAGATGCACTTAGTAACTTGAAATTTGAATTAGTACTTACAAAGCAATTCCTCCTCAGCATGAACAGAGGAGGCTCACTAAGCTAGCCTATCTTTAGATAGGCCAAAAGCTTCCATTTCTCCCTTTGAACTACCAAATACACCACTGCATCATCATTTCACAAGATAGTTGACTTTTGTTGACTATTATGAGCTTTTGGATGTTTTGACCTTGAATCAATCTCACAATAGCTATAAAGCTAAAATGAGATGCATTAACTACAAACAAGCTTATGTGATAAGCTGGATTTAAAACAAACACTATTTTTATTTATTTATTTTCTGATTTTTTAAGGCTTTTTGAATGTATTGAAACTGAATTGAAATGAAAAATCTTATAAAATGTATAATAACTGAGATGAAAACTAAGTATTGAAGAGATAAAAGCTTAACAAAACAGAATTAAACAATAAGCTAAAAGATTGAAGAGTAAAAAGCTGAATTTTATTAAAATAATAAGAAGTACAATACAAAGGATTTAAAATTACTACAATTGAAAAATGAATTAAGCAGAGCTTCGCTACACTAACTACTACTCAGAAATAAGCTACCATATGCCTCTATTTATAGTGGTGGATGGAAGGATCTAGAGGAGAGGAGGTTACGGATTGCCAGCTTGGCAATCCGTGTGGTGTGTTTCTTCAAGTCATCATTGAGCCCTTAGATTAGCATTCAATCATTACCCAATGATATCAGCCCTTGGATCATGATAAATGACGTGTAAGAGCCAATCACATGCTGCCAAATCACCCATTCGTGTGCTTCTTCGCTTCTGACATCCCCTGACACGTCTGGCATCTTCTAGAAGCTGTTTGATTTGACCAATTTACCCTTAATTACAGTAATTTTGAGGGATGGGAGTTAGGGTTCATCATCTGGGTAAAAGAGGGGTGAATTGGGGCGGGAAATGTTTAGAGTAATATTTTATTACTCTAGTTTGACCAATGGGTAAAGTGGGTTGATCGAAAGGGTATGGGCTCAAGTCATGGGCTTTGTGCTTCTTATTTGTGAACTTGGGTTTAGTATCTTTGGACCAGAATTTTGGAGTTGGACTTAGTTTTTGCAATTTTGGATTTTCTGATTCTGTGTAATAAAAATTGCAAGGACCAAATATGTATTTGATGAAACTATAAGGACAAAATCTACCAAACTTCATAATATGTGATCCAAGGGCTTTTCATGTACAATTGTGATTTCTCAAGGTTGACTTTGACTTTCTCTTCAAAATATTTCTTCCAGGGACCTCTTTTGTCAATTGATAAAAGTTAAGGGACTGAAAGTGTAAATTCTTCAAACTTTGACCAGGGACTAAATCTGACAATTCTCAAATCTCTAAGGTCTTCTTTGGGCTCAGCTTTGACTTTTCAACACTCATTCCACTCTCATGCTCATTTTTGCCGGTTTTCGTTTGTTTTTATGAAATATTCGTACCTGCACATTGACAATCACAAAAACACACTTTCTTTGGCAATTTGGGGTTAGTTTTTGGATTATTAAGTCTCATTTTGGTAAAGAAAAGGTGAGTGAATTAGCACTCACCATCGGGCTCCAGGCCAATTCCCAAGAATATCTCTTTTGAAGATCCGGCCATGAGACAAGTCTCATTCTTATCATCTTCTTCGCCATCACTCCAAGCACCGCTAATATATGCCCTTTGGTTTTTGTCCTTTGTTTGGTGTGTGCAATCTCCAACTAAGTGTCTTGTATCACCACATCCAAAACATCTTTTCTCACCTTTGATGTATCTATCTTCACGAGCTTTTTGAGGAGCTTTCTTTTCCTCTCGTGGTTGTCTTACAAATCTTCCTCTTCGCTTGAAAAAATTCTTGAAATCTCTAACCGCCAATGCATACACTTTGTCATCACTTTCCGACCTTGAGTCTTCATCATCACTTAATTCCTTTTTAGCTTTTAGTGCAATTGATTTTCTTTTCACCTTGCTATTGACAATATCGGAATCATTTTTGATGATTAACTCATGGACCTTCAAGTTACCAATGAGCTCATCTAATGATAGAGATGCCAAGTCTTTGGATTCTTCAATCGCCGTGACCTTTGCTTTCCACCTCGGATGTAAAGCCCTGAGATATTTCCAAACACAACTTTTGACAGAAATTTCCTCATCGAGTGCTTTTAAACTCATGATTATGGTGTTAAATCTAGCAAATGAACTATTTATAGATTCATCTTCAGGTATGACAAATTGTTCATATTGTTGAACAAAAAGATCGATCTTATTATCTTTGACTTGATTATTACCTTGATGAGTGACTAACAAAGTTTTCCAAATATCTTTAGCCGTATTGCACATAAAAATTCTTTGAAATTCCTTTTTAGGCAAAACATTGCAAATTACCATTTTTGCTTCATCATTTTTTGCTAATTTCTTTTTAAGACTATCACTTTTTTTGTCATAAGGAACAATTTCATTTTGTTTAGTTTCAAGATTAAATTCAATAGGTTTAAAGTCACCAATTGTAATAACATGTCAAAGATCAAGATCTTTTGATTTCACATACGTTTCGAATCGAGTTTTCCAATAAATAAAACTATCAGCCTCAAAGAGTGGTGGTCTTTGCATAGACTGCCCTTTATGATATTTTTCAAATTCCAATGATCGTTTCAAATTTTAAAATACAGTATATTTTAAAAATCCTTGAGCAACGAAGCTCTGATACCAATTGTAGAAACTAGAAGGGGGGTTGAATAGTTTCACCGTTATTAATCACATTTTTATAAAATTGACTTTACAAATTGTGTTTGATAAAATGATTCGATTCGATGCTTACGTGAAATCAACACAACAATAGAAATAAGCAATGATATGTAAACAAGTAAAGATAAGGAAATGAAAGATCAAACCAGCACACAAAGATTTATAGTGGTTCGGCCACGAAGCTCACTCCATCGTCCCTACTCCACTCCTCGAGTCTCACACTCGAGAGTTTCACAAGCACTATATCAACACGCTCCCTTATGGCGGAACAAACCTTACATAAGGTTACACCAAGTTTAACGACACTAAGCGGAATGTCGAGTCCTAATCCTAGCTAGAACCAATCTACCAAAGCCCACGTGGCTTCACACCTCATATATACCAACACAATGGCACGATACAACACAATACACAATATAAGAATTGCACTCAAGTCCTATTACATACATGAAACAATGAATGAAAGTAATGATAGATCCGAAACAATAAGATGAGATGAGCAAAACTCTTCTTCAACACTTCGTTTCTTGATTACAACGAATGTTCTTCTCTTGCACTTAAAGGAAAGATGAGTGTGATCACTTGTAAACAACTAGAACTTGATAATGTGATCAAATGGTATGTTTTAGAAAGGATTTCGGAATACAGAAAGTTTTAGTTCACAAGAGGTGAAGATTTCTGAAGGAAAACAGTTCTGTATTTGGTACGTGGGAATCGCACCAGGCTTTACCTCTCGAGAAGCTTACAACCCTCACCAGGCAGTGTACCTGATCGTTGTAGTATAGTATAGTGACAAAGTATCGGGGGATTGATCGTTCAACTCAGGAATAGTGTCGTTAGGATTAGAAAGCCTAAAAACTAGGTCTAGAGGTGAGAGATGATTCTTTTTGTATTTTTATATTTTATGAAAAGCAAGTAAAAATCTCGGGTATTGGAAGAGTGGGCGGAATTAGTTGCTAGTCAACTAACCCAATAACTAAGATGCAATCAAAATAAAATAACAGAAATGAAAATAAAGCTAATTAATAATGGTGTGAACAATAATAGGGAGATTTGTGTTTACTTAGATTTCATTACTCCCTAGATATCTTTTACAGGTTGATAGTTTGTTACAATTGCATGGATGACGGGTTATATTCCTTAATACCATTCGTGGGGTGGCGTACGTACTTCCCCAACTCTATAAGCTCCTACTTCACTCCTATGTCGAGCCGTTAAAAGCTCCTAACATGGGATCATTAGAATTCGCTCATGCATTAAATACAACCATAATAACCTAGTACGCATTGGTTCATGTTTCTTAAGACGTTCAATCATGTCACCATTGGAAGTCTGCCAGTTTTATTAAGCCTAACATCGAAATCATTCATCCGTAACAACTATAAACAAACAATCAACCCATAATTAACATCTAGGTTTCACTACATCTAAGCAAACACACAAGAGATCTAGCCTAGCAAGTTAAATTCAAGACAAGCGTAAGATATTTTCAAGCAACACATAGACATATTGATTGAATTGAAAGAGTACTTATCTCAAATTGACATGAAAGGTTTCAAAGGGTAAAAACCCTTGAAAAAGCAATAAAATTCGTGCTAGGGTTTCTCCAAAGTTACACCCTACTTGTCCTCCTTTAATGAATGAAAATTGCAAAACTATATATAGATTTTACAGGGTGACGACGTCAAGAAGGAATTTCTGACACCGTCAACTCGCTGCCCATAATGAGATCGGATTGCCTAGTTTTAGATTTGACGCCGTCATGTGTAATATTACTCTGGGCCGTCACCATATCTTGAACCTTGACGGCCATACGTGACGCCGTCACGTTTTCTCTGGACCGTCACCACTTCCACCTCTTGTTTAACTCTTGACGCCGTCACATGAAGACTCTTGACGCCGTCAGGTACTGTTCCCAGCAAGGAAAATTAAGACTTTGCTGTTTTCTTCACTTTTATGCTCCAAAAACGTCCAAAATGCTTCCTTTTCCAGATTTCACTCCAAAAGTACCTAAAATGACAAAAGGGACGATTTAGTCTAATATTTGATCAAATAAATTCGAATTCGGGCTTAAATGACCCCCTAAAAATGGTTCATTTTTCGCCTCATCAGTATTTATAGGTGTCAGGAGAGAGGCGACGGTCCCTTAAATGCTGCACGGTCCCTTATCGATAAAGGACCGCTGCGCTATTTAAGGGACCGTCCAGACAAACGCTCCTCGTTTTGTCCTGACGTGGTGAAAAACTATCTGGTGAAGTTTTATTGTCCGTTTTCAGCGGGAAATATGGCTGTTATGATTTTGAATGTTGAATACATTTTCTTAATAAAACATTTCTTTAAATTATACAAAAATACTTTTGTAAAAATGTTTTGTGACATGAAAATGTAAAGTTTTTAAATCCTTTGATCACATACACAAGTTGGTAGAAGTTTGTACATACCTTAAGTGATGTTGATGATGAAACCGAGTTTTCTCGATTAAAAACTTATTAGTCGTAGTTTTATGTAACGTGTGTTTGTATTTTGTGATTATCAAAACTAGTAGAGACCGATTAATGCAAATGACGTTTTTGATATTATTTGTATTAACAAGTGTAAAGGAGTCAATTAAATTAAATTTAAAGGTATGTGGATGATGTTGTTTTCATTGGAAAATGGGATATGTCGAATATCAACACAATTGTGTATGTCTTAGAAATGTTTTCATATGGCTTCTGGTCTCAATATTAATATGCATAAAAGTAAGATTATAGGCATAGGTGTTCGTACAGAAGAGGTTGATTTAGCAGCTAAAAGTGTGGGCTACTCGACGTTCTTGTCTCCTTTCACCCATCTTGGAGTTAAAGTTGGCGGTGTTATGTCTAGAATTAAGGCGTGGGATGAAGTCATATCAAAGTTTTCTTCCCGGCTATCTAAGTGGAATCTCAAGTCTCTTTTAATTGGAAGTCGTCACAATCTAATTAAAACTGTCTTACGTTCCATTCCGTTATGTCATATGTCTGTATTCAAAGTTCCCATGAGAGTGCTTAACAGTATGGAGCTCATTAGAAGGAATTTTTTTAATGGAATTGATGGTTCAGGGAAAAAATGGAAATGATCAGTTGGGATAAAGTCTTGGCTTCTAAAAAGTACAATGGCCTCGATGTTTCTAGGTTATTTGCTTTTAACCGTGCTCTCCTTTTGAGATGAATTTAGTGGTTTTTAACGAAAGGTTCTTCTCTATGGGTAAGGTTCATCAAAGCTATTTATGGAGATAAGGGCGCAATTGATTCTTTTGATTCTATTTCTAGGCGTTCTCCTTGGCTTGATATCATTCGTGAATCTTCGACTCTTATAAAAAAAGGTATTGATCTTATGGCTTATGTTCGTAAAAAAGTTGGCAATGGAGAAGACTCTTTATTTTGGGAAGATAATTGGTTAAATGAGAAGGTTTTGAAACATCAATTCCCTAGATTATTTGTGTTGGAATCTTCCAAACAAATAACTGTTGCAGATAAATTGAAAAGCGAATCGTTGGCTGCCTCCTATCGTCGTGTTCCTAGAGGTGGTATAGAGGAAAAGCAACAACAACTTCTTCAATCTCATATAGAAGGTACAAGTTTATCTTCCTATGTTAGATCGTTGGGTTTAGTCATATGAAGCTTCGGGTGAATTTTATGTGAAATCGGTTCGCAATTTTATTGATGATGTTCTTTTGCCTAAGGAGAATGTTCCTACTAGATGGGTAAACATTATTCCTATCAAGATCAATGTCTTTACTTAGAGAGTTCGTTTGGACAATATTCCTACCCGGCTGAATTTATCTCTTAGAGGTGTTGATATCCCTTCCATCATTTGTCGTATATGTAACATCTCGGTGGAGTCTACTTCTTCTCATCTCCTTTTCTCTTGCTCTTTGGCTCGACAACTAAGGAGATTAGTCTTCGTTGGTGGGAGTTTGATTTCTCTGAATTTGCTTCTTACAAAGGGTGGTTGTTGTGGCTCAATAATATTCGTCTTCCCAAGGGTCTTAAGGAGATTTTTGAAGGTGTTAATTATGTGATGTGGTGGCTAATTTGGAGGTACAGGAATCAGGTTTTCTTCAAGGAGTCTCACCCTCGTAGAGAGTTTCTTTTTGATGATTTAGTTCGCTTATTTTTCATTTGGTGTTCTAGTCGATGTAAATCTAAACTCAATTGGATTACTTGGATGAAAAATCGTAGTACCTTTAGCTTGTAAGTTTCTAGCTCCTTGCTAAGTCTAATAAATTTGTCGTTCAAAAAAAAAATATTATAATAAATTAATAAACCTGTAAAAATTATGAAAACCGGCAATTTTGCATTTAAATACATAAACCTAAATTTAAGACTGTGTAGAAAAGATGTTATTCTACATTAAATATGTTATTCCTATTGTAGAAAAGATCAAACTGTTATTAAATCACATCGACATGATGTTGATACACAGTATCTTTTGTTGCTGATAATTTTCGATTAGAGTTGACAGTAAGTACAAATAGATAATGAGTTAAAATCATTTGTCTTATGAACGTTTTGATTTAGTAATTTAATTCTTACATTTGTCACAATCTATACTTTAAAAAATATTTTCTATGTAATATAGAGAATCGAAATTGTTGCTCAACAAAACATTATGCTTTTGACAAAAGTTATTGTAATATGTTGGATTAAAATCGTACAGTTTTTGTTGTTTATTCTAAAAAATAATACTAATTACCTCGTTGTACCGTATTTTCTTGTTTTAGTCTAAAATATTCAAAATAAACATAGTTTCCCTGAAATATGCTACGTGTCCAAAATAGTAGTCTAATATCTAATGGAATATTTTATTCCTCGACTGTAAAATACAAAATTTACAAGGTACACGTGAATAGGGTTATCAACGGTTCAAAACCAGACCGGACCGGTTAAAATTGGACGGGACCAATACCAAATTAGTGCAAAATCTTAGATCGAAGACTAGACCGAATGTGTTTGCTCCAGGCAGGGACGAATATTAAGGGGGTCTAATTTTTTTTTTCTTCGGTAGTAACATACGACTTTTTTTGTTTTTGAAGCTAGATTGATGTTTGAATCGTTCGACATACGGGTTTTAAGATATGTTTTTCAGCAGTAACATACATTTTTTTTAAACGACGGGTTAGTTGTTAGATGTTAGTTGTTGGCTCGAGTTAGTGTCGCATCCTCGGGCAGAGATACCAACTGCGAGCCTCTCCTCAGGGGATAACCGCACTCCTATTCCTGATTAACCTGATATCATACAATTACTTTATCAGTTCAAGAAAATGAACAATTACTTTAGTGTCGCAGTAACATACAATTACTTTATCAGTTGAGAAAATGAACAAAACCAGCAAAGGTTAACATAAATGGTAGCGAAGCTGGTTCAATCATGATACAGACAGATGTAGAGAAGATGCCGCCACGCCACGACGCTATTTATAACCTTGAGCGTAATGCTTAGCAAGTGGTTTTTGGCTAAAAATGTGTGTGGTCGAAGCAAACGGCCCCTAGTTCCAAAAAATAAATAGGCCGTATACGGAACGAGTCGGACACATCCACCCGCTGACCCACTACTGGACACGCACCGCGGGTCCCTATGCTTCTGTTTGTTTTGGAACTCACTTTCCTACCCTTAAATTACCTTTTTATCCTTCTTGAGGATAATTTATTATTAAAAATTCAGTGTCTAAGATTTATTTATTGTTGATAAGATGATAAGGCATTTTTGGGAGGAGATTTAATGGGGTAATTGATGTGATGATAATGAACATATACTATTTATTTCCAATACAATTAAAACGTTTGCCTAAACATGTTGCTTTGGTATTTTGAATGTTTTGAGTGACACATTTATTCATGACAAGTATGTAAATTTTCTTAAAAACACTGCTCATTAGGCAATATTTAAGCTACATTAAATAATCTGTTTTTTATGTTTAAAGTAATTATGCATTTAAAACACAATAAACGAACTTAAAAATTAACTTAAATATATTCGATTTTTTATTTAATAATGTCTAAATTTTCTTTTATATTTATATTAAACATTGTTCACTGGCATTGTTTAGCAAAACTCATTTTCTTAATGAACATTATATTACATGTGTATTGTAATGGTAATAAAGCTATACCAAATTAGTAAAGCTCATATAAATTTGAAGTGAAAAAAAAAAAAAACAAAAATTTAACAAATTTTTGTTCAAAAACTTTAGATTTAGTTTCAAGAGAAAACTACCTCGTTAATGTTTGGCTAGATACTTAAGATTGTTCTCAAAGACGAATAGCCATTGGATGACAATATCATTTCTAACAGCATAAGTAGTTCAGTCAGAATCATATTGTTTTCGCCATCTTTATTATCGCGTTCTAACTCCTATATAACGTACACAAAGAGTAGTTCGAAAGTCATTTTTAAACCAAAAAGTTGATGATATGGAATCTTTAAAATTAATTTTTATGCAGACATATCACCTAATATTATAACTATTAATTCATATTATTCATTAAATGTATATGATATTTACCATTTTATCCCAAACATGATCATAATCTTAATCTTATGAATAATGCTATATCATGTGACGTAATACCATATGTTACAAAAAACAATTATAGAACTATCGCAATACCATGTGACTTAAAGGAAATTGTACTTTTTCAAGTCTCAATGGAATTTCCATTTTTAAATGAAGATGGAATAAACAAAAGAAAAACTAATCGTACATAAACCGCCTTGCAATTGTTTAGGATTAATTTAGATCATGAACCAATAAAAATAACAAATGACAAGACTGAACAGTAATGCTATATAAAAAATCCAAATATAAATTGTTAATTAAGTACTTAAATTACATCTTAATATTAAAACATTACCAGTTTACCACGTGTAACAAGCTGGTCCAAATTCTAAAACGGTTTGGAATAAAACCTATACCTTTCTTGATCGTTGAATTGATTTTAAAAACAATCCAACTACTAAATTAAACGTTTATATTGCTATTTTACGATGTCATCAATTAAGTGTTCAATTTATATTTTAATAATTAATCAAAATGAGTGATAAAAATTATATTTGATTGTTGAATAATTTAGTTAGTGATTTTATTAAAAAAATAAAAAATAAATAAATAAAAATAAAATTGTATGCATTTTCAAAATCTACACTCATCGTAGAGAGACAAGAGTAAAATATATGAGTTTTGTTAACAATAATCTTCATGATTGTATCTTCACATGTCGTATCGTTAACATAATTCCAAAGTAATTACAATGAAATCAATGTTTCTCATATTTGGCTATTTATTTATTTATTACATTTAATTAACCAATTTGTTATTATTATTATTATTACATAATGAGATTTTCTAATTTGTGTCATCGTGGCACAAATTTTAAAGCATTAAATAAAATTTAATTACTGTATCATATTTATACATTAACTCATATTATTAGTTTTCAAAATTTGTAATGTTTACCAAATATATCATTGTTTTATATAGAAATAAAGTTATTTACAAAAACAAATGTGTTAATTTAATGATTCAAACTTGTGTCATCATAACACAAATTAAAAAAAAAAAAAAACCCTTTTTAGTCAATTGTCTATTACTAAAAAGATACACGTTTCTTATCAAGTTTAAAGTATTACTTATATGTGAAATATTTACTTGAAATTATTATCGTAATACAAAGTCAGTTAATGATAAAATTGTTACTTTACAAAAAAAATAAGAAAATCATTAATGATTGTTTCATTGTTGTCACGAGACAATCATTTTAATAAAAAAAAAGTAATAATTACATTACTAAAATTATATATAAAATCATACGCCGTATTATGTATTACATACTCACAGTAATTTATGTATTATGTATATGTATTTATTACATATTCACAGTAATAGACAATTAATTAAAACTAATATAAAATGATTTGACATACTCAGAAAGAGATCTAGTAAGAAAAAAAACTAAAATAAGAAAAATAAAAAGAATTTATAGCTACTTATTTCAAATAGGAGGAAGAATTTTAAGAGAAGATGCATTTATTAGTAAGAAGAAAAACTAAAATAAGAAAAATAAAAATAATTTATAGCCACACATTTTAAATAGGAGGGACAATTTTAAGAGGATATGCATCTATTTTTATAAGTGCATCTGAAATGAGTGGTTGTGGTATCTTTTTATTATTTTTATTTTAATTTTTTTCTTATTTGATTATATCTCTGACATACTCAATGGAAAAGGATGAGTATAAATTTAAAGGGTTGATACTTATATCATTTTTTTCATACATACACCATAATGTTACATTATTAATGCACATGTTATTACATCCTGCATGCATAATTGTGGTGTGAAAGAAGTACTCCGTAATTAGAAAGAGAAAGGAAGGGGTATTTAAGGAAAGTAATAATAATGAAAAAAAGAGGTTAAAAGTCAGTATCAACGGAGATACCCCTCTTGTCTCCGCTTAAGTGGATCTTCTCACGTTAACAAACATTAACTTCTTCTCTGTCTATGCCTGTCTGTGTTTTTTTTTTTTTTTCATGTCTTCAACTATGTGTTTTTCACTTCATCTTCTTCCTTATTCTAGTTAGAGAAACTTAACTTTCTAGTGAGAGAAACAACCACCTTCACCACCTTTTCACACACACACAAACACAAACACAAAAAAAAAAAAAAAAAAAAAAAAAAAAAAAAAAAAAAAAAAAAAAAAAAAAAAAAAAACACATTTCACGTTTCTCGATGTAGGCAGTTTCATTTCACACCAAACTCTGTCTCAAATTTGACGGGCTAGATTCACTTTCAGATTTTATATCGTATCTTAAACACTAGCACAGGTTTCTATGCATATCTGTGAGTGACTCATCACTCACCATTGTTTTTAGCACTACATATATCTATTACTACATTTGTCACTTACCTATAAAAGATCTGTTAAACATTGTCTATGAGTTATGAAGAAACTAAACTGGTTTAAGCAAATTTCAAACAATGGGAAGCTAGAGAGGAGGTTATCACTAGGAGAGTACAAAAGGGCAGTTTCATGGTCTAAGTATTTAGTGTCGTCTGGGGGCGAAATAAAGTCGAATAGCGTAGAGGAGGATGATGAGGTAGAATGGAGTGCTGACATGTCACAGTTGTTTATTGGGAATAAGTTTGCTACTGGGAGACATAGTAGGGTTTATAGAGGGGTTTATAAACAACAAGATGTTGCTATTAAGCTTGTTAGTCAGCCTGAAGAAGATGGTGAATTGGCTTCTATGTTGGAAAAACAGTTTACTTCTGAAGTTGTCTTGTTGTTTCGTCTTCAGCATCCCAATATCATCACTGTAAGTAGCATCTACTACACAATTATTGTTTTACTAAGTTTAGTCATAGGAACTATAACATGTGCTGTTTTTGTAACAATTTATGAGTAATTAATGGATGTTTAATTGTTTATAATTCAGTTGTGATTGTTGGTGCAAAGCTATATGTGCGTTAAATCGCTAGACTTTTAAGGATCTCCCGTGTTTTATATCCCTAAAGTTTTAATGGCTTCACATGCATTTTAGGTGATTATAGGACTATAGGTTACAAGTATGTAAGGTTCATGAATGGGAGGATGAAATCTATGGGTACATGGATTTTTTTGTTTTCAGAATTTCAATAGGATGTATGTGACATAACTTTTTGGACATTGGACCACATAACATTTTCTTCATAGTTTAATAGGATGTATGCAACATAACTTTTTATGTCTTGTAGACATATAAAAATTGGTTTCTTTTCCACTTTCGGGGTACTGATGCTGGACCTGAGTTACGAATCTTTATTCTTGCCGGCTTAAATTTTAGAATCTACCAGGAAAGGTTTTGATTCCTCAATTGATGTTGAATACCAACTTAGGTTTAAAATATCAGTAATAAGTTTTATTTTGTCTGGTATGAATAATAGTATCAAGTAATCAAGTATTCACGACCTTAGATCTGTTTGCTTAATGGTTACCTTAATTTTGTGAACAAGAACATTCAACATACTAGTGGTTAAACTGGGTTGTGAAAGTGTGGGTAAAAGAGATCAGTGTGCCGGAAATTGGTTTGCACTTAAGATCGAGTTTCCGTCGGTGAAGTTGTTCCTACTACAAATGTTGATGTCAGCTTCTGTCATCGCTTTTGCTTGATCTTCTGAGATTAGCCCAATTCGGAATCTGGAATCAATGTCTGCAGGATCGGTTGGCCCCTTTTTAGTTCACCTTTGGTTAGAAATGAGTAGAGAGCACCTGCGTGCACTTTTAATGTGTTGAAGAGAGTTGCTTAGTTTTACTTTTACCTGTGTGCATTTTAGTGGGTGGGTTGTCGTGGTGCCTCAAATACATTAGGGATTCGGGACCTCTTCAAGGGAGGTTAGCTAACCTCTTCAAGCGATTTGCCCCTATTAAGTAAGACTGTAAGAGTATCCCTATTCGGCCCCCCAACTAGCATGTACCATAAGTTGTATGGCCTCGCTCTCTATGTATTTGCTTTTATTGATTACATTTATGTTTATGCAATTAAACGTTACTATATTTTCTTCATGCATAAGATTCTTTCAGTTCATTAGCCTTTATGCTAATTGAAATACACTTCTACTAGTTAATTTAAACATCTTTCCATGAATGAACTAGTAATGAGAGCACAATACTTGTTTGAATCTATAATTAACGCTGCTCTCTCATAACTCAATTGTCACTTTTACCATATACTGAGAAAGCCTCCTCTTTATCAGTAAAATCTAATTACGGTTTTTGAAAGTTTGGTAGTGCAGTATATGCAGTTAGATTTACATTAGACCCGTAACAAACAAAATTCCAATTGCTATAAGAAAATAACAATTCTCTTTTGTAGTTCAATTCCTCTGATTGTATTATTCCTTATTTTCATGCAGTTAGTTGCGGCTTGTAAAAAACCTCCTGTATTTTGTATTATCACCGAGTATTTAGCGGGTGGTTCCCTGAGGGCATATCTTCATCAGCAAGAGCCATATTCCGTACCTCCAAACCTAGTTCTAAAGTTGGCTCTTGACATTGCATCGGGAATGCAATATCTTCATTCTCAGGGTATACTTCACAGGGATCTAAAATCTGAAAATCTCTTGTTGGGAGAAGATATGAGTGTAAAAGTAGCCGATTTTGGCATCTCATGTTTAGAATCTCAATGTGGCAGTGCAAAGGGATTTACTGGTACTTATCGTTGGATGGCACCAGAAATGATCAGAGAGAAGAAACATACAAAGAAAATTGACGTTTACAGTTTTGCGATTGTTTTGTGGGAGCTTTTAACTGCTTTGACACCATTTGATGACATGACTCCAGAACAAGCTGCGTTCGCCGTCTGTCAGAAGGTAATTTCTTTGGCAGCATTTGATTTAATGAGGTTTTATCATTCATATCTATACTACTATATAATGTATTTGGGACTATTCTATAATTAGAAAGTCTTAAAAATTCAGACTTTTACTTACTAATTATGGAAACAACCACCCCTAACAATCACTCCCAACAATTTATAACCACCTCAACAACCACCCGCAACAATTTATAACCACCTCAACAACCACCCCAACAACCACTTTCCACCACCCCACCTCCCTCCTCTTCACCCCAACAATCCGCCCCCGCATCGCGCGGGCACCTTTCTAGTTACAACATAATACACGCAGGTGATCCAAATAGATTTAACGTTTCATATGATGTTGGAGGGAATCGAGTTTTTGTTTTATGATTCCTTTTTAGCGTAAAATTTCTTTATTTTATTAAGTTGCATTATTGATGTTTGCCATTTATTATTGTAGTTCTATTATGTCTAGTTAAGGTAGTTGATCGACTGCAATTTAATAAATGAAGTATACTGTCATCAAGTGGAAACGAAACACCATTTTATAACAGCAAATTGGCCTTGGTGATAAAAATAATTTATCTATTTTAAGCTCTTATGGATAGAAGAGTGGACTAGCATCAATGCATCATGTGCACCATAGTTTGTAGAACATGGTTTTAACTTTTAATAGCCACATATTGTTGATTCACCATAAAAACACTTCACAGACAATTGGTTAGTTGTGCCCACTAGGCATTTATGATGGACAGTAGGATTACTAAGATATCACAAAGGGGCATTTTTTAATCTGTGTGGTTCTGATTATGCAGAATGCTAGGCCTCCGTTACCTGCTTCTTGTCCAAGTGCATTTCGTCAGCTCATTAGCCGCTGCTGGTCAGGCAAACCTGAGAGGCGGCCCAGTTTTGATGAAATTGTGAGTATTCTGGAAAGATATGCAGAACGTGTGGAGGAAGATCCTGATTTTTTAAAATGGTATGAACCTGGAAATGGTGGTGTATTTGGGTGTGACCGTGGATGTTTCGGTCCCCGTAAAACCGGATCCAGGAAAGTATAGCGGGATTTAATCATGGATTATGCCAAGTGAGCGTGATCTGGTTATTTCCTTCATTATTAGGTGGTGAAACATTGATATTTGAACGACTATCGATTATGAATTATGAACTTTAACCTTAAGAGATTGTTATCGGTTCCATTACCTTCCCAACTTTAATGGGGATTCAGATATAAAATATGTTCTGGTTTGGGATCAATTTATATATCCCTTTCATGTTTGTTATGTGTTGAATGCATCAATACTCTAGAGTCTAGTCGGTGATACGGTGGCTACTAAATAGTGTTAAATCTATTCAATGATTGACCATGCTTGCCTTTTCCTAACATAATCTCGTATACTATTTGTTAACTCATTAGGGGTCATGAGATTGCTTGTTGCAATAAAGTCGTTTTCATTTAGGATCGGTTATTTCTAGAATTTAGACAAGTTTGGTGTTAGGCTTTGAGTATGAGTTTATTGTTGCATCTCTTTGAGCTCAACCATGTCTACTGTCCTGTGACTCTTGTCCCTTTTGAGCTTGTTTGTGTCTATTGTTGTATCCCTTTTGAGTTTGACTGCCTAACGATGATCTTGCATGTATTTTTCATGGCCATGGATTATGTCGTATATGATATAATCTGATAATCTGATTTATGTCTTGTTCGGTACCAAACTTTGACATGCAATGTCAGCCAATCAAACTTGCCTAATTAGAGATTTAAAGTTAGTGTGTAAACGTATATAGATAGTTAGATTCATGCATCTGTGTAAGATTCAGTGAATTATATATGTATCTGTGTTATGTAGTCAAACAATGTATCTTGTTGGAACCAAATTTTGACATGCAGTTTCTGGGTGATGTAGTGAAGGAATGAGAAGTTCTAGTATTTAAACTCGTGATCAGTAGGTATATGGACACACGGTCCCTGCTAAATACTATACAAAGTAAATATAACGAGTTAAACCACAGCAATCACGAATCACATCCAGATTATCACGTTCTCAAATTTTTTAACAAGCTAATAAAAAACTTTCTATATTAGAACTACGAAGAAGTTTAGAACAAGTATTTTGGGATGATTTTAACATGTAACCGAAACAAGTTTATATGTCAAGTAATCGAACACTGTAAATAAACTTAGTTCTGATGGGAGGGACATATAAATAATGGTCAACTATCAAAAAATGGATGGCAACTGTACACAACATGTCAAATAGATACAAAATGGGTCGATAAATTATGTACCTTAAGATTTTTATGATTTTGCTCTATGGTTTGCAAACATTGTTATACCGTGTGATGAACTTCACAGTGTTTGCGGCAGAAACACAATCAATGAAGACATTTATGGAGGAACATCTAATGAGACTTGCTATAGCCCAATGGACAAATGGTAGCAATCATAATAAAATTGTTGTTTAAACAACGAAGCAATGGAAAATCAAGCAAGTTAAAGGCTTGAACTTCAAATGGATACCAATAAAAGCATTCATTTTGAAGAACATAAGCTCTTAATACCATTATATGCTGAAAATTTGATGATCCATCGAGATTTGAATATAAGCGCATCTCAAGTTCTCACCTGTTGGATTATACTACAGAAGGTGATTTGTACACCGGCATAAGTGATTTGCATACCACCAATATTATCCTTCTTACAAGCACATGTACGGGATGATAGTTATACAGTAGAAACGTCATTACCTACATGGAACCGGCCAACCGGGTATGCACACAACAGGTTTACTACTAGACTATATGGTAATTGGTAGACTAATTATCCCATACAAGCTATTTCCTAGTCGACTATTCACTATTTACCATCATTCCTTCCAGAACAATGATCATATTTTCATTTCTTTTCACATCATATAAATGACCCACAAACAAAGAAAATCAAAACAAAATAATAATAAGATGGGCCAAAATACCTGTAAAGACAGATAGATGCAATAACTTGTTTGTAACATCTGCATAGTACACAAGACAACTAGCATCAGTCTCCCACCATCACCCATCAATGATTGTCAAGTACCATTGCCCACCACCATAATTATTTCTTAATGATATCTAACGGGTTAAACAGGTGAGATTTCGCTGTTTAGGTGACCCGATGAGGACGAAACTTTAACTAAGATGTACCCAGTCTAATCGGGGTATCCCCATGACCATTTCCGTCCCTTTAACATTACAAATTAACAAACAAAAAAAAAGTAGATGCCTTTTAGCCGCAAAACACTAGCAACAAGCATCAGTAATAACGAAGACATATTTAACAACGCTTCAAGGATTTTGTTCAAAAGAAGAAGAAAAAAAATAATAATAAAAAAAAAATCAAAACTTCAAGTACGTTTTACGCGAAAATTGCTGTAATTTTGTACATGATGATTTAAGAAGGGTAACCCACCTTCAAATAAGGTGATGGAGTGAAGGGTCCCAATATAAACACTAAAAATACACATCTGAATGAGGTGTAATAAGTACCAGATTCTCTGAAAAAAACATCTCATTATTACAAAATGTACAAGACATCACTACTTTCTGTCTTTCTTCAAAGGTATATCATAATGTACAAAAATAATTCAATTTCACCAGTGAGCAAAAAACTCAGATACAGAAATAATTTAAAAAGTACAACACAATTTGACAAACCAAAAAAAAAAAAAAAAAAAAAACCCTTACTTCCAAGACTATTTCATCAACTCTTTTTCAATCTTTATATAATTATATGTGTTTATAAACTTGTACAGCGTAATCACCTTGATCACCTTACCATTAATCAGTAACAGTAACAATACCGTTATTACGAACGGTTGTTTGCTGTTGTGACCTGGCTCGAATCAAGAAGGTGTTCGAGTGATCTAGTTTTTCTAGTTCGAACCTTTCCAGACTCTTTTAGCAATTCGGCTAACCGCCTCTTCTCATCATCCACGTCTGGGTGAGCTGTCCCCAGCTTTTCCTCCCTCATGACAACGATACGTTCCAATATTGCAATTGCATCATCCAATCTGGTTATCAAAAAAGACACGTTAGAAAGACAAGCAAATACCAAAGGGCGTTCGGTCTAGCTTTATCAATGCGTATCTAACTATTAAAGAAAAGTTTGCCGTTTAAAGTAAAAAAATTAAATTTTGTAATTAAAAGGGTATTTGTGATATTGTTGTGTACCTGCCAACGGCATCATAAGTCCCAGCAAGATTACTATAAACAGCAAGGGTATCCGGATGATATGACCCACATTCTTGTTCCAATACACTTCGTGCCTCTTCAAAAAGATCTAAAGCCTCGTTTATGGCGTAACGTTGCACACACGTGAGTCCCATTTGGTTAAGTGCAATACCAAAAAAAGCTGATTTCTTTTCGCTACTAGCACGAAGTTTCAAAACAGCGCTTTTAAACGAATTATAAGATTCCGAGTATTTCCCAAGCACGTAATACATGACACCCATTTGAGCTTCAATTCCAGCAACCGTGTTTTGCTGACCTGGCACATCGTTGTATATCTTTAATGCCTTCTGTAACAACTTTAGCGCTTGATCGAGTTCATTCATAGACTCGTATATCGCAGAAACATCTGTAAATCCACATGCGATTTCCTCCTGTGGGATCCCGGGAATGGGTTTTTCGTATATACGAAGCGCCTTTTCACAGTAGGATTTCGAGTCCCGTATTTTCCCGGTTTTGTTATACAATACCGCCAAACGAACATAAACTGAAGCAACACCTGGATGATTCTCGCCTTTTGATGATTTCAAACCCGTGAGTGCTTTTTGGTACGCGTGAACCGCCTCATCAAACTTCGATAATGACAAATACGTGTCACCAATACTTAAATCCACCGAATAAACCTCGTTATCATTCCCGTTAGCCGACATCGCCATACTAGCCATAACTAAATGTTCAAGTGCTGCCTCGTGGTCACCCTTCGTTTCACAAATTAAACCCATAAGTTTCCTATCGGCAGCTTCTTCTAAAGAAGCACGTAACCCATTTTCACTATGAATATCAAGAGCCATTTGACAAAGCTTTTCGGCTTCATCAAATTGCAATGCTTGAACATGAGCTTCAGCAAGATACCTACAAGTTTCACCGACCCTCGGGTCAGTGTCACCTAAAGTTTTCTTCTGTAACTCCAAACCCAATGTGTAACACTGTAACGAATTTTCAAGTTGACCCAACATGGAATAAGTATCACCTAACTGCATATAACCGGCAAATTTAGCAAGCGCGTGATCTTGACCCTGTTCAAGTATTGGAATGCTAATGGAATTTTCAAGGATTGGGATAGCATCATTATAGCGACCTAAGCTACAGTATATGGCTGCTGTAACGTGCAAACACATAACGACATCCAAACTAGGTTTTCCATTAGCACATTTTTCGAAAGACTTTGTTGCTCTAAGAGCAAAATCAAGTGCTTTACGAGCGTTATCACCAGACGACATCAAATCACGAGCTTGCTTAAGCAGAAAAGGACCAAGATCCGCATTCTTATCGTTAACAACAGGTTTTTTTGTATTCTTTTTATTCGTTCTGGTTTTGGAACTCGATCCCGAATTCGCTTCTGATTCAAATTCAGAAGCTTTTTTCGATTTTTTCGAAGAAAGTGATTTCGAGCTTTCCTCTTTTTCTTCATCTTGTTGTATGATCTCCACTTCTTTCATCTCACCACCAACTAAATGCCTCAACTCCGAATCAATCCGTGACTCTTCACCATCCGACCCATAACTAAGCCGCGACGCCGAATGATCAGAACTCTGCATCTCACACACATTATCATACAACTGATCAATAGAAGGCTCCATCACAACATTATCCACCGCGACACTCGCACTATTCCCAGCACCCCCATTATCAGCACCCCCATTCAATTCATTTTTCGACAAATTTCCATTCTCAGACATTTCGCCAATCACCGTATCAGCCTGAATTTCATCCAAAACTAACCCAGGCATCTTTCCCTAATAAAAAAACTGTCAAACTACTAAAAGTAAAAAATCTAACAGCCAAATACTTACTAAAAAAAGTTACTGGGCCTATAAATTTATCCCTAAAAAGGTAGTACTAAAAAACAGTCAAAATGAGCAATAATAGCACAAATATTTTGAAAACTTTATAAAGCTATGGATAACAGATCATAAAGATAACAACCCAATGTTTATATAATCCAACTAAACATAAAAATATAAAAAGTGGGAACATTAGGCCAGTAAAGTTTATATCTTTTTAAAAAGTAAATTCATCTGCATAAAAATAGTAACTACAGATCTTATGATGTAACATGCAGTGAGTTCAATCAAGATAAAACATACCCAGATGAAATAAAGTTACAAATTGTATAAAGATTGGAACTTTATAAGCAGTTGACTGGTTATTTGAAAGAAAATGATGAAAAAGTAATAAAATTTTGGGAAAAGATTGTACCTTAGGGAGAACCCATGAAGGAAATATGAAGAAGTTTGATTTTTTTTAGTGAGAATTTATAGTGAGAAAAGATGAAGAATCTGGTTTTTGTTGATAAAGGTATGGTGTATCTTTTTGACAAATTGAGTTGAAAGGGAAAATTTGTAAATTTAAGAAACTGTCAGGGGTAAAATTGGCACTTTGTTTTAGGAAAAAAAATCTATGATTATTTAGGTTTTAAAGGAAGGTAAATATTTGGAAATGGTTATGGAAAAGTGTAAGAGCTTAGCAAATCATCAGAAAATCGATTCGAACCGAGCTATTTGGTTCGGTTTCGGTTTTGATATCTATTTTTCAGTTCGATTCTCGGTTTGAGTTTTTTCTTTTTTTGGTTTTAGGTTCGGGTCGGTTTTTGTCAGATTTGGTCCGATACTCACCCCTAGAAAAGTGTGAAAACGGCAAAAAAATTATGGTTATGTCGCATATATCTAAGAAAAATATTTGATTTTTGAAATAGTTAGGGAAAAGTGTGAAAACGGCAAAGAAATTATAGTTATGCCACATACAACTAACAAATATATTCAAATTTTGAAATAGTTAAAGAAAAGTGTGAAAACGTCATAGAAATTCTGGTTATGCGCATACATTTAAGTAAAAAATTATTCAATCTCGTGTTTTGGTAACTACAAAGTTGGTTTTCTGGTTGTTTGTTTTCATTTGCCAAGTCCCTAAGGCGGTGCCAGATTTCACGTCTAGTTCAAAATCGGAAAAATTCACCCGGTTGCTCCCTATCGTTCCAAAATAATATGTCGTCAGCCCAATTTTCTAATGTCGTTAGTGTCATATCGTTATCTATGTCATGAAAGGACACTAACTTGAAAAGACAATTAAAAAATATGCACTAAAAACAAATGCATAAAAAGACAAAAATAGTGAAAAGACAACGCTACACTCGTGTGCATTGCACATGGCATGAGATAACGATATGACACTAACGTCGTTAGAAAAATTGGAACATCAGCGTATATTATTTGGGAACGTTAGTGAGCAAGTGGGTGAATTTTTCGAATTATATATATACTAAACCCCAAGAGGTTACTGTAGCAAGCACTGTGCTTGCTACAGTGCTTGCTACAGTTTTTTTTTTTTTTTTTTTTTTTTTTTTTTTTTTTTTTTTTTTTTTTAGTATTAACAGTCGTTAGTTATTTAACGGCTGTTAACTAACGACTGTTATCTTTAACATTTTTTCAAAAAATGCTTTTAACGCAATTACCATAACCCAAAGCCGTTAAATATTTGCAACCACAAACAAAACTTAACCGACACCCAATAACTACTTAAAAAAATATATAAACTATTTCTCTTTTTTTTTTACAACCAACGCATAACACCAAACTACTATTTAAAAAACCCGCCGCAACGCGCGGGTTACTAAACTCGTTTTAGACTAAACGTGAAATATGTCACTATCTTGGGGACTAACGGTATATTTTACTCTTTGCTAAATATAGAGGAAAATTGATATGTGAAATGACAGAATGGGTCCTTGAGGTAGTGGGCTTTATGTTGGGTAAAATGTTGTAAAAGATTAGACACAATGTCATGGTCAAATGTAAAGATAACTTTAGAAGTGTGCAAACACTTTGGGACATGCTTCTTCGAGACCAGAAATGGATCCTAAGCAATGTATGATTTTAATATTCATTTTAAGAAGAGAATGGAGAGACCATTTAGATATTTCTGGTTGGTTTATTCTTTTTTGATATGCTTTTTAATAATTTATTAGGTAAAAGCTTGATAGAAGATTCGATTATTGTTCTGAAAATATAATATTGTTTGCATTATTATCTTAAGACTGATGAGTGTTAATTTATATAGATGTTTAGTGGTTGTTTGTTTTAGATTATAGTAAGAATGTAGTTTTAAAGAACTTTCATATTATGAACAAAAAGGAGATGATGAGGACGAGTCTCTATCTATTGTTTAGGTTCTTCGAAACTTGAATTATAATATAATTGTGGATTGCACAACATACATGGATGATAGATTGGATACTCTTAAAGCGTTAAAGTGACTTGAAATAAGACAACGAGAACACGCTACTTTAGTTGAAACGCAAGAGAAGACCTTGGAAACCTGCTCCAATGTTAGAATAAGTCATCGGATTTTTTGGATAAATGTGTTTAGACTTTAGAGAGATCAAGTGTGAGTAAGAGAGAACATACCTGAAATGTAGAAGTGATGATGGTATTTATATGCAAACCCTAGAGAATGTTGTAGGTTGTGCCATATGTCTTAGCCAGATTGGTTAGAAGGGAGCAAATGGGAGGCTTCGTGCGTAGGCTGCGTTGTCCTTCTTGGCTTGGATGAGACATGCCCATGTGCAGCTTTCGCCTGTTGCGAGAATATTGGAAACCCTATGGATTGGGCCCACACAATATTTTGTATTTGTCCTTTAGTGACTCGAAGGCTTGAGCTCCTCGGAGGCTAAGATGTTGTTTGTTTCATTAAAATATTTTGGGTTTAAATCTAATTACCACATCTTACTGATAAAAGGAGTTTGAGAAGTTTTTATCTGAATCATATAAAGTTGTTCGTCTTTTGATCTGGTAAAATATCTGAATGAAGTCAAATTTTGCAATTTACATATGAAAAACGTTGCATTTATTTTTATTAAACCTTACCAAATGTTTCAACAATATCAATCGTATATTTATCTCAAATCGATAAATGTGTGTAAATGTTTATTAAACATATGTCTGTGTTGAAGCCACAAATTCGTATCACATTTTTCGTTATATTTTAGTAAAACAAGAAACAAAAATTAAAAAAAGTATATGTTATATATAATTAAGAAAAAAGAAAAATAACATAAATACAATTAACAGAAAAAAAAATAATAATAAAAAAAAAAAAAAAAAAAAAAATAGAAACAAAAGTATAAGCCATTAAGTGACAGTAAGATACTCCATCTATCTCTTAATAAGTAAGACCCGATACATCTTACCGGCTCTTGTTGAAAATGAAAAAGCCACACCCTAACCTCTTATCGCCTCTTACTGAGTCAGAGGCAAGAGGCAATAAGAGGTAATCTTTGAAAAGCAAACACCCCTTAAGGCTCCTTAAGATAAGCTTCATGGGTATTGGCGGATTCTTTTGTGGTAGCTTAGTAGGTTTTACACAAAGTTGGCCTACACCATCAATAATTAAAAGGACAAGGCGTAGTAGTTAACGGATTTTAGACTTATTTCAGGCTTTAGACGTGATTAAGACTAGGCATTACTTAGTGTCTGGAAAAATAAAAATCCTCTCATGTTCAATTTAAACATGACATATCATGTTGAGTTTTATGTGATATGGAAATCATATGTGGGGCCTTTAGTGTGGAACCTTTGTTGTATTTAAAATTGAAAAATGATTTGTAGGCCTAAGTAATGAACCTAAGAATAGACCTACAAATATGATTGGTGTAATTCAAAATTGATTGGTGAATATGAAGAGAGAGAAAAAATGTTTTTAATACTTGTCAAAATGTGAATGGAGTAGGCATATTTGTAGGTATAATTAGTAGGCCTAATTATCAATGCTTTTTAAAATTAAATTCTTTTTCAAACAAAACTAACATGACTTATCATGTTGAGATTATCCTAATCGTGTCCGAAAATAAGGATTGTATAGGAACCAACGTGCTAAACCAAACCTCACGTGTCTCTGCTTTCCATGACCGTTTTAGTCGATTAGTGGGTCACAACTTGTAGAGTTTGTCGTGGTCATAATCCAAGGTTGCATAATATACGTGACATTTCTACATTAATGTTTTTACTATGTGACCAAAAGAAAGGTTGCATAATAAAGTGATATGGACATTTTAATATGTGATAGCTTGCACCTAATTATATGGTCCGGTTATCCTTTATGTATACTTGTCATTAAAAATGTTTAATTGTGCTTGTATAGTAATGTCGTATAACATGTCATAAAAGTAGTAATAACTCATTCCATTATAGCACACCAACCACATTTAATTAGTATCATCACCTATTACCTAATACGGCTAATAAATCATTCTCAATATAATGGTTTATCTCAAAGGCATTTCAAATTTCAAATATTATGAAATGCTGGCTAGAAAAAAAACAAGTTCAAGGACTTTGATTCGAATAATCATGGTGGTCTAGGTTGGCATGTTAGGTATCCAATGCCATTCATGCGAACTAATCATTTTGTCATCTCATTTGGCATCCATTTTAATATTATTTCTGTTTAGTTTATGTTAAGATATGAAGTTTAGGTTTTAATAAACACATGTGCATCCGAAAAAAAAAAAAAAAAAAAAAAAAAAAAAAAAAAAAAAAAAAGATGCATGTGTATATTTTTGGTTCTTAAAGTCAAGAGCGTTCGTGTTTTTATTATTGCCCTTTTATTACAAAAGCATATGTTGTTGAATAACTGGCCATGTTTCCAATAGATAATCAGATTATTGTTTTACATATCCAACTTCGTATGAATTAAATCATGGCAACTAAATAATGACAAGCATCATATCTTGTTATGACATAAGGTTGAAAATTTGTGTATATGATTCTTTTAACACTCAAATAAGCTATTTCCTTTGCTACTGATTTGAATAATCTACTTTAAAAAGAGTATTCACATTGTCTTAAAAAAATTGCTCCATTACAAAGAGTAGTTCACATTGTCTTAAAAATTGAAGTAATACTACAATGGAAATGATATTTCCTCCTATTACATGTTTCTAATCATATTCTTACTCAAAGAATCCTAACAAGTGTTGGAATAAATGATTTGAATGAAGAAAGATAATGAGTGGAGAAAAAACATACTCCGTATTATATTATTATGTGTGTTGAAAGATATGTAGGAATATAATACTACAATTGATGGACACAATACAAACACATCTTAAGGGTGTGTTTGGTTAAACGTAATGGATTTATAAAGGAATGTAATCGATGCTGTAATGTAACGAACATAATAATTGAATGAGTAATTACTGTTCCATTGAACTATTTGGTTGCTATGTTAGAATAGAATAAAACATTTACACATGTTATTTAGTATGATGCAATGAACGTTGGAAACAAATGAAATAGAAAAATGTGATTCTATGTAGTAATGGAATGAGAAAAACTAGGGGTGACTATCTAATGAAATTGATGGTTATAAACGTAATGGAATGAACCATAGTTGTCAGGATCCCGATCCTGATCTTAGGATCTTACGATTTTACGATACTGAAAAGCAAAACCGATCCAGATCTTACATAGGATCTTTGCAAGCTTAAGATTTTATAGGATCCCGATCTTGACCATACGATCTTAAGATCTAATCCGATCCGATCTTACTTTTCTCGGATTACAAACTAAAAAAATATTAATTAATGGGTTGTTTTTTTGTAAAATTCAAAAACAAAATGTTATTCTTTTTAAACATTTCATAATCATAATTTAAGACAATATTTCTATGAAACATTCATAATATTTTGTGTCTATAATGTATAATAATTTATAGATTTGTATAATATTACAAAAACTATTAAGAAATAACATTAGAGTGGGATCTTACGATCCCCATCCGATCTTACGATCACGATATTGCAAAGACAAAAACGATCCTGGGTACGATCCCAATCTTGAAAACCTTGGAATGAACTAATGAATAAATTATTCAATTACAAAACTCAAAACAAACAACATCTTTTTATTCCTTCATAATGATTTATTCAATTGGAACTTCGATTCATACATACCAAATACTACGTAAGCATCTTTTAGTAACATTTTCAGTTTTAAAACCTGGTCAAAAAAATCAAAATATTAAACAAGTCAAGATAATTAAATCAGTAACGGAGATATTTATACAAATTAGCACATCATTAAAAAAAATTGAAAGAAAAATAAATATTATTATTATTATTATTAGAACCGCACCACACTTGAAATCCGACCCCCCGAGTTAAACTATCTAAACGAGCAGACCCCCCAGGACCGAAGAAAAATAAATATTATAACCGAAAGCTATTAAGTTACATTAAAAATATATTATCATGACTATTTTTAAATTCTATTAAATACATTTAATTTTCAATATATATATATATATATATATATATATATATATATATATTTTTTTTTTTTTTTTTTTTTTTGCGCAAGACTAACACCTGTTTACTACATAAAAAACTCAGCTTTTTTTATATCTTGAATTATTTAGGATTATGATTATCTATGCCGTTGGGGTTGAGAAGATAAAAGCTGAGTTTTTTTATGTAGTAAACAGGTGTTAATCTTGCGCGAAAAAAAAAAAAAAAAAAAAAAAAAAAAAAAACTCGCTTCCACATAGCGAAAAGCATGATTACATGGAGTTAAAAAATGACGCTTTCTTTCTTTGTGTTTCTAGCATCATCAACAACTACAAAGGTCGTGTCATTGTTACCGCCTAACTTTAACAATTACGATTGATTTCCCCTGCTTAAATACCGCTGCATCACGCTAATATCGTGCTAGTTTAGATGTACAAAGCATTAATCTATTCCAATCCAACAAGAAGTCTAAATATCATTGATGGATCTACTATTTAACCATAGTGAATATTAGGAAGTTGTGAGGTCAAGTATGATTTAAATATATTGCTAAGATAATACGTATACGAAATGAATATTGACCTCCCTTATTTTCACCTATATCATTTTATTCTTGTTATAAAGTAGATTTTGTTTTCATATTACAAGCAAATAAAGTTTTATAGCAAACAAGGACGAAAAATCTAAGAGTTTTATCGCAAACTCTTTAGATTTTGAAAAATGAGAAGTTTTCTAGAAAGCTTTCTAAGAAATGCACATATAACAAAAAAAAAAACGTGTCCAAAATAAGTATTTTTTGAAATTTCTTTATTGAAAACAAAAAACCAGATTTTTACTATTTTAACTATTAGTTAAAGAACTTGAATTTAGACTTTTACAGTTTTCAAAAATACTTTTAGAAAAAGTAGCGTCTATTTGTTCAAAAAAAATAAAAACAAAATTCTACAACTAGTGAACCTTTATTAAAAAGTTTGGGCTAAATAAAATGGGCTAACCAGCCTATTTTATAAAAATGTAGCGGGCTATTTGAAGCCCAACTTTTATAAACTGATAAAACATATTTGAGGGCAAATAAAACCCAGATTTACATAAACCTCACCTCCGTCGCCGGAAAACCACCGAAACAATGGATTCAAAAGCGTCTCCGTCAACGTTAGTCGACCAATTAGTCGTAAGTACACCTGCATATATATGCTTCTTATTGTTATTGATATGATATTCTTAATATTTTTTTTGCGTGAATTAATAATAATAGGTGCCTGGTGATGTGATATTGGACTTGTCCAATTTGACTAGTCAAACTATCAAGCTTGGTGGTGGCTTACGTCAGGTTCCTTTTTTTTTTTTTTTTTTTTTTTTTTTTAATTGTTTTCACATTTGACCTAAATTCAAATAAAAGTTAATATTTTGCATTTATTAGCTAGATTTAGTTATGTTAAACCTAGGGTATGTTTGGCGAAAATAGCAGGAAGCAGTTGTTGTTTGTTTTGATAAAGCGTTTGGTAGCATAGTTGTATACTTGTAATTATTAAGTGTAGACTCTAGCTGCTAGTAAATGCTCCTTCAAGTAGCATTTTGATTTGGAGCGTTTAAAATAATTAGAAATGCTAGTTGCTAGTTGCTTCAAAACACTCCTTAATGCTCGCTGCCAAACATACCCCTTGTAGCTATTTACTTATATTCAATATTTAGTTAAATGAATAAAACACACTCACTTACAATGACCGAACGAAGAAGAAAGCGTATGTGAGATAGGAGGGGGTGTAATGGGGTGCACGTGAGCTTTGCTTGCATTACGCAGAGCCTTAGAAGTTAGAATACATTGATTGTTTGGAAACGAGCGTTTAGCTTTTGGAATTTGTTTCAACGCTTCTATTTGAAACGCCAATAAAAGAAGCGTTTAGCTTTTACGTCAGTTTGGCCATTTCTAATTACAGATACATAACGCTAACAAACAACTCATTTTGCCAAACGTAGCCTAGATGTAATTTTCGTATGGTGATTGTTTACTTGTAATGTTAAAGTTGCAACTTTTTCTATTTCAAAATGTTTAGTAAAAAGTTCTACGTTTTCGTGTTTTTAATGCTTTATAACAGTAATAAGTTTTGTTGATGTTTGAAGACATTACATCTTACAATTAGAATATCATAAGAAATAATTGGTAAACTAAAATACACTCACTACTGTAATTAACAAGTTCAAATGTGAAATACTAAAATACGTCTTCTTATGATACTTGTGGAATGATAAGAGATGTGTTTTTTTCGTTACAAGTTTGTTTGATGTGATGAACATGTATTTTGATATCTTTATCTGAACGCGCATATTGCAGGATGGTGATACCATTTCTGTAATGAAGGCTGGGACATTGAGGTTTACGAAACCGAACAAATATTGGGTTGAGAGCTCCAATAAAAGGGTAAGCTTATTGTTGATGTTATATTCTCTCTTGTCTTGATCAAAACTAAAGAAGACTTAAGGAATAAGTATCTTGCGATAGCCATGGTCTAGTTTCTGTATGCTAGGTGGAAATTTAATTATCTTTGCATGTTATGACTTATGAATTAGTTTTAGTTGTATAATCTTAAAATTATTTTCTTTTATTAGCGCTAAAGATATCTTCTAGCTCAGATACTTTCAATGTGAGTTTATGAAAAGAAACTTCAATAGGTGAGGATATAACTACATGTTGCTTGCAAACTATTTGGTGTATAAAATAATCAAGGTTGGCATAGGGCACCTTCTGTTAGATAGTTTTTCATGTTGCATGTATTGAATTGTAAGTAGGTAAGTTGCTTGGAAAACTTGATTTTTGTTTATTAATTATGTTTTCCTAAATTTTATAATATTGTTATAACTTGTCTTGAAGCAAGTTTCGACCTTTTCCATCTATTACTTCCATGATTTGTAGTCTTGTTAACTGTGTTAATTGACAAATCTTTTTGTGTCAAGCTGTTTCCTAAAGATACACACATTTAGGCTACTATAAGTAGTTACTAACAGATTTTTTTTTTTCAAAGCTAATATTCATTGTTATAAAGTTTTCTGAACAAAGAACGATCAGTATTATCCTCGCTGTGTGTGCATGTGGATTCATACTTGTACATCATTGATTTACTTGATATGTCTCATTTCAAGTTTTTGGAAATGTTGGTTTTTTGCATTTGCTTTAGCTATGTGACTATGTCAATGTAACAAGCAAGCATTCACAACTGACCATTTATCATGACTGACCTGGTCTCTTTTGTAGTATATACCTAATGCTGGAGATAACGTTCTTGGAGTTGTCGTGGATACTAAACCAGAAGTAAGTTTCTCAGAGGTTTTAGTTTACAATGTTACTCAAGAGCTCATTTTTTCCTCAGTTGTTTATTTTATTTTACAATGTTACTCAAGAGCTCATTTTTTCCTCAGTTGTTTATTTTATTTTATATATATGTCTTGTAAAATTTGAGGGTACTTAACATTTCCAGCAAAAATATGTATCACTTGTGGCATGATTGAAATTGGCCAGTTTCAGTTTCTTATTTCAAGACAGTAATCAGAATAGCAAAAATGAATGCATAAAAGAATAATGAAAAGGATTGTCATCTGAACATCATTGTGGTCGGTCATAATTATACCTTGCTGATTCTTTATAATTTATGTTTCAGAACTTTATTGTGGACATTAAAGGACCTGCGTTGGCACATCTACCTGTTCTATCATTCGAAGGAGGAACTAGGAGGAACATTCCAAAGTTTGAGGTTGGCACTTTGTTGTATGTTCGCGTGGTCAGTGCAAACACAGGCATGAATCCTGAGCTGTCATGCATGGATGGTTAGTTATATCTTCATTTTGTCACATCCTTTTTGTTAAACTATTACATTAAACCTCTACGGAATAAACATCCATAGCTCCAAATGAAAGCTAAGACTCACCATATGCTTTATCTGTAGCCAATGGCAAAGCTGGAGAATATGGCATACTTAAAGAGGGCTATATGTTTGAATCATCCACTGGCCTTGCAAGACAGTGAGAATTTCTTTTAACTCGAATCTTTTATTAGTGAATTTTATGATCAATTATTTTCTTAAAACTGGAATTTATAAAGCTGAACTTTACCAATCGTTCCAGGCTGCTGAGTTCTCCGCCTCATCTTGTTCTTGAAGCCCTCGGGAAGAAACTCTCTTTTGAGATAGCTGTTGGCATAAATGGCCGTTTTTGGGTATGATTTTGGAAACACCTTCATGTCTATTTACTTGCTTCTTAACACTTTTTTCGTTATTTTCTGAAATCGGTGCAGGTGAATACGTCAAAATCAACAGTAATCTTTGTTGGAAATGCTATACATGAATAACTTGTTAACCTTTTTTAAAATTTTCTGAAATCTGGTACAGGTGAATGCATCACAATCGTCAACGGTAATCCTTGTTGGAAATGCTATACAGAAATCAGAATCTCTCAGCATGGTGCAACAGAAGATTTATTTAGATAAATTACTTAAGAGTATTCAATGATCAAGTAAGTTTGAATTATCATGTAACCATATTTTCTTCTACGGGATGTGAACAAAAATATTAAGTTTGAATGCAATTAGTTATGTTATTTTTTGTCCTTTTGATAATTGCACACACTATCACTAAATTTAAACATCTAATTTATCAAGGACAATTCTAGAAACTATACATGGAATTCGGCTGTGTTTGATTTTTTTTTTTTTTTGCCTCATAACAGGCTCTGAATGGCCAAAATGTCTTAATCGGTCAGACATTTGGTCGTTCAGACCGTTTGTTTTTTTTTTTTTTTTTTCCGTTCAGACGCGTTCAGATGCAGTAAGATCTTAATGGTTTAGACTTGAGAGGGGTGTCTGAATGCGTCTTGTTGCCTCTTGCTGACACAAATAAAAACCAAAAAAAAAAAATAGTACGAGCAAGCAAATGTGCGGTTCAAACATGAGTTTTTTTTTCCCGTTCAGATGCGGTCAGATTCAGACATTTACGCATCAGATTCAGATGTGCGGTTCAGATTCAGATTCAGACCCTCTTAACAAACAAACACCATCATACCATTCAATAAGAATAGGATTAATGACTGCATATTGTGCTTACAATTGTACCAAGAAGATCACTCAAAACGTAAAATCATAATGTTGGAAAACAGAATCTGATTATATGTAGATTGTAGGTTTTATATAGTGAACCAACAAGATTTAAAAATCTTCGTTGACAAATATATTAGTATCCATTAATAGCTTTAGAGTGTTGTCAGATAGTCTAGATCGAATGCAAGGGTAGGATAGTATTCAGAAGCGAAATCATCACTGAATCCTGCATATGCAACATACAAAGCACATGATACAACCCAACATGTATCTCCGACCCAATCATTGTAAAAGATCTTTGTATGAATTATGCTCATTCTGAAAGTTTAGAAGGATCTTATAGTTTATGCATTTACATCACAAACTGTCTTAACTCATGCTTTCACAAGACATACACAATTACATCTAGATATAGTGTCAGTGTAGCTAAGTGAGTTCTAAGCCTTACTACAAAAGCTAAGGTAATGCGATAACTCTATCTAAATAGCCTTAAAGATGTACAATAACTATTGCCTAACCTGCTACCAAAGGCTTGTAACATAAAATGTAAATTGATATGTTCTAAAATCACACAGCAATACAATAGGGAAAGGAAGCTCGAATCTTATAATTTATCATGATTAAGAAAATAAGTTTGTTCAACTGCACACTGTGCTTATTATACAAACGAATCATAACTCTGGAAAAGAGTATAAATGTAGCCCAAACGGAACATAACCAAGCGAGAAAGATTTTCACAGTATAGTGTGAATCTTTTTAACTTTAATCTTATATGTCAATTGTTGGTTTGATATTATAGTCGACTCCCATAATTTGAAACTTTCCACCAACGAAATCATATTATCCACCCATCAGTTTGATTTTCTTATCAGCCACTCCAGATCGAACATAAGGGTATGATAGTAAATTCACAAGTGAATTCATCACCGACTCCTGGATTACAAAATATGAATCACTTGGTACTGTGCATTAATTATTGTTAATTATAATCAATGAAAAGAGAGGCCAATGGTGAGGTTTTTACCTTCTCAACGAGTGTGTGAAGTTCTTCGTCTGATGCGTTTGGATTCTCTGCAAGCACCTTTGCCTTTGCAGGTTGACCAATGCTAACCCAATCGTCTATGAAGTCACTTCACAACACAAATAGGTGCAATTGTATAAACCGTATGATTAGTTATATTGTTACGCCTACTTTTAGAAGAACTAATAAAGATAAGTCACACTTTTTCTAAGCGAAAAAGTCGCAGACTCTTTTTCCCAATTGGGATTTTAGCCCACAACCATCTGGTTGATGTGATACGGACTAACCAAACACATGTTGGTAAGGTAATTTAGACTTACTAGGAAGTTTCTACATCAGGAAGAGATATTAGACGCTTAATTCCACCACAATGGCTATGCCCAATGACCAAGATGACCTCAACCTACAACAAAGTTTTTCTACAGTATAAGTTGCAGGTTGTAGCATTTAATATGGTCTTGGAACATGTCTTTTAATAAATACATATGACCAAGTTAGAGCCTTAAGAAGTTTATGAAGTGATTATTTAGGATGATAACAAGTTGCTGAAGCAACCTTAAGAGCTGTGATTGCATATTCAATGATAGCACCAACTCCAGAGTACTTAAGCTGCAAAACAAACATAGCAGTTACTACAATGTCCCATGTAACAAATACTTGTAGAGTTGTAGTCGATAAAAACCTCAACAAAGGAATACTAAGACTGTTTTTGTAATTAACCTGGTTAAAAACCGGGACCATGTTGCCAATGTTACGCGCCATGAACGCTTCTCCAGGTCGCAGGTTGAAGATATTTGTCAGGCTAACTCGGGAATCCGAACAAGCAAACATTAGATACTGCATCAATATTTTTATCATTAGTCTTTGATTTTTCTATTTTTGGATAATATACATTCCTAATTAGTGCTCGTGATTATTGAGTACCTTGGGCGCTTGTTCCTCCGCCAATGCACTATAATATTCTGGATCATCCCTACGAATACACACATAATGAATTTCACGTTTTTATATGATTAAAATTTGGAAAATTGTTGAGACTGTATAGCACATGTTGTGGAACTTTATAATCTTAAAAGGCAAAATTACTCAAATAAATGTATCTCTATATAAGTTAAAGTTAAAACTGATGTTCAAGTAGCTTACATGAATTCATTAATCTTGAAACAATAAAACCCCTCTAACTCTCTGTAATGGGTCAAATTTCGCTGATAGTTCAGGTACTGGAGACGTCGTAACATTCTCAATACTAGCTTGATTTGTATCTTCTGGTTCATTTGATTGTTCAGGTACTAGAAACACCGTAATAAATTCAAGACCGGCTTGATTCGTATCTTCTGATCCATTTTCAGTTCTACAAGTTCAAGACCATATCATATCCTATTATCCTTCATTGTCAGCATAGAAAACACAATTAAAATATCAAAGCAGCTAAACTAAATTGATCAGAAAAATTGAAAAGCATTGTTCTTTCCGGAAAATTCGTCGAGTAAATTAGTACATATACAGTCACCTTGATGTTTCAATTGGTGTAGCCGCTTGTTTAATCAAGCATTTTGGCATTTTTGACGTGTGTTTGTGTTCTACAATCTTTGCATGAAGATGTAGTTATACAACAAGGCTAAAAAATCACTTTAAGACTAGCCATATATGTATGTAGCATGTATTATACTGTTCTTCATACTAGAAAACATGCATGTAATAAACATGCTTAAAATCACAAGCAAGCATATTCGTCTCATTTTTCTCACATTACATTTTTTGAGAGGATAAATTTATGAGCAAGCAAAGTAGATACCTCAATATGAGGAGAATCTTTGAGAAGAAATGAAACTTAAGTGTATTAAGTTGATTATTAAAGTTTGAGAAATTGGGATGTGTTCATATAGAGTTAATTGTATGTTAAACATGAAGCCAAAAGACAATTATGCATTTGTAAAGATGCAAAGGTTTTCACGCCAACCTCCTAACTAGGGAGGGCTTTACCGGTTTGAGTCGGTGTGGCGGTAGGTTCAAACCTCATGAAGTAGTCGGTCAAAAAGTCAGAAACCATGATTAAAAAAAATAATACAAAGGTTTCCATAATCATGCATTAATATGCATATATATTTTATGTAAAGTTGATTAATTAATGGGCAAATTATCTAAAAATGTATCAAACTTGACACTTTTTACCGTTGTATGTAGCCATGTTATTTTTTTTCTATTGTGTGACTAAACTTTCGAATTTGGTACATTGTGTGTATTTTGTAACTATTCAGCCCTGTAAAATGACCTTTTTATCCTTCAAAATTTGAAAAATGTAAGGGTAAAATGGTCACAAAATACACACAATGTACTGAATTCGAAAGTTTAGTCACACAATAGAAAAAAAATAACATGGCTACATACAATGAGAAAAGGTGTCAAATTTAATACATTTTTAGATAATTAGCCCTTAATTAATCATAGTTTGTGAGTATAGTCATTATATTCTCTTTGTCTGATCATATAAAATGGATAATGGAAAGTTTTCCATAATATGACTTTGTATAATCATCATTATTAGGCTCAGGGAGAATTGCATATATACCCACTAAAAACTCAAAAAATTGCATATTTTCTCAAAATACAAGCTTTCAATGCATGATGTACAATGCAAGTTAAGCATGTTTTGGGTATATATGCAAATATGCAAGTTTTAGTGGGTATATATGCAATTGACCCCTAACCGTGCGTCAAGAGCTGTTTATTGCAATGGTTCGGTGGTGCATACCGTCGAGCAGTTTCCCATGTTTATATTGTGTGTTTGTAGAGCATATTGTGGGGTACGTTTTTATAGAGTGAGATATTTATTTATTTTTAGTTTGTTGATGGCCGTAGCACCTGTTTGATGGTAGGTTTGATAGTTTGTTAAATGATAATGTGGCACTAATGTGAAGGTGGTGAGTTTGATGGCCATAACGTCTTGTCTTAATGAATATTGGAAAGCTTTTCAGGACATGCCAAAAACAACTCGTCTTTGTAAGAAGCAGCATTTTTTATTTTTTAACCATAACATTTGTTAGTTTCGTTTCGTATATAGCATACTAGTATTGTGGATTGATAACATTAAAATAAAATAATGCCTAAATCAAAATAATGTGTTTGGAACAAGGTATAGATCGACCACAAAACTAGTTTCGTTATATACAATCAAAAAGGACACGTTAGCTCCAGTGACGGAATTAGGAGGTCTTGTAGTGTCACGACACCCTGATGAAATTCTATTTTGTAATGTTAACTTTTGTAAAAATCTTTAATTTTTCTTAAATGCAACCTTTAAAAATGTGTGTTTTTATTTACTTCATTAATACATGGAAAGCACACTTAAATTTTAGGGTTAATGATTTATATTGCTAACGAACTTTCTCGACACGTCAGTGATAGTGAAACCCAAACACAACTTCAAAAGTCAACGTAACAATTAATCCCCTATTTAATCCCTTTAACTGATCATTTTTAAACACACACAATAATCAATAAACCGTAATCAACACACACATTCTTCTGGCAAACACACACACGCAAACAATGAATCCAAACAACAATAAAGGTTTTTTTTATTTTTATTTTTTATTTTTATAATGTTTTCACATATCAGTTGATGTTCATTGTACAATAATTAGTAACAGCATTTTGATATATAGATGGTGATGTTTGGGGTTGTTAGCGATTCTATGTAAAATGGGGTTGTTTTATATTTTATAATGGTTGTTATGCTATGTCTAATGTATGCTCTGTTTTTTGTATTCCATACTCTGATTTTCGTATACATAATGATTCTTATGTGTTTAACCCAAATGTTTATAAAGTAGTTGGAATGTGGCTAGAACCTTATTTGTGTTGCCTGTAATGTGCCTAGAAGCATTGCCTATAATGTGCCTAGAACCATTCTTTCATGCCTAATTAAGTGTTTAGCAATAACTAGTTATTTGTGTTTCTTGTTTGTGAGTACACTGAGAGGTCCAAATGCAGCCTATGAGAGTACATTGAGAGGTCCATTGAGACTACAAATACATGCTTTCGAACTGTTTGTGAATACCCTGAGAGGTCCAATGTTTGTGAGTACCCTGAGAGATCCAATGTTTGTGAGTACATTGAGAGTTCCAATTGAGACTTCAAATGCAGCCTAGTTGGCCACCAATGAGACTACAAATGCAGCCTAGTTGGCCACCAATGAGACTTCAAATGCCACCTAGTTAGCCACCAATGAGACTTCAAATGCTGCCTAGATTGTGCAACATTGCTTCATTGTTTGGGATACCACAAAAGAGGACCAGATATGAGAACACAATGGATTCTTCTACAATGGTAAACCATCAAAAGGTTTTTCTTTGATTGTGATGTAGTTTAACATTTGAATCAATAAAACTGATCTAACAGTTGTTATTTGTAGATGTCATACCAATTTCTTCTGATTCAAGCAGTTCAGAATCAAATGATGTTGCTTCCAACATCCTTCCTGGCCTCCTTGCTTGGTATTATCCCGAGCAACATTCTTTACATCAAATTCTTCAAGCTCTGAATACATATTTGATGATTCAAGTACTAATACTGAGGAAGTGGATCTTATCCAATCCATTGAATCTCCAGAGGAACTCCCAGCTCAAGCTCCTATCCTAGCTCTTCAAATTCCAGTTCAAAAGGCTCACAAAAAGAAATTTAATCAAGATATTGTCTTGGGACTGGCAACTAAGAAAACTTAGAAAGCCATTGAGAACAAGACCTTTGGAGCACCTTCTAGCAGCTATGGGAAAGGCAAGAGGAAGATGGTTTAGGGGTTTAGGATCTCCATTGACAGCTTTTGTGTTTAGTAAGCATTGTATTTGGTACTTTAATATCGTAGTAGTAGTTCTGACATTTGGATGAATGTAATTATTAATAGTACAATAACTGGTAAGTTATAGTTTAACTTGATCTATTTTATAACTTTAATGGTAGTATTTTGGTTTGTTAAATGGTAGCAGTTTGTGTTCTTGATTTGATGATTGCACATATTGATTTAACAGTAGCAGTTTGTGTTAAATGGTATCAGTTTGTATTCATGATCTTGGTGTAATTGTGGAAATTTGAGTTCTTGATTTGATGTACAGTTTGTGTTCATGATCTTGTTTCATAATTTGCGATTAAGATAAGAGTAAACTTCAAATATATCCCTGTGGTTTACCCAATTTCGCACCATACATCCCTCTCGAAAAAGTTGTAACAAATACATCCCTCCGTTAGTAAAAGTGAACCAATATACATCCCTTGGCTAATTTAAGGACTAACGCTGCAAATTTTTTCTCCGTTATCTCCAAACGAGATAGAACACATTTGCACCGTTAGTCCTCTGGGTTATCGGTATTTGCACCGTTAGTCCTTTTTTACGGTTTCTTCCGTTTTTTTACGTTTTCGTCCATTTTTTAAGTTTAGGCCCGTTTTTTTACGTTTTCACCCGGTTTTTTACGTTTTCGCCTACCTTTTTACGTCTTCGTCCTTTTTTTACGTTTTCGCCTGTTTTTTACGTTTTCATCCATTTCTTTTACGTTTTCGTCCGTTTTTTATGTTAACGCCCATTTTTTACGTTTTCACCAATTTTTTTACGTTTTTATCCGTTTTTTATGTTTTCATCCGTTTTTTTTACGTTTTCGTCCATTTTTTTTACGTTTTCATCCATTTTTTTTACGTTTAAACCCGCCTTTTACGTTTTCGTTCGTTTTTTACCTTTTCGTTCAATTTTTTACGTTTTTGCCAAGTGTTTTTACGTTTTCGTTCATTTTTTTATGTTTTCGTCCGTTTTTTTACGTTTGCACCCGTTTTTTACGTTTTCCTCCATTTTTTATATTCACGCCTATTTTTTTATATTTTCGTCCATTTTTTTTACGGTTTTGTCTGTTTTTATACGTTTTTGTCCGTTTTTATAACTTTTCGCCCGTTTTTTATTCCCTATTTTAAATTTGTAAAGTTTATGGATAAAACGTAAAAGAAACGCAAAATGAAAAAAAATGGACGAAAATTTTAAAAAACGGGTGAAAACGTAAGAATAAAGGCAAAAACGTATAAAACGGTCGAAAACGTAAAAAAAAATAGGCGAGAACATAAAAAAAAACGAAAGAAAACTAAAAAACTGGTTGAAAACCTAAAAAAGGGTGTGAATATAAAAAAACGACGAAAACGTAAAAAAACAAACGAAAACGTAAATAAATAGGCGAAAACGTAAAAATATGGAAGAAAACATAAAAAAAAACCGTGTGAAAACGTAAAAAAAACGGGCATGAACGTAAAAAAATGGAAAAATACATAAAAAAAACGGATGAAAACGTAAAAAGACAGATGAAAATGTAAAAAAAAATGGTGAAAACGTAAAAAAATGGGTATAAACGACAAAAAAAGACAAAAACGGGAAAAAAAATAGATGAAAACGTAAAAAAAACGGACGAAAACGTAAAAAAGTAGGTGAAAACGTAAAAAAAATGGCGTAAACGTAAAAAATGGAAGAAAACGTAAAAAATGACTAACGGTGCGAATACCGTTAACCCAGAGGACTAACAGTGCAAATGTGTTCTATCTCGTTAGGAGATAACGGAAAAAAATTTGCACCGTTAGTCCTTATTTTAACCGAGTAATGTATATTGGTTTACTTTTACTAACGGAGGGATGTATTTGTTGCAACTTTTTCGAGAAGGATGTATGGTGCGAAATTGGGTAAACCACAGGATGTATTTTGAAGTTTACAAGATAATGATAAAAGATTTTGAAATGGGTTGCATTTGTGTTCATGATCTTGGTTCATGATTTGAGATGCGGCCTATGTCTTTCATATGATTTTTCATTTAGGATGAAATTAATGACGTGGAAAATAAAATTGGTATATTGGTAGTATTTACAGGTAACATCAAGTTTTTTTGGTGATAATAGTATTAAAAAAAGTATATTGTTGATATTTAGAGTTCTGAAAAAGTTCGTTGGCAATATAAGTCATTAAGCCTAAATTTTAACCAAAGCCCTTATGTTTTGGTACAAAAAAGTTTGTACGCCTCATCCTTTATGGTTCTGGTTTCGTCAATGATTAGCTCTTCTATTAGTATAACGAATCTTTTTTCCCTTAGAGGCAGATCCAAAAATCTATCAAGAGTATGAATCATTTTTTAAAAAAACGATAAAAAGCATGCATTTAGTATTAAATTCTAATAAAATAATTCTTTTTATATTATCAATGATGCTTAAATGGTATGCAAGATGTCCACTTCCATCTCCCACCTTAAAAATAGTATTCGATTCTTCTTTTGTGTGCCAATGCCGAAGACCATTTAAACATGTTAAACAAGAACAATATGAACTTAACTTGGATAATTAACAATTATCCCGTGATATCTCGATCTATTCACCTAATTATTTCTAGCATCAAAGCTCCATACATGCAATTAAGTTTGTTAAGCATCTAGCTATAATGCTATAAAAACCACTTAAAAAGAACTTTAATAATAATTAAACTAGTAATAGACCAACAAACAATAAACTATAATACACATGTGCTTATAATAAACTTTGTGACAAAATTCTTTTTAGAATATTCTTGGCTGCCAGTTGCCTTTATAATAGTTTCTATACAAATACCCAATTACTTTGGAAACATGAGGTAATTTATAGTAACATCCCTGCAGTTATCTCTAAATTGTAATTGATAGTGGATATGTTGGTTTGTCTTTGATCCCTTTCTAGTTTCTACCAATTCTCCATTCTTTTGATCTTTTTCCTTTTCTCCTAACGACGAGACTGTAGTTTCATGTTAATATAGTATTTACATAATGAGTTAAGATCAAATGAAAAAAAAAAAAAAAAAAAAAAAAAAAAAAAAAAAAAAAAGAAGAAGTTAAATGAGAAGAGTGATACGAAACCACAAGCACACATTTCAGATGCACCTACAAAAGTAGATGCATATCCTTTCAAAATTTGACCTCTTATTCAAAGTACGTGTCTAAAAATCCTTATGCATTATTCTCATTTTTTTATTTTTTCTTCTCATCGAAAGAAAAAAACATGCATATAATATTTTCTTGGATTGTAATCAAAAGAAAAGCAAAATTTATTAAGTATACAAAACAATCACTGTGAGGCTAAAGTTAGTTGCAAGAATGTTATTGGTAAGATTGCCAAAACTTATAGAAACTTAGTTGCAAGGATGTTATTGGTAGAATTGTCCAACCTAATAGAAACTTGGCAAGTCTAATAATAAAAAACCATGAAAACTATCAAGTTTATAACAATTTTTGGATTTATGGTTTACTTGTATCTTCTTCTCCCTTATGGAGAAGAGAAACATCAAAAGAAATCTCTACATGTTCTCTCTATAAGTTTCACCCCATGAGATCTTCCACCCTTGACTCCTCGAGCACTATGTGATCGAGAAAACAATCATTAAACATGAATCTTGTAGTCAAGTTATTCAAATTGAACACTTTACGTAATTTTAAGCACCGTTATGTTTTTAAACTATGAGATGATGGATATGGATATAACGATCTATACTAAAGCCTTACTATCTAATCCATTGCTCCTTGAAAATCTCACTCACAAGTCACAACTCATTATATACGGCTTCCTCTTTATCTTCAAAATTAACTCATTATATGCGCCTTCCTCTTTATCTTCAAAATTATCCTTCTTCATTAAGATTTCAACCCCTTGGCTTTACAAAGATTATAACACATTAACCTTTATCGTTTAACATCATTTTAACTTTATTATTATAACATTTTTTAACCCCTAAACTATAAACTATATATTATTCCACAAAAAGTGTAGATTGGTGGGAGTGAGGCTAGTCGAGACTCGACCCCACACCCTTAAAGTTTCTTAATATAACAAATAACATGTAAACCATTATACTCTATATACTCATTTGCATAATTGTTCTTTTTTGTTATTAAATCTTTTATAAAAAATTTATACTATTTTTCAACTTTATTTCGTACTTACAAAATTTATTTCATACTTCTAAAATAAATGTTTTTGCTCCTGCTGCAAAGAGCGGGTAAAACAATCTTGTGATAAACATAACATATTTCATTTTGTTATCTTCCACATTTTCTTCATCTTCTGCACCCCAGGGTGATGGTTTGTACCATAATGTCATAAGCTTTAAACGAACCACCTCATACATCATGGTGGTCCTATGTTCTTACAACATTATGAACCAAATATATGTATATGTAAAACATATCAGAAATTGGTCATGAAAATGAAAAAGAACTGAGTTTCTTCAAATCACATTGTGCTTATTTTTCTTACAAGCTACTCACAATTCACAACAAGGAAAAAGAACACATATATTGTTTATTCACCTAAATATAACGCTTGTTCTTGCCATCAAACAAGGTGGCTCAAACGAAATGTGGCACAACGAGAAAGATTGACAAAGTCTAGTTTGAACCCTTTCAGCTTGATTATGGTTATATGTCGATTGTTGGTTTGACATCATTATCAACTTCCATTATTTGGAACTTTCCATCAACGAAATTATAGTATCCACCCATGATTTTGAGTGTCTTATTAGCTACTCCCGATCGAACGTAAGGGTAGGATAGTAGATTCACAAGCGAGTTCATCACCGACTCCTGTATTTACAAGATACATATCGTACAATGCTTCAATTTTTGTTAATGGTAGCCGGATAAAAGAGCAGCTAATAGTGAGTTTTTTACCTTCTCAACAAGCGTTTGAAGTTCTTCACCTGATGCGTTAGGATGCTCTGCAAGCACCTTTGCCTTTGCAGGCTGACCAATACTAACCCAATCGTCTATGAAGTCACTTCACGTCACAAAGCAATTGCAATTTTATAACATGCCAAAGTAACAACGTAAATAAAGTTTTATTTGCAAATTGAAATTATATCCAACATATGTTACTTATTTGATATTTACAATCACTTCAAAATTTTACTCCATTGAGATTTTCAACTCTATCTTTTTGAGAAACTATTTTGGATATTTAAGTAATAATTAAACTCTTCACGGATGGACTTAAACCCACTACCACTTGATTAATTTCACACCTACAACACCACCATTTTATTTATTTATTTATTTATTTATTTGTAAAGATGATTAGACTATAAAAAATGGTAAGATGATTTAAACTTACTAGGAGGTTTCAGTGTCGGGGAGAGAGATTAGTCGTTCAATTCCACCACATCGACTATGCCCGATTACCACAATTACCTCAACCTATAACAATGTTTATCAACAACGTAAGTGTTAATATGGTATTGAAGGGTTAATTAACTTTGTTCAGATTTAATAAGTTTATAAAGCTATTAATTAGGATGAAAAACAAGTTGCGAAAGCGACCTTGAGAGCCGTGATTGCATATTCAATGATAGCACCAACTCCAGAGTACCTAAGCTGCAAAACAAGCATACGTATTACTATGGTCGTCATGTTACTAATACAATGTATTCGATAAAATCATCAACAACAATGCTAGGACTGCCAAGTTCTTGTAACCTGGTTATAAACCGGGACCATGTTGGCAATGTTGCGTGCCATGAACGCTTCTCCAGGTCGTAGGTTGAAGATATTGGTCGGACTAACTCGGGAATCCGAACAAGCAAACATTAGATACTGCACCAATTCCATTCTTATAATTAAGAACATCTCATGTTTAATTCAAAAAAGATATACGAACTTCATTACATGTCCATATGGTATATGATAATACAAAACATTACTTCGGTGTTAATATGAACTTTTGAACTTCTATACTAAAATCTTAGCTAAACAAAGTTAAATACTTTCGATAATGATTTTATTACCTTGGGCTCTTGTTTCTTTGCCAATTGACAATAGTATTCTGGATACTTGCTGCAAATACCCATATTTGAAAGTAGTTAATGTAACAATAAGCCTACAATGAAATTATGGTTTTTGTTTTGTTTTGCTGCCTGTAAAGTCATCATGGTATCAAAATATTATGGCATAAATGATCAAAATTTTTGCATGTTTAGTGACTAGTCCAAATCTATAAACATTTAGTATTGGTCAAAAAGTTTTTGTTCCAGTTATTAGTAACCTCACAGCACTTCATTTTGTATATGCATGGCTTTAGAATATCTATGAATAAAATGATTACTATATATATAGATCATGTTCAAATAGATTACTTAAACTCATTGATCTTGAACCAGTTAAAGCCTTCTATGATCCTCTTTATCGGATCACATGTCATTGATAGTTCGGGACCTTGCAACATCGTAATATTTTCAAGACCGGATTGATTAGTATCCTCGGGTTCATTTTCGTATCTGCAATGTAGGACCATATGCTTCATTGTCAGCATAGAAAACTCAAATTCAAAAACTAAAGCAACTTAACTATATATAGTTATTACTTTGAAAAATTCTATATTCCAAAAATATATTGACATAACCGAGTCCGAGTACATCACCTTGATATTTCATTTGTTACAGACGCTTGTTCAGTCGAGTATTTTGACATATTGAAGTGTTCTTATCGTGCCTGCAATCATCGTAGAACATGTGGTTAAACCGTTAAACAACATGGTTGATATGTGAATCAACACTTGCTTTTATTGTTACGTTTCTTCTCACATGATATTTCTGGTGAAACATATATAATATAATGAAAAGCAAGCAAATTGAATACCTGTGAGGAGAATATCTCTTTACAAGTAATGAAACTTAAGTGTGTTTTTATGAAATTTAGAGGAAATGAGATGGTATATATAGGGTTTTTTACGTGAAGCCGAAAGTAATTTCCTAATTAAGAAACACCTTTTTTACATTACATGTTTGCATAATCGTATATATTTTATAGAGGGTTGATTAAGTCATACTTTGTGGGGGCATATAATTATCATATTTTGTGGTTATATGAACTAAGTAGTGGAGTGTTTATCATAACATTCTAGAATGTGACATTTAACATGGAAAAAACACCCCGTCTTTGTTAGCAAACTTTCAAAGCAACCCGTACGTCTTTGTTAACAAGTTTTCAACAAGGTTTTTAGAATGCATATATATAAGTTATCTTTTTTCTTAATGAAAATTATTTAATTTTTAAGACTGCCTATGTTTCCTACCATACCATAACACATAAAGTTTTCTTTAACAAAAACATGCGAACAAGTGATAAATTAAATACATTCCTGACATTCGTTTAGTAAATCCTAAAACTTATTAGTTAAACGTTCGGTTAATAGAAATTGCTACTGGAGGGATCCAGTTTATTAGCGATCTGGAGGGATCCAGTTTACTTTTTCGTTGGTTTGTTTTTTGTTCGTCACAATCTGCATGATTATAGTCATGTAAGATTCGTTAACTGTCGTTTTTTTAAAGTCTTATTGTAGGTTCTAAAGACAAAGATCTAGCTTTTGACCATTTAAATATGCAATCAGAGGTTAGCAACTCGCAAAAATCAGACGAAGTTGCTGTTGTTTTCAATCGTTACTACCAGCGAAGTCGTGGGAAATTTGATCTAACACATCATTAACCATTGGATCATCTTCATTTTTGGGTTGTAGCGTATAGATACATATATTCACATTTTATATGGAGGGTTTTGTCATCTGATTTTTCTACGTAGAGACATTGGTTCGTCGAATGTACTGTTGATTTCCTAGATGATAAATTTATTACTGGTTTAGTTTGTTGTCATCAATGTTTGGTTTGGGTTATTTTGATTTAGGTTTAGAATTGGTTTCATGAGTATAGATCTAGTGAGAAGAATTAATGAAATGAAATGAAAAGAATAAGAAAAAATTATAGTCACACATTTCAAATAAGGAAAGAGAAATAATAGGAGATGCATCTATTTTTTATGGGTGCATCTAATATTTGTAGTTGTAGTTTCTTCTCATTCTTCTCTTTTTAATTACTAGTATGTTTCTCATTTGATCCTAAGTCTTGGTTTCATATATTTAGTTTGATTTATTTTGTATTGTTTGCTTAATTGGCCGGTTTGATCTACTTTGCTTTGTTTTAGCCTTCAACTTGGTAGTTATTGGTTCTACTTTCCAATGTTTTACTTTGCTCTATTATGGTCTTGTTTTTCGGTGTTATATTTTTTTTGGTTTAGGTTTGATCTTATTATGCCTTGATTTGCATGTGGTTTTGTATGATTTTGCTCTGATTGCGCCTTGTTCAGCATCTGGTTGTGTCTGATTCTACTATAATTATATCTCGCTCTGCATCCGATTCCATGTGGTTATGTTAATTCTTCTCTGGTTCCACTGCATATGAGTGTGATTTTGTGTTTGATTCTGCTTTGATCCCGTCTGATTCATTTTACTTTTATTTTGATTTGTTTCTGGCGAAATTTCAATGCATCTTGATGTAGAGTTGTTATTTTGAGAGGTGAAATTAGTTTAATAAAAAACACAAACTATTGGTTAGAGTTTAGTTAAATAACTTTGTGTGTGTTTTTTTTTTTTTTTTTTTTTTTTTTTTTTGCCTTTCTTAATAATATTTACCATTAAGAAAAAAAAAAAGTTTAGTTAACAAGGTTGTTTATTTTCTATTTAATATTTTATAGTCTCAATAATATGATAATTTAATTAGACTATTAATTATGATTCTAACGCTTATCGTCATGTCGTAGATGTTGTGCCGTGGAAAAAAAAAGTGTTGCCACGTCAGCAAAAGTTTTCATGGCACCAGAAATCCATGACATCACATTCTGGCTGTAACCGTTGGCACCAGAAAATGTGATGTTGTCGTCATTTTTTTTAACATAAAATAAAAATACACAAAATAAACTTCATTGAAATAAAAAAAAACACATTACATTAATAAAAAAAAAGTTACATAAAAATAGAAAACTTAAAACGTAAACAAGAAATAAAAATTACAAACTAATCATTAAAGTTCGATAAATGCTCCATAAGGTCTTGTCGAAGACCGTCATGCACTTTTCTATCTCGAAGTTCTTTATTTTTTCTAACATGTAAATCATATCTTTTGATCCAAGTATCTGGAATGTTCGGACTTGGATCAACGAATGTATCTCGTAAATTCACTTCGAATCTTTCGTCTCCCAATATCATGTTGTGTAACATTATACAACAAATCAACAATACATGATTCTTTTCAAGGCGTTGATTTGCCAAGCACATGCGGGTTGTTGTATAATTCCCCAACGAACTTGTAGAACTCTGAAAGCTCGTTCAATATCTTTTCTAGCATTTTTTTGAACTCTTTTGAATTTCAAATATTTTTCAGACCTTGCAACACTAAACGTTTTGACAAACACGGACCATGCCGGATAAATGCCATCGGCTAAATAGTAACCTTTCTTATCTGTATGTCCGTTTACTACAAATGGACATTCCAGAGCTTTACCGGCAAGTACATCATCAAATAACGGGGAACCATATAACACATTAAGATCATTATTTGACCCCGAAACCCTAAAATTTGCATGCCAAATCCATAATTTTTGATCCGCAACCGCTTCTAACATAAGAGTTGGGTATTTATGATCACGTCGCCAAAATAGTCGTCGATTAAATGTTGTTCCGTCTCTTCTTGTTCACGCAGTATGTATGCCCTCGTTCTCTTTTCACCCAATCCCCCGGCTTCTTGATCACACAAAGCTACAAATTCTTCATACGCCGCATAACCCTGAAGATATCGCTCCCGATCATCTTTAAAATAAACATCATAAGGGTCGTTGGGATTGTTTGGATCCATAATCGAAAGAAAGTTGAGTATTATTGAAGTATAAATTAAATTGAAAGAGTGTGTGAAAAATGGTAGAATAAGGAGGAATTTATAGGATTTTAGGGAGTAAAAATTTGAAAAAAACACATTATTTTGGCCTACTAGCCGTTACCCAACGTCCTTATTCAAAATAAAATAAAATAAAAAATTAGCCACCGCATTGGCTGGCCACCACGGCGCAAGGCACTATGGCACCACCAGCAGTACCGTGCGCCATTGAAGATTTTAGGCTAGTGGCTATGGCGCCATCCACCACACGAGGGTACCTCCCTGCTTTAAGAAACAACTTAATGACGATCTCACTTGAGACAAACCTCAACCATCATGTATTCCTTAAGCTTCATATTTCAATTAAAAAAGGATTGTTATGCGTAATAAGTATGATTACTTTATGTTAAATGATGGGATTGGTTGATTTGAATAATGATAGTTGAGAATTTGAATAAACAATATATATAACAAGTGTCAAATGATTAGTGTGTTAAACACTTAAACGTGTGTTTAGGCATATATATATATATATATATATATATATATATATATATATATATATATATATATATATATATATATATATTGAACGGCTTTTAGATCTATTTACCACTACTCTTTCATTTAACACATGGAGCCAATTGATTTTGTTACATGTTTAGTGTGTTAAACATGTAAAGTCATTCTTGTTGAAAAAAGAAGAAAGTTTGTGTTTTGTTTCTTTCATCATCTTGAATTCTTGATAGGTAGTTGAGTTAGACTTGAATTTGATAATTTCATTAATGAATACATAAACCAAATAATATAGAATTTATGTTGCTTAAAAGATGAGAACACCCGACTTTTACAATGTGTTCTCGGTTAAGCAAGAAAATGAAAGGAAACAAAAGATATTGTGTTCTCGAATAGTACTTAAGGAGGAAATAGAATAAAAAGTAGTGTTATTTTGTTGATTATATAAGTAAAGTGTTTCCTCAAAAAAAAAAAAAAAAAAAAAAAAAAAAAAAAAAAAAAGGAGGAAAATGTTTATTTTACTTTCATTTACTTTTCTTTAATAATAAAACTCAAGAAGACACTGTTAGTCAAATATTATTATTGGCAAAATCAATAATGTGAACTAAACATATAAGATAACACGATAATATAAATATGACTAACGACGGACATTTAAAAAATCCTAAAATATATCTACACTCAACAATAGAACCAAGAATACGGATCCCTTGCAAAGTGAGAAAAATTACAAAGTGTATAAAGCCATTCATAGTGTGACACGTATCCCCCACTCTAAATTATACATAAAATCCGCCCAGGGTAATTTGGTCTTTTGACCCGTTTTTTCTTTTCCACCTCAATTTTCAAATGCATATATCTCTTAAACGACAAACTTTTAGAAAAAACCGATTTCACCATAATTTTTAAAATTTGATTCTCTTTTCTTTTTAATTTTTTAGAAACATTTTTTTTGACATAGTTATTGGGTCATGATTTTCTTGATATTTTTGCTATTTTCGACCATATTTTTTACCTGAAAAATCGCCGAATCATAATATATTTAAAACACGAAAATTGTAGATTTTGATTCACTCTTTACCCAGAAATTTCAATCACTCAAATCCGATATGATATGAGTGAGATATCGCACGTTAAAGATGATGTTTTAGTCATATTTGTTGCACACAACGTGTTTGATGAAATGTTTATCTTAGATTTTTTGTCTTAAAATCGAGTTAAATGCACTTATTTTTGTCCCACAACGCATTATTAATAATTTTATTAATGTAACATTCAAAAAGTGATGTTTTTTAATCATTATATTTTTAAAATATACATTTAGTTCATTAGTTAGGTTATTAGGTTCATCAGTTAGGTTATGTTTTGTTCATCAGTTAAGTTATAGGTTATAAGTTCATCAGTTAGACATTTTGTTCATCAGTTACTTTAGTTCATTAATTTTTTCAGATTCATCAATTTCAGGTTCATCAAATTTGATCAAATGTTTGAGTTCATCAGTTATTGACTAACTGATGAACCTATAATTATAGGTTCATCAGTTATTGACTAACTAATGAACCTATAATTATAGGTTCATCAATTATTGACTAATTATAGGTTCATCAGTTAGGTTCATTGATTTTTTGGTTCATTAATTATAGGTTCATCAGTTATTGATTAACTGATGAACCTATAATTATAGGTTCATCAGTTAAGTTCATTAATTTTAGGTTCATCAGTTTGTTTATCAGTTATTGACTAATTGATGAACTTATAATTATTTGTCATGTGTTATGTGTTTAGGTTCATCAATTAGTCAAAAATGTTGCCATAAAAACTGATGAACCAAAGTAACCTAACTGATGAACCTAATAACCTAACTGATGAACTAAATGTATATTTTAAAAATATAATGATTAAAAAACTTTACTTTTTGAGTCTTACATTAATAAAATGATTAATAATGCATTGAGAAACAAAAATTAATGCATTTAGCTCAATTTTAACACAAAATATATAAGCTAGACATTTTATCAAACACATTGTGTGCAACAAATATGAGTTAAACACCATCTTTAACGTGTGTTATCTTACTCATATGAGATCGGATTTGAGTGATTCAAAAACCTGTGTAAAGAGTGAACAAAAATCTTTAACTTTCATCTTTTAAGTTTTTAACGATTCGACATTTATGAGGGTAAAAAATAGGGCCGAAAATGACAAAAAAATCAAGAAAATCAAGACCCACTTTATATGTAAAAAAAAAGTTCGAAATATTTAACAAGATTTATACCAAATTAAAGAGGATTAAATTTTAAAAATTATGGTGAAATCGGTTTTTCGTAAAAGTTTGTCGTTTGAAAAATATTTGCGTTTGAAATTTTAGGGTGGAATAAAGAAACGGGTTAAAATGACCAAAATACCCCCTAACCGAATTTAAAAAGAAAAAAAAAATGAGGGAGTGGGTGGTGGACACTTATCATATGGTAAGTGGCTTTCTAGCCTTTGTAGACTTTGTATTTTTAGTTCCCTTTGTAAGGATCGCACCTCATAAAACCAAATAACAACTTTTCTTATACAAAAAAAATACATAATGGAAAGAAAGAAGAATAATTTAGCATAGAGTTGTCAAACTTCGTTTAGATTGATAATATTATCCAAAAAACAATCATTTTGGTATATCTATTTCTATACTAGATTGGAGTGTGACAATTCTTCACGTGACACGAACCCGACACGAAGTTAAACATATTTAGGTTGAGAATAAACATGTTTGGGTCAAAAACAGGTTAGCTCGTCTAACTAGCGGTGTTATTGGGCCGGGTTATCGGGTTTACCGGTTGGGTTGAATCGGGTTTTTGACTATGAAAAAATGACCCGCAACCCGACAAGTAACCTAGTTATCGGGTTCGGGTCCTTATCGATTGATTCTGGTTAATCGGGTTTCTTAGTTTTATTCACCCATAAACTAAGTTACGGTAAGAAAATATATCATGAGTTAATTGGGATTATGGCTTTTAATATTATAACTTGTACAAGTAAAAGACAAAGAAACACAGCAGGCGTGTAAAGAAAGAAGCTAATAAGTATATTATAGTAAGAAAAAACACCCCAGTAGTTTAGTAGTTTTTGTATAAATGAAATAAAAAGAAACAGTATTAGGAAGGTAAAATTTGGTAGCATGCAATAGAACTAACGAGTTTGGTACCCGCGCGTTGCTGCGGAATTCTTTTGTTGCCGTTAACTACTTAACGTGAAGTTAGTTACCTAGGACTGATTTTGCAATTGATGTATAACATGAATGACCATTTATGTAAATTATTTGAGGACTAAATTTGCAATGAACCACTGAGATGAAGGACAAAGTGCGTACAATTATTTTTTAAATGTTAAAGATAACGGTCGTTAGTTAACAGCCGTTAAATAACTAACGACCGTTAAAAAAAAAAAAAAAAAAAAAAAAAAAAAAAAAATTGTTGTAGCAAGCACAGTACTTGCAACAGTAACCTCTTACCTTTTAGTATATATATAAATGGGCTAATACTATCCTTACTGTTTAATGATACCGCGTGTAATTGTAAAAATTAGTAGGTTTATAACACTTTAGGGAAATAAATTTTAGAAAATAAATCTCGGTTTTTATCGGGTTGACTCGATAACTTGATAACAAAAATAATTCAACAATAACCCGACCCGATAACTATGTCGGGTATCGGGTTCGTGTCACACAAACCGATAAGATTTTTTTAACCTGATTCAACCCGACCCGATAAGCCTTATCGGGTTTGGGGTCGGGTTGGGTCAACCCGACCTTACTAACACCCCTACGTCTAACCCTTTTAATAAACTGGTTGTGTTTATGTCGAGTAAGTATTAAACATGTCAACCCATAAATACATTTAAGTATATAAGCCTCAAAAAGAAAATATATAACTTGGATTTTATGTTAGATTATTATTATTATTATTATTATTATTATTATTATTATTATTTATTTTTTATTTATTTTTTATTATAACCATCACTTTATTAAAAACAAAAAGGATTTTACAAGAAATTAGTCGGGAGCCGAGATACTAACTGGGCCCCCACACCTCTAGCAATAGCGAAGCTAATCCTATTAAAAATATGTGGAGCAGCACGAGCGCCAATGTCTTGAGTCATAGAGAATCGTCGAATACGCTTTAATAAGGTCACTGCATCTTTTTTCAAGTTCTCCAAAAGAAGAAAATGAAAAGGGGAGGAACCCATATCCGATATCAACACATTTAGCCCCATACTTGACACGCTTATGTTGTGCGGCTTCAACAACCGCCCGACCGGGCATAAAATCAACCATGCTCGAACGCGTCAAAGGTGACGATCCTGTAAGATCAACACAAACATAAAGCAACCTCCCAAGAGTAAAGTAACATATCAGCTGGACGTAAGGTTTTGTCCCTCTCCCCATAAAGCCCAATGTCAACCTCCTTACGAGCAGAAATTCCTGACCGAGAACATATATCAACAAGAACATCACGCACAACATTATGCCGATGTTTAATACCAACTATACCTGCGCGTGAAACAGCATGATCCTCAAAAATATCTCCAGGAAACACTTTAGAACAAGTAGAACACGGCATCTGGACAGTAAAAAGAGGAACACCTAACCGATAACACAACACACATCGGTAAGTCCTGGCATTCATAGTTTGTCCCAAACCAGATATCGGTGCTACCCGAAGCCAATCTGACGTATAATCCTCTTTCAATGAGCCCCATAACGCAATCTGTCTAGGGGATAAATGGAAGGTGGATTCAACCGTTTGGGTAACACGTGTGAAATATAAATCTGCCAATTTCTTCATAAGTTTGGGGGCAGCGATCTCACTAGGATTACTCAAAAGGTCAACATCCATATTCACGTTAAAAGTGCGCAAAGCATCATCAAATGAGGGGCCAGTAGTCACAATACCATAACTGTGGAGAAGCTTAGTCTGTAAGCTGGCGGATTGAAGTCTAGAAGCAAGGAAGGCATAGTTCAAGACATCACCTGCAGAATACATCCCAAGTCCCCCAAAGGCAAAAGGTAGGGTAGCTAGTCTCCATTGCCAGTCACCAAATCTGGGTCCAGAAGCAGTGACAATACGTTCTAAAGAAGAACGAAGCGCTGCATCAAAAGAAACCTGAGCACCCTCAAAGACCCGAGGAGGACATGTGCGCATAGAAAAATACAACTTGGAAATACCAGCACATGCACACAGTAGCAACAACTCACACTGAGGATCATTAAGCTTAGCAACAGCATCCATAAGCTCAATAGTTTTAGCAACCCTTTTCATAACAAGCTTACTACTAAACTCAAAGTCCACACTGGCAGGGCCACCTAATAATTTAACACCATGTGAAGGTCGAGAAATATTAGGGGGAAACACACCAACATACCTGCTCCTGGGATCTTCCTTTGGCCAAAAAACCTCAGTTTTATCAACGTTGAGGTGTAATCCACAACTAGGTCCATCAATCATAATCAACTCTAAAACCTTCCCCACAATCAAAGTATCCCCAATAATAATACCATCATCCAGATACCAAGCTTGAAGAGAAAGGGTAAAGGAGTCTCTAATTTTACATACCAAGGGATGTAACACTAAAGCAAAAAGAAGAGGCCCAAGCGGATCACCCTGTTACACCCCTTGATGCGACCATAAAGTATGCTCACCATAATATAATCTGGCAGGACTGGAGTAACAAAATTCCACCCAACGTGAAATAGCCGAAACATGAAGGCGAACTTCCCGTAACATAACCGCACGATCTACCATATTGAAGGCGTTTTTAAAGTCCACCAACAACATTGATAGACCAACATCACCCCCACGGTCTTCAATCAACCGATTCACAGCATGAAGAATTGCCTCCCCACCTCCCGAAACCCCAACACCAAATTGCAAACCATCAAAATAACCATCCAAAGAATGTCCAATCATAGAAGCACAAACCTTGGAGACTAGTGGCCTCCAAACAGTCCCAACAGCAATAGAACGGATCCCCCCTCCTGGTTTTACCAAAGGCGTAAGAGGAGCACTAGCAACATACTCGCCCAACGCCCTTGGGCATTTACCCTCAAGAAAAAGGATCACAACCTGGGTCATAAAAGCAACTAACTCATCAGAAATAGCAACAGCAGCACCATTTAAACAATCCAAAAGGTGTTGGGCACGCAAACCATCCCGTCCACAAGAAGTACCACGAGGGAAACTCTTAATCATATCAAGAACCGTAGCAGGAGATGCCAAAAGGTGATTGTCGTATAGTTCTTTGTATATTATTTTATCAATTTTTATAGAGAAATGATAGGCATGCCTAAAAACATGCGTAATGATATGCCTAAAACTATGTGGCAAGAGTTTATTGGTTTGTAAACTAGTTAAATCGACAAACCACAAACCTTATTCATCGCTTGACCTATTTACTTAAACATGTTAAACGAGTCACAAACAGGTTACACGTGTTATGTAGGTCTAAGTTAGGTTGAGTTTCTTGACATGATTAATAAATGGGTCGTGTTTGGGTAAAGGTTAAAATAACCCGTCAACCCACGAACCCAAATAAATCAACCCGAACATGACTTGATTGCCACCCCTACCAGATATCCTAAACTATTAAAGCTAAAAATTATTTTGACGCTGAAACATTAACCAAGTACAACCCTGCAAAATATTCAAATTCTACTTTTCCTTTCCCTCTTGTATTTAAACAAATCCGAACACGTTCACTTCCTATCAACACTATCAAAATCGAAAGTTTTTGTCAACCGCCGAAAATCGCAGAAAACGTTAAGAAATCGACAAAAGCTATCTGATGTCGCCACTTCTAACCCATACTATGCTAATCATTTACTATAGTTCACTTTAAAAACGCTAAAAAAGGGAAACTTGTCAATGTAACTGTTATCGTGCTTATAAATACACTGTATAATTTATACCAACTGTGTATTTGTTCCTAGCTAAATGTTTGAAGCCTGCCTCTTACACATATCCTACTCAGTTCTTAGAAAGCCAACTTGTTTCCTTACTTCAAATTTTTCATCCGCGTTTGGACAATAATCGCATATAGACATAACGAGTGGGTGAGCCTGCGCGTTGCCGTTGGAGTGCTGTTGCAGGCCAGATTGTAGAACTATAAATCCCAAATAGCATATGAATCGAAAAAGAAAGCAACACATAGCATACTAAAGTCACTAAACAATCAGATGAAACCATTAATAATCAACTGCATTCCAAAACTTGTAAAACAAAGTCTTCTAACTATCACCAATAGACACCATCTTTTTCTTTTCAACACCATAACATATCTCCTATATTACCATGATCATTTATGTCATCGATGTCTATGAGCTATAGGTGGTTGAGAGCAGGCGGTTTCTGTCGAAAGAAATAAACACTTAATTAAAAAAATTATTGTTTACCACTAATCTGTAAAACATGGGCATGTAAGAATTGTAAGGAGCAAATTTCTGGAATACTTGGATTGTTGTTGCATCGTAGGATGAAAAACCAAGTCAATCTTGTATCTTCTGTATCACAATGTCCACTTGAAATTAATTAGATAGCCTAAATGCAAACATGTACAATTTCTTTATTATCAGACTTAAGCTTAAGACCAAGCTCATATTTAGTATGGGCGGGAAAAAATGGTTATATTTTATGGCTAAAAGCCCTTTATAATTTCAGAATTCAACAATCCCGACTATTCCAAATCGCATAAACCAACCACATATCATAAAATATGTATAAGGTTATGAAAATTGGGATTGTATATCTCCCAAATGAAGGCTTAACAAAGTCGGCATAGTTTAACAAAGTCAGCATAGTTTAACAAAGTCGTTTCCCTTTCGGGTATCTCACCTTTCAAGCATCGTCAGGGCTCGTCAACTTGGTTATTTTTTAAAGAATCCTCATGATGGCGTTAACTTGCAATGGGTTGTTGTTACACATAATTCAAAGGCTCTCCTGCACGGCAAAAAGGAAATTTTTAAAAAAATAAGTATTGATAAAAATTATACCCACAACGTAGTTAAGCAATGACATAAGAACTAATGCATCTGCTTTCTTTCAGTTGTAGTAGGTCTTTGGCAACTGTTAGCATAGGTATAGCAAAAACCATTAATTTCTCTGCCATTAGTTACTATAATAACATGATGTTGCAAACAGTTAGTGCCACTTAAACCATTGTCCATATATTAGGCTGATAAAATTGTTTCAAAATACTACAAAATAGCCATCTTATTCACATGTACATCTTTCGCAACATTGTGCAGGGTGCACATGCCTACGCAGAGAAGAACCCGCTGCTACATTTGTTGTTGTAGCCGACATAGTTAACGCAATAGGAAATTTTAAGGCTAGCATGCATACTCAATCATGCTTTTAACTATATCTGTTAAGGGTTATTACACACAAATGGTACTAAAGTTTCCAAAAAAAATTCTTTAAGTTACTATAGTTTTTTTGGTTCAAAGAGGTTACTCATGTAAACAGGTTCGTTTAATTAGGTTACTCATGTAAACGTGTTCGTTTAATTAGGTTACTCCCAAAGTTTGCTATTGTGTGTAACAGGTTTTCACTATCTTTAATTTACATTTTTGGTCCCTGTGGCATGGCGGGTATGACGAATTTAGTCCTTAGGAAGTCATTAATGTTTTCAAAGTTAGTACTTTGCGGATAATGGAAAGGACCCGATATAAGTTATATCTTGGATTATATCAAATACATGTATCCTTATTCCATTGTATTACATATGAACCCGGTAAATTGATTTTATATGTATACCATGCCTTATTTAATTTCTTGATAACATTGACCCAAAATCGAATAAAAAACAAATCAAAAGCGTTCCAAATCTTTACCAAATAAAAAACGTTTCTATCTCATTCATTATATCTCTTTAATTTCTTGATAAAATTATGGAAAAAAAAACGTTCCTATCTATACTTGATTTGCTAAACAATTTAAGTCGCTTATCATAATTTGGGTAATATTGTTCACATAGAATCATGAGATCATAAACTCATTTGATAAACACATGTTTCACTACTTAAGTTGTGTCACATAATTCAGTGATGCACTTGCTGATTTAAGTAGTTTTTTTTTCATCCGTCAAGTTTGTCTAATTTAATTAAGAAATCAATAACTCATATGACAAACACATACTGTATTTCATTAGCCTTTTTTTTGCTACACAGAGATTGCTAATGAACGAATCGAATATATCACAAAGCACATTTCGCCTGTTATACCTTTAAATAATACGTACATTAGTTAAATTGATTTGAAGAAACATTCATTGGATCTTCATTATTGCTACTTATCCATGTTCGCAACTCCTTACCCTGCGAGGTTAATGAAATGTAGAAGCATTAATACTGTTTTCAAATATATCGATCATGCATGTGTTTTAATGCAATGTATGTGTGTAGTCCCATTATGTCGTAAACCTTGTATGGAGTCCGTATCCAGTTTGTTGATTCGAAAACTGCCGTCTGCAGAAGCACATTGTTGCTTTCAAACGTACATGTACATATATTTTGTTTATTACCTCAAATGAATGTATTTTATTACACTTACAGTTAGCTCATCGACATCCACAGTCAAGAACATAAGCGAGGATTCGAGAAAAACAAATAAAAAATAAGGAAACCCCGTTACGGGTCGCCTACAGGAGAGGATTCGAGAAAAAAAATCTAAGGACTAAATTTGTTAAACCCGACAACCTACAAGGACCATTTTGTAACTTTTTACTTGCTATCATAAGTTGTAATATATGGAGTAACGTAAACGACCGGTCACACAAACAATGGTAACCTCTTTGAACCAAAAAAAAAATAAAAAAAAATAAATAAATAAATAAATAAAACAAACAAACTAACAAACAAACTATAGTAACTTAAAGCAAATTTTTTGGAAACTTTAGTAACATTTGTGTGTAATAACCCGTCTGTTAATACAAATAATGTTAAAAACGTTATTCGCATTATTCGGTCTTCTCGTGTTTTGATACTCACAAAATATAAAGACATGTTACGTAAAGTTACGGTTTATAAGTTTTTAATCGAGGAAACTCGTTACTTCTACGTAGCTGCTTCAACATCACTTTAGGTATGAACAAACTTTATACCATCATTAGTTAAGTGATCAAAGAATTTTATTTTCACATAAACTTACATTTTTAAGTTTGACAAAACATTTTCACAAAAGTATTTTTAAGAAAATAAATTCAAATTCAAACTTTATAACAGATAGTTTTCCTCCCAAATCAGTTCAGCCTGCACCAGATAAGTTTTCACCACGTCTGGACAAAAATGGGAGCGTTTGTCTGGACGGTCCCTTAAAGTGGTGGATGGTCCTTTAGTGATAAAGGACCGCCGCCCATTTAAAGGACCGTCTGCTCCTTTTGCAACGTCTATAAATATTAAACTGTTCTCTTTCAGAAAACAGACTTTCACACACACAAAACTTTCTTGTCTTTGTTCATTTTAATCTTTGATTACTATAACATGTTGGTATATGTTTACAAGTGATTTCCTCTTCCGTCAAGTGCAAGAGAAGAACTCTCGACAATTATGAAGACTCGAGATGTATAGGTGTTCACACACAAACATAACAAGTGTTACGGTGATAGGTTCTGTAAATAATGTCATTGTTTCCGACTTGTGTGTGAGTCGAGGATGGGGATATTTGTGTGAACTTGGATGGTGATGTAGATCCAAGAAGTCTTGTAACTAGACTAGTTCATGTATTTGATATGATGAGAGTGATGTCCTAGTGTGTAGGTTAGGACTTGGTCGAGTCATTATGTAAAGACTTGGATCGGGTGATGATCCAAGTAAGTCTTGTATGAAGGCTTGGTTCGGGTGAAGAACTAAGTTTGTCAAGTGTGTGAAGGCTTGGTTCGGGTGAAGAACCAAGTATGTCAATAAGTAAAGGCTTGGATTGGGTGAAGATTCAATTTGGACAAGAGTGCTTATTCGTGTGGCCACGTGGGCCTTGGAGTAGATTGGTTCTAGCTACGATTAGAACTCGACATTATGCTTAGTGTCGTTAAGCCTTGTGTAAGCATGTGTACAGATTGCTCCGCCTGAAGGAGTGTGTTGATATAGTGATTGATAACTCTCGAGTGTGGTACGCGGGGAGTGGAGTAGGACGGAGAGTGAGCTTCGTGCCGAACCACTATAAATCGCCGCGTCTCTTGGTTGTGCTCTTTCCTTACTCTTTACTTTACTTGTTTATTTGTGTATGCTAGTAACCAAATTGATATCACATAACTAGTAGAATTCAAGAAGTTTGTAAATGAAAAATAACTGGACCTAAAACGGCTAAACGCTTTAGAAAATTGAAAAGAAGCGGTGAAACTATTCAACCCCCCTTCTAGTTTCTACAATATCTACTTTAACCAATGAAATGCATTGTACTTACCGCGCCTTGCTAGAATAGTGAACATAATACTCGAAAAGAGAATTCATAACTAACACGAATTACTTAAGATATGCTACCTATTTAGTTGCTATTTTGGCTCTTATACAGAAGTGAACAATCCTTTAATAAGCACAATTAAATCAACTTCTTGAACAAAATCTATTAAAAAATGAGCTTCAAATAAAGAAAACATACCTTTCTATTTTAGAACACTTAAATAAACTTCGAGGCTTTCTTTTGCAGTAAACGAATACAAGCACATACCTCCATCCTTGAACCAACCAAACACTCATCCTTCGAATAATATGAAGCACCACAACAGCCAGATATCTTTCTCCAGTGCCTTCCACCACATGACAGCCGTCTCATCGTTCATTTCGAAACCTGCCACGTGTCATGACCAATATTCAGTATAAATGGTGTTTAAACGAACCTTCTTATTCGCTCACTTAACACTAAAACACCTATGCTCTAGAAGATAGTCAATTTAGAATGCTAATCCAAACACCCCCTATAAGCCAATTTTAATATTTAAAAAACAAAAAGACCTCTAAACATTCAAATACTAAAACCTCAATGCAACCAACTACATCTTTATAGAAAGGTAAGATTGTCCTAGTCCCATCACTTCTGATAGAGGTCGCACTCTAATCAGCTTTGCATAATTGTTGAAACTCCTCTTCAAGAGCCTTACCGATAGCTATAACACTTTCATCTCTTAAATCATATACTCATAAGTTTAACAGTAAGTAACATAAAGACATACACTAATTGCATATGATTTAATTAGATCATATCACTTTCACATTTAGTAATATGTGTAATTATACTAAATGAAAACAACACACAATAACATATTAACGTATCTTGTTTATTTGTAAAATCTATTCACATTGAGATGCCTTATGGGCTGATTATTTAAAAATATAAACATACATTATAAATGATAGGAAAATTTGCACGACAAATGTAACATATAAAACAATTGTAAACCTTTAAAAGGTGTGTTTTGTCCCCACAAAAAATGTGGATTACTAAATTGAAGTATCAATTGGTTATATAGTTATCTACTAAAGCAAATGTACCTCACGGCCAATAAAAATATTGATGAGTATCAATGGAACAGAAAGAGAGCAGCGTACACCCTGAATTATACGAATAATGAGTTATGTACCGGACGTCTTCATGTCCATATGATTTCTCAACCATAGTAATTGCCCCCAAGTACATCGGTTGTGCTTTACCAAAACAACTCAAGCTGCAATCATTACCAACAACATACTCAAGATAAAATCCAATCACTTAGAAATTCACATAAATTGACCAAAACTTCCCTATTTGTTTTGTTCCTCTAAGAGGTACTTATAACAGTTCATATCAAAACCGGCATAAAAATGTACCTAAAAAGTGGCCCCAATAATAGTCGGAAATTTATCACCCACTCTATGCAGGTAATTCCTGCACCATTGTCCAGATTTGTTAAAATAAGTTTTCTCACAAATTAACCCATAAAGGTAGGCAATAGAGCGAAGGTGGCAAGAACACGCTCACCGCCAATTCCATAGAAGCGATGCAAATTCACCTTCACCCAAAACAAATGGTAAGCCCAGCTAAATATTACGACCTGAAATCGCAATAAGCAAATAAGTAGTATCAAACGCACATCCTATCACCCTCTCACTTTTTGACAGAGTAAATAAAAAAGTATCTCAATTGCAAGCAACGAAAGAACAATATACATCTATTAGCTTCTATGAAATTATTGCGATAGACCATCTCAAAACACATCAAAAATCTTGAAATGTTTGATTTTATTGCACATACCATCATAAATAGTTTCTACAAACACATCGGTTCCCCATTATTGAACTGTTTTCAACCTCATAAGCCGCTTTCAAGCGCAATACCAACTTAATGTCACAATGCGAAAAGGCAAACTTAAAAATCACCATCCTTTCATTAACATAACATGATGATCATCATCATCATCAAATTGTTATTGCATAAGAAATTTAAAACATTAACAGGATACTTACCTTCTGAAAAATCAACATCCTTTCATTAACATATCAGCCATACATGTGCAATACACTAGGGAATACACAGACCATCAACAACCTCACAACCATCTAAAGCCCTTAATAAACATTGCGTAATTCGAAAATAAAAGTTCTGTAAAAAACACCACGTTAATTATCAACGTTAGCCTAATCCCATCAAATTAGGTATATTTTTACCTTGTATTGCGAAGCCATATTATCAACAAACATTAGCAATCAAGCGACTTTGAAACAAAATGAACCCTGCAAAAAGAGATGATATAAATAAGAAATTTCTCATAAAGGCCATTATTGAAATAATATAATTATGTTCTTGCTTATCATCAAGAGTGGTGTCTTTGGCATATAACTGACCCAAACAATCCCAAATCAAATAAATCGGTGTGATGTGCCCAACCCTATTACTCACCAACAGAATCATTAAATATTAAACAATTTTACCTTAAAAATACGTGAAGTTGCGTTTCGATGAGTTTGGCAGATGAATCGAGGGGATACGCCTCGCCGGAAAATAAACTGACACGCTCGCCGGTGAGATGTGCGTGTGTGACTTGGATTTGGGGATGTGAAAGATAATAGTTGGTGGGTCTTGATTGTGATTTATGTGTGTGTTTTTTTTTTCTGGGAAGATCTAGAAGGATGAGAGATATAATAAGAACTTGTTTATCATTGGAACAAAATAAAGATCCACATTGAGGAACAGTGTGTCACAGTACATTACAATGTAAAACAGTGCTCCCAAAAGTGATTACTATTCATGGGTACTGTGCATAAGTGGAGCAATTATATCACTCAGCCAATAGGCCTATGCCTTTTGTCCCAACAAACCAATGGGATGATGAATTAGGCTACTAATGTGTTTTTAATGACCCTTCTGTGGGCTCCAATTCCCAATGGTTTTTAATATGTATTATATTACATCCGTCTCAAATTAATTGTTCATATTTCCTAAAATGGATGTCTCAAAAAAATTATCCATTTTCTTAATTTAGTAAAAACTAGAGAATATAATGAGTGAATATTCTATTTGGGTGGTTGAAAAATAAAGTGACCTCACTTTTATTAAACTTTGTGTTGTTTGTCTCCTGACAATTATTTTGAGATGGAGGGAGTAATTTGTTTAGTTCTAGATTATTCCAAATTCTTTCGATTTTTTTTGCATATGTATGACATAATGCATATGTAGAGATTTCTAAACAATCAAAGAATCTTTAGACCATTTGAATAGTGGGATAATTTTTGCTCAAGGATGATTTATATTTCGGTTAGGGCCAAATAACTTAGGCCGGGTGTAATGATCATCTACAACCACCTCTACTTTTGCGCCATATCTGTTTTTTAACACACCATCTTACCATCACCTTTAAGGGCGTAACAGTTACCATCTAACCAAACACATAAAAATACCTCATTTATACAAACATACCTCACAATATGTGCCCTCGAAATACACACACTCTAATTCCTTCTTTTTCGTTAGGTGGTGTCTACCGCCAAACGAACCCCATTTAACCCCCACTGAGCGCCAAGGTGGGAGGCCCGTATGGTTGTTCATGTGTGATTAAGAAAATGTTAATGTTGGGATTATACTATATTGTACATTTTATAAACACCATACACTTCTTTTTACTCTTGTCATAATTTATAATTAATTTGATGAAAATAGATATGTATGATTAAGAAAATGTTAATGTTAGGGTTATACTATATTGTGCTAAAATATCACTAGAACTATTTATCATTATAAAATCACGTTGCTATACACAGATAAACGTCTAGTCCATGATTCATGTATACGAAATTACGTGGTACCAACTATATCTTGTCAAAAGTCAAAGAACCATCTCTTTTCAAAAAAGAAAAAGAACAAAAAAAAAAAAAAAGGACCAAATAGCACAATAAACAAAAAGCGTAAGGAGCAGATTGCAAAAACATAAAAACATGAAAGCAAAACTAACAAAGAGTTGGTAGTTTAGTGGACTAGGTGTAAATTTGGTTTCGGGATGCTACATTATTCATCTTATCGGTGACATCACTATCATCATCATCAGCGGTACATAAGCTGTTTATTTATTATTATTATTATTATTATTTGGTAATTATTTTTGAAGTTGTATATTTAATTTAGTGTGTAAAAGTTGTGATTGTGCAGAGTGAAGATGGCAACTCCACCAAACCCTAGTGATTCAAACCCCCAAAATCCAGGTTTAATTTTTATACATATAAGTTTTTTTTATTTGAGAGTCTGAATTAGTTTATAGTTATAAGCTTGATTCAGTTGATTTAGATCAAGTTGCTTATTTATTTGATCATGAATGTTTAGTTGACTTAAGTTTGACCAAACAATACAATATAGGGGGTGTTTGTTTAAGCTTATGGGTATGTTTGGCGAAAGTAACTGTTGCTGGAACTCGTCTGGCGCTGGAGATGGTGCTGGTGCTGGAGATTATAAAAAGAAATTATTTTTATAAGCTACATGAAGTAACCTTTGGTTTTAAGAGATTATGAAAGATTATTTTTTTTAGAATCTCTTATAAGCTATGTCTGCCAAACAAAGATTATTTTTTAAGTAGCTTATTTTTTGAAAAAATAAGCACAATCTCCCAACAATCTTGTGGGCCAAACATAGCCTATATGTGAGCCTACGAGCTTATTTGGTTTCGGCTTATATTTCATAAGCCTCAATTTTCCGGCTTATTTTGATGCTTATCAGCTTATAAAAGTTTATTATGATATAATAAGCTTGTATAAGCCCAAAGGTTACAAAATAAGCCAGACAATCGGGGCTTATGAAATATAAGCCGAAATCAGAAAAGCTCGTAAGCTCACATATAAGCTTAAAAAACACCCCCTTAGAGTGGTCAGCTGGTAAGAAAGTGAGTGTAGGTTAGAATAGTGGTAAAAATTGGATTTTGTTATTGGTTTCTGTATGTTTATAGGTTGCGGTTACACTTTGAGTGTAAATATCATTGTAGGAAGTTGTTAATCCGGTTTACAGTGTTTTTTTTGGCATTTATGATCTTTATGTAACCATGTCCCTCTCAAACGGAGTTGTATCTTAACAAATGACTATGAGGAGGTGGGATAAAGGATCATGGTATCTCAACTCTTCATTAGTGACAAGGTTGTATTCCGGATCACAAATTAGGATTAACATTCTGTTGTAATCAAAAGAATTAATAATATTGATATAAACTAAGAGATATGAGAGCCATGAGTGGGAAGATTCATCAGAGGCCATCACAAATGGGTGCCGGAATATACAACTCTAAAAGTGGTAACAAAAAGATATTGTTCAGTCCGATCAAAATGTCTTATTTTGTTTCATGTTACCACCATTGTTAGAAACCATTATTCTCCAAGGGAGTAGTTCATTATGTTTTGCCAATTCGGATTATCAATTGCCATGGTCAATCTTTCAGACTTTCACTACTTTTTTTTTACCTTTCTAATGTTGTAAGAGCTATTTGCTGCGTGAGTTTTGTGCGAGGATAGAAAGGATCTCAGCTGCTTATATATGTCAGTAGGTTTGCGATGGTGTACTAATTAGTGCCTTTAAAAAACAATCACTGTTTTTCAATGCCTGAAAAGGTTCTTGTGCGCAGTTTGTGGCAAAGTGTCGAATGAGAGGTTTTTAGCTATACGTAGGTCGTAGCCTGTAAATCATAGGCTTAATTTTCTCCCATAATAATTTTTATTATCAAATATCTTCTATAATTTCAGTCGATAAAATTATTTTATGACTTGTAACTGTAGTTCCAGAAGCTGCGAAACCAATGACCAGTGATCAACAAGATGCCGAAAAAGGTGCCGCGAAGGAGCCATCAATATTTGTCAACACAGAACCAATACGAGAGGATCAAGTGCAGAATGCTATGAAGTTTCTTTCACACCCGAAGGTCAAGGGATCTCCTGTTATGTATAGACGATCTTTTCTTGAGAGAAAGGGCCTTACGAAAGAGGAGATAGATGAAGCATTTCGCCGTGTTCCTGTAAGAATATATTATATTCCCTGGTCATGCTTCAATTTGCATTTCTCTTTTTCTCCTGCGAGTTAATGTTCATTTATGCCAAGTTGCCAACTAAGTATGCCTAATCATAGTTTGGTTTTGTATCTGTTGTAAATGGCAGGATGAATCGCCTAGTGTTGCAACTACGCCAGCGACTGTTACAAACCAAGGTGAAATTTTTGTTTCCTAGAACAGTGGTAGTTTAAATAGTAATGTTTAGGAACATTATGTTTATTGGAAGTTATAGAACTATCATTGACACCAAATTTTAATTTTTATGTATCTGAATATAATCTTTCATTCAAAATCAATCAGCCATGTATATTTTTGGGTGAAGTAATTGAAATCTCACATGCTATTATCTGTATGAATGAATCTTATTATAGGTGGCCAGACGCAGACTACAGCGAACGTTCAACCACAAGCGCCTGCTCAACCTCTGCAACCCGTTGCAGCTGCTCCCGTTTCTAAATTGGGGACCTTGTCACCATCACGGTTCCATTGGTCGCATGCTCTTCTTGCGGTTGGAGTTCTTGCTGTATCGGGAGCTGGAACAGCTGTAGTTTTCAAGGTAAAAACAATCAACAACTGCTTGATTTAGTAATTTTGACCTTGATTTAATGGTGTGTTGTAGTTGGCGATAAGCTTCAAAGTTCAAGCGAGCCGTTTTTTTCTAGTATTATTTATACTTGTAACGTTTTTTCTTTAGATAGAAATGTACTTCATGGAATCTTATCGAATTATGCTATCAGCTAACACATTTATTGCTCTTAGAATGCTGTTGTTCCAAGATTAAAATCTTGGATCCGTAAAGTTGTAAACGACGATGGAGAAGAAGACGTTGCAGATAAAGCCAACAGAAAGCCAACATTAGCTGAAGAAGCTGCTGCTGCTGCAAAAGCTGCAGCTGCCGCAGCATCTGATGTCGCGCGTGCCAGCCAGGAAATGTTAGTGTCAAAAACTGAAGGTGGGATCACGACTACTGCTTGAAAATTTTAATCATCTCTTGTTCATTTTGATCATTGACGTTTCTTTTAAGAACTTTGTTATTTGTATCTGATGCTGTCTTTGCTTTCAACAGAGAAGAAATACTTTGGGGAACTTCTGAGTCTATTGGACGTGCAAGTAAAGGAAATGAAGTCAATGAGTAACTCGATAAGGAAGTTGGAAGGTAAAGTAGAATTTACTTATTAATGGCAATGGCTTTCCTAACAGCAAATGACATTTGCATATCACACTATATCTTTAATTGCAATGTTTTATAGCAGTATTATCAGTCACTCAGTCAGTTTAATAAATTATAGATTAGCTGATAATGCCATAAGGTTCTATTTGTTAAATGACTAGATCTGGAACTTCGTTTTGAACACTGTTTTAAGGTTAATCTTGTGAATAGAATTTATGAAGGGGGTTGACACTGAACCACCAGGCTTCACAGATCAAGTTACTTAATGCATACTAGATATACAAATACTAAGGCCCTTGCTCGATTGATAAATAAGTGTTATTATGGTAGTCACATATTATGTTTTCATTTTCATCATTTGCCTGTATTAAGATGTGCAACAATAATTTGAGTTAAACTTTCTTATCGCGTATAGTCATGTATGTCATGTGAAAGAATTCGAAATAGAAATTTGATTTGTGAGGTACTGAGGTTCTAGCTTAAAGTTTCTTAGGGAATTACGAAGCTGTTTTGGAATATACTTTGTCACTATTGTACATATTTACTTGAGGTGGCAATATACGAAGGTTGGGTCACTGGTCGAAACGGGTAGGATTGGCCGATGAACACTTTCATGACAATCTTTACATGTTTTAAGTAAATTAGTGTGTTAGATATGATTACGGAACTTATGTTATTACAATAACCTATATTTTAGATAATGTGGTTTTGGAGGTTGTGGGGTGATTTTTAACCTGTTTACTCATTTGACTTGATTACTTTTTAGCTAAGCTTGTAGTTTTACCGAATATGATTTGACCCATTAATAAGTTAAGGGGTTGATATCGCCAACTATCTTTGCTATTCTATGATGGAGATGGTTAATGCTGAATTTCTCCGTGACTCTTTCTGCCACTACATGGAACTGATTTACGTTGGGAGCGGTTGGTATCATCTAACTTGTTACCTTTTTTTATGTATCACGCAGGACAAAGCAGCGTTGGGCGAGAAGTTCAAGTCACAAGCTCAAGGGTGAGTTATATCTTGAGTTCTTGACAGTGCCTCAGAAACTATAAATAAATAAAAGAGATCATTTTAGCTAACAGTCATTTCTTTGACTATCCTCTTATTTACTTTTCAATATGGCAGCCTTCTTACTATGCAAATGGAAATGGTAGGGCAGACTACGACTCACGTTCAGGTAATCATCACTGGTCAAATACCGATCTTACTTTTGTGTGTTAATATGTTTTTAGCTGTTTTGCATAACAAATACTCCATCATTTTGTAAACAGTAAGATCATTGTCACCACCTGCTACTGTAGAACCTTCCGCGACACCACCCCACCCAAAATCTTACATGGATGTAAGTTTTTATAGCTTATACTCTCTTAATTATATATTGGTAGATGGCATAAAAACTACGTGTTGACCTCTTTTTGCTGTGGCTCTCAGATCATGTCGATGATTCAAAGAGGCGAGAGACCTCCCAACATCCGAGTAAGTAATTTTATTTATTTATTTTCTTCATTGGTTCCTATGTACTTATTTATGTTCATATGTCTCAGGAAATCAATGATATGCCACCAAACCCTGACCAACCTGTATCAAATCCTCGCTTAGCACCCAAACCTAAGGTTTGTATTCTACAATACGGTACATAGTTTACTCAATATTATAAAAAAGAAAATGTTTTGAACTCATATACAGCACTCGATACTAATTACCTTTGTTTCTACTACCTAAGCCTTGGGAGGCTGCACAGTCACAGGGGAGCTCAGCCTATCCTCAAGAAAACAGCAATGGGTATAATTCCTACGGTCAAGATTATGGTTCCGGGCCTGCTTCCATCTATCAGTCCAATGGGGAAGGTTCAGCCCCTTGGTGGCAACAAAAGAATGCCCGAGTGACTGAAGTTGAACCTGAAGAGAACAAAACAGCAAATCCTGGTGGGAGCAGCGAGCGACCGGTTCAACGATCTTCATGGGTCCCACCCCAGCCGCCTCCCGTAGCAATGGCAGAAGCAACAGCTGCTATCAGGCAACCGAAAAAGTCACCTCTTGAAAAGGAACAACAATTGACAGATGATCAGTTCTTGTCTCGTTCAACAGAGTTAACCGATGAATTACAGAGGGTGACAAAAATAGCCGAATCAGGAGGTGTGCCGACCGAAGTTGGTTCAGGGAGCTCAGTTATGGGCAACACAAGTGAAATACAAACAGAGGAAGAAGCAACCTATTACGAGGCTTGAACACCTCAGAAGAGCCCACTGGTCCCTGCTTAATTTCAAGGGTATCCTGCTTCGCGCATTTGTGTTCATGGTTAAAAATATTATTATCACTGGGACTTAGTCGATACTTGAAAGTTACAAATTATAATGAAAACAAAGCAACTCTTAATGTACTGTATACTCTTTTTGATGCACAGCAAAATTATGTTTTTGGTGGTTTATTTTAGACCTTGTTAATCCGTGGACGAAATATCTGTGGCTCTATATCTTATCTGCAGACGTCCTGTGAGCTCGTACCAAAATCTTTCGGAGTGGTTTATATTAGTAGTTGGTGGTCTAGTGAAATGTACGACAAGTGCTTGGCTACTACTTTGTGGCCTTAACACATTCATGTCTAGGTGATTCTAAACATCTAAATTCACGTTAAATCCAATTAGTCTGTGTAACACGTATTATTCATATGAATGAGACATGTCTCAAGTTTTACGCCGTGAACCAAGTTTGATGTGGTAATTTGTAGCTCTTTTGGTGAATGCTGTGGCTTTGGACTAAGCAACATGAAACATGTGTGGTTGTTCAATGAGATACACGCCATTGACATTAGAAGTTTATAAAACGTTGAACACATGTTTGTGCCTTTGTGGTGTCTGATTACGAAGGTTTAAGGAAATCTGGTTTTCTTTGGGTATTTTGATCTACGTACTTTATCTATACCCGACCAAGCAACGAAGAAACGCTAGCAGATGAGATTGGACCTATATAGACTAGGAAACACTACCTTTTTGTAGCATAGGTAGTATATATAATATAAAATGGATTGATATTTTCTCGAGCTCAATTTGAACATAATAAGTCGTGTTATTTGAATGAGATTTTGAATTTAATTAAAATAGAAGTGACACGTTCCCACAATTTTTCCTTTCTTACAAAACATCAACATGACCTATCATATTTAAATTAACTACCTACCACTAGGGTTAACCGATGAACATGCACACACATTTAAACGGACGTATTTTATTGTTGAAGTCCATTTATCAAAAGAATAAAGTTATGTGTTTTTTTATGTTTGTTCATTTAGACACTAAGGCTGCTCGAAATAATGTGCACTATCGACTAGACGATTGATCGCCTATCGATTAATTGCTATTTTTTTTTCAGTCGCAGTCTCGATCGATAGTCACCACATTCATTTCCCATAACTTTTTTAACTTTTAAAATTTAAATACTTTCACACTATAAATAACCCACATATTTCACCATTTTATCCACACATTCAAACAACTCTCTCTCTATACACATTCAAACACATTTTCTCAAATCAACATAATGAATTCTTACGAGCTATTTTTTACCACTTTATTATCGACGATGAAGATTAAGTTACTATCGAGCTTGCGAGTTTGCGGAAGAATGTTCGGAGCTTATCAAGCGTCAAAACCAAAAATCTCACGAAACCAAATTCATAGGGATTGTTACGGTGCTCATAATCGTTTAGTGGTGGCTTACTTCTCCGAACACCCGGTGTATGACGAAGAAACATTCCGTATGCATTTCCAAATGAGCCGAAACCTATTCATAAGAATTGTTCGTGAGGTAACCGATCATTCCCGTTATTTTCAACAAACTCCTAGTTGTGCAGGCACACTTGGTATTTCCCCATTGATGAAGTGTACTTCGTCAATTCGTCAATTGGCATACGGAGCCAATCCTGATGCTCTGGACGAATATCTGCAAATGGGTGCGACAACAGCTCGTGAGTGTCTCCAAAATTTTTGTGAGGTCATCATGGAGTTATATGGTGAAGAGTTTTTGCGAAAGCCAACAGTTACTGACATTGAAAAACTTTATGCTCATCACTACGAAAAGTATGGGTTTCCTAGGATGATAGAAAACATTGATTGTACAGATTGGCCGTGGGCGAATTGCCCACACGCTTTAAAAGCTCAATCTTATAGGGGTGATCACGGGCCAGATCCATTCATTTTATTGGAAGCGCTTGCCTCCCAATATTTATGGATTTGACTTGCGTTCTTTGGTGTCTCCGGGATGAACAACGACATTAATGTTTTACGTAAATAGACTCTTTTCAATGATCTCAAAATGGGGAGGGCACCAGATGTGAAATTCGTTGCTAACAATGTGGCTTAAAAACGAGGATATTATTTTGCCGATGGGATATATCCGGAATGGTACGTTATTATGAAGTCTATAAAAAATCCAGGGACGAATGATCATAAACGAATATTGTATAAGACGATGCACGAAGCAGCAAGGAAAGATGTTGAATGAGCTTTTGGTGTACTAAAGAGCAAGTGGCTAATGATTAAATACCCGGGTAGAGGGTTGGACAGAAATCGCCTATCAGATATAATGTACACATGCATCATATTACATAATATGATAATTCAGGACATAGGGAAGGCGATATCTCCCATATTCTTTCGAGTGGAGCAGCACCGTGATTATGATCCTGTAAAAACGTATGTAGAATCGTTGGAAAATACTAAAGAGATAGTCAGCAAAACAACTCATCTTAGCCTAAAAGTCGATTTTGTGGAAGACATTTGTCATCATGAAAATCAAAACTAGTTTAGTCATTTTATTATTGTAATATTTTAATGTTATTTGAATTTTATTGTATTGCTTTAATTTTATTGTATCGTTTTAATTTTATTTGAATTATAATTAATGAAATTTTAATTTTGTTGTTAAAAATGTTTGAAAAAAAAATAAAAATAAAATAAAATAAAGGACGCCCTTATTGTGGCAAAAAAATCGCTTGTAGGTCGCCGGAGAGAAAAAACTGACATGACGAGTAAAGTGTAAGTCAACTCCCTCCCTTACTATGGGCGGCCTAAACGAATGCAAACAAATGAAAACTAAAAATGTACAAAATAGGGCTGAGCAATCCCGATCGACACCCAACTCCGACCGACACAAACCGACCTATACTCGGGTCGGGACTCGGTTTGGGTTTTCCAGCTTGTCGGGACTCGGGTCGGGTCGGGAGTCGGGATTACCTGAGAAAACACAAAGAATACCATACAAACCGGTTTCGTTTCGGGACTTAGGTCGGGAGTCGGGATTACCCCGAACTAGACTCGGGTCAGAATTCGGTTAGGATTTTCCAGTTTGTCAGCGGGATGGGTCAGGATCGGGTCGGGATCGGCCGATGCTCAGCCCTAGTACAAAAGTTATTTTATATTTACTCACGTGAGTAGAACATTTACGTAGTGTTTGGTACGTTGTAATCAAAGGGTGAATGGAAAAGATGATTACGTTGGAATGATAAAATGTTGTTTGCTTACATATATGGAATGTAATGGTTCATTACAAGGAATGACCCATTACAGCAAAATCATTCCTTAGGCTCCACTTGCTTTTTGTTCATTACATCCGTAATAAAATCAAAATTACATAAAACCCCATCAATAACTAACCATATTAAATAAACTTTTTATCATTAATAAAGGCATTTTAGTCTTTCTATTATGATTCCATTACGTCTTATCAAACAAACCAAACATGAATAATAATTGTAATGAATAATTACATTACATTATTTATTCCATTACGTTGTTTATTCTATTCATATGACATTTCATTACATCCTACCAAACGTACTATTTTCAATGCAAAGTTATTTTAAATTTTCAACCATTTTCCGATATGTTCATCTAAACACGAAAACTTTTTCTAATCCTATAACGGATATTAACTGCATGAAACATGCATCATCGATCTTCGATCGGTTATTAATTCTTCTCGACATTTCATCCAATAACCTCTTTTAACCTGCTCCAATGCAATGAGCTTTCTTCAAGTCTTTTGTTCCTCGAGTCTATATCAACTATAAATTGAGATCACTACAACATAAACTAGAACGGGCGACGGAGGTTTTGGCGAGGACACTTATGTCTTCGCCAAAACCCATTAAACGACAAGAAAAAGAGCCCATTTTAGACTTTAACCGAGAAATGAATGGGGGAAAATTCTTACTAAAACTTTTGACGAAAATATGTACTCATCAAGAGGTCGACCAAATTTCATTTTTCCCCCGATTTTTCATTTTGGTTATAAATATTACAGTACTTGTCGACATCAAACTTTGACAGTGTTCGTAGCAACTGCAGCTGCACATGGTAGTTATATACGTTAAATATTTGACCGGCCCACTGAAAGAGTGAAACAGTTTTCGAATCATTTTACTATTTATTATTGTGTTGAGATGTGTTAAAAGATAGTTTAGATATTTTATTTAAAAGATAGTTTAGATATTTTATTTGGTCTATAGTACTTAGTACTTACCTAACCTACAATTAGTAAGATCCTTTTTAACTTTTTACTACTAAAATAAATATACAAGTAGCTAGTAAATTCAGAAATACCATTTATAGTAGTTTACACTTTACAGAAAAGAACAAGGAATTTGTTAACCAAAAAGGTCAAGTTAGGGCAGCAATTGGTAAACGTTGGTATTATTAATTTAAACGTGGTGTGTTTACTACTCAAAAGTGTCTTGGCCTCTTAATTTGTCAAATTGAGGCTTCTATTTTTTAATCAGTTATGTATGTCTCGTTGATACAAATAAAGATCATAGGGATGACTTAACAGTTACGGAGTAATACTTATGCTTAATTTGTTATTAATAATATTAGTGGATACTATTGGAGATGGTGCAGTTGCAAAGCAACGGGGAAGCAATAGCAGTTATACATTTATTATATGTTATTTCATCAAGTTATACATTTGAGTGTACAAATAAAAAATAAATTTGTGATAGTTAATCATATACATTTTAAATAACAAACATCATATTGTATTTGTCATTTTTGGGTAAAGACTTACCAATAGTTATTAAACGTTCATTGTATCGGTTTTTATTAATCTTTCAAAAAAATTGAAATGTATTTGTTGTAGACTTTGATAATCAAAACTGTTACTCCATCTGTCTCATATTAAATGTCCTTTTTGATTTTTTAAAGTTTTTCTTTCTCAACTTTGATCTTAAATATTTTTGTTTGTATAATATAATATTTGATACAATATATAAATGGATTAAGTTTTAAATATATTTTCATTGCGTATAATTTTTATCAAATACTGTAATATATAACACAGACAAATATATTTAAGGTCAAATTTGACAAAGAAAGACTTAAAAATTCAAACACAAACATTTAATATGGGACGGAGAGAGTATATAGTTTATACGTCTCGTCCTAAGGACAATATGTGAAAAGACAAATTCATGGATCCTGAGTTTATCTTTCTACATATTGTCGACTCATGGATCCTGAGTTTGTCTTTCTACATATTGTCGACTCAGTAGTCCGCACATAAATTTGTCTACTTGATTTAAGGAACACGACAATTTTCTTGCAACATTTAAACTAACCGAGTTATACTCATAAAAACTAGCCCAAAGTATATTCTAAATGGTATCAAATCTTTATATTTTTACTTTTAGGACACATATATTGAATTTCTTCATTTTTGCATTATATATTTTGTACTTAAGTGATGTCCATTTTTGACTTCAAACATTTTTGTCTTATTTTAAAATCAGACAAAGGCAAACCTAATTGTTGAGAAAATAATATGTTAATCCGAACCATGAAAAATCCAAGAGTGGTTATAGCTCAATAATCCCAACGCCATGTTGTTCTTTTTCAGCATCGATTTAAAGCTTTTCATTATTAGTTTCAGGATTCACCAATTTATCCTATGTTAAGAACACAATTATGTAGGGGTGAGCAAAACCGTCCGAGTCTCGACAACCGACCTGATCCCGACATAAACCGATAGTCCCGATTCTTGAAACTGAATAATAGCTTCTCGGATCAGGAGTCGGTTTGGATTTTTAGCATTTTCGGGATTCGGGATGAGTCGGGACGGGTCGAGACGGGCCAAAAACCGACAAAATAAAAGCAAAACCGCCCGAGACCGACTATCTCGAAACCGATAGTCCCGAACCGACTGAAACTGGGATTAGTTGGGTCGGTATTCGGTTTAAGATTTAGGTGCTTTTCGGGATCGAAATTAATCGAGACGGGTCGGGTCGAGGTCCAGCCCGATGCTCAGCCGTACAATTATGGGTGTTATCATCTACTTGAGATGATATATGTATATTTAACACATCATACAAGTTAATACTTACGATAGAAATATGATTATCGTTAGGGCGGATCTAAGACTCTAAGTTATCAGGTGCATAAATTTTTTTAATTATAAAGGACATAAAATATCAATCAGGTTTCCGTGAACCCCGAAAAACCCCTTGCCCCTAGGTCCTCCCTTTATCTATCCCGTCATGGCTTAGTTCATTTTTTTTTAACGTCGGCTCAGTTCATTAACCACTATCTATACTACATTATAATGCATTTGGGACTATTCTATAATTAGAAAGGTTTAAAATTCAGACTTTTTTCTTGCTTATTATGAAAAGATTTCAAAATTAATTTATTAGGAAACAAGTTGGTTAGGAAGTTTGTTAGGAAGCGGTTGGTTGTTCAAACTAAAATTATTTGGCTTAACCATCTCTAATATCTCTATTTATAAAGCATGAAGACAACTAAACTTTTAACTAAATAACGCAAAATATAATCACACGGTACCCGTCGCCGCATTACGCGGGTACCGTTCTAATAGTTTTTAATGACACTTATATTTTATAAGTTAATCTATATTTTATATGGTTAAGGTCGGTTCAGTGATATTTTTGTGGCAGTAGTGCGCCAAAATTGGAATACGACGCATCTTCTCTGAAACCCATGCAGAGATATGCTTGTTATATTCCCCTCATCCCTACAATTTATTTTATTCATATAAAAATGTTTTAAAAATCCAACTTGAATCCTTTACATTACCAAGATGATTTATTATTAAATGGATTAGTAGGTTTTTTAGTTCATAAAAAAACAAAAGAAAGAAATGAGTCCAACTCAAGACTTTGGAATTTATGTAGTGCTCAAGTTAGGGCTGTAAACGAATCGGACGAACACGAACGGAGCCCTGTTCATGTTCGTTTATTTAATTTTAACCGGACAAATAAACGGACACGGATGCTTAAACGGACGAATTTTCTTGTTCATGTTCGTTTATTAAGAAAATGAATTGTTCATGTTCGTTTATGTTTGTTCGTTAAGACATTAAACGAACGCTAAACGAACATAAACGATCGAACATAAATGAAAATAGACAAACAAACATAAACTTTATTGAATTCTTCACAATATATTGTTTTATAAGTGTTGATTTGTTTAAACAAACAAATTTTTAAAATTATAAAATTAAAAGATATGATATATGAATATAAATAGATAAATAAACATAAACGAACTTTAACGAACGCCTAATCGGACGTTCACGAACATAAATGAACGAACGAGACTTTTGTTAATGTTCGTTCGTTTAACTAAACGAACGTAAAATATTGTTTATGTTCGTTCACAATATATTGTTTTATAAGTGTTGATTTGTTTAAATAAACAAATTTTTAAAATTATAAAATTAAAAGATATGATATATGAATATAAATAGATAAATAAACATAAACGAACTTTAACGAACGCCTAATCGGACGTTCACGAACATAAATGAACGAACGAGACTTTTGTTCATGTTCGTTCGTTTAACTAAACGAACGTAAAATATTGTTCATGTTCGTTCATTTAATAAACGAACGAAAATAAATGAACTTTTTGCCGAACGGTTTATGAAATGTTCGCTGAACGTTCGGTTCATTTACAACCCTAGCTCAAGTTAACTTAAAGAAGATGGTTATGCATATTTTTAACTATTTATTTGCACATTTAAACGTACAAAGCTACAAGCAATTAAAACATGATATTAATAGTGTACAAATATTTAATGCATGAATCAATATGTGTAAATAAATTCCCTAATTTAAATGATCACGTAATTGATATTTTATCTTTTGGCATCAAATAAATTTATACCCATCTAATACATGACATATATTCACCATGTGCACATTTCTACATCATATTACATTTGCTAAAAGTCTAAAACTAAAATGTTTGGAGATACATGTCCTTTTCAATATCCAATAAATAGTTCATTAAATGATGAGTTTATATCAACTTCAAGATATTTCATTCTACTTCCTCAAAGATTTCGAAAGATCATTGCTACTTTTATTAATTTTATTTATTTAAGGAAAAAAAAACTGGAACATAAATCTTTTTATTTTAAATCACAATTCACACAATTAAACCGATTGCATATTTTGTTAACGTAGAAAGTTAAGTATTTTTTCTACGTAAACAAAATTTAGACCCGTAAAAAGCTCTAAATTGTAAGCATATATAAAGTCATTACTTAATAGCCCATTAGAGTTTAATATGAATTTGTTTACTCTATAAGTACAACACATTTGTAACTCTTTAGATTCATTTCATAATAAGAATTATGTCTTCCTCTCTTCTTCATATGTTCTTATTTATTATTTTATAACATGTTATCAGCACGCTATAAAATTATGTAGTTCTTTGTGTTCTTCAATTCGTGAAAGACGTGAAAGCCCAAGATGGCATAAACAGGTTTGTTTCGTCGTTGAAATCACATATTCTCTTTCGATTCGAAAAGGTTGATGCATATGCAAATATACCCGAAGAACATATTCATTAAGATTGTAGTAGAAAAAGCAAAGCAAAGAAATATTTGTTATACCAAAATAAAAGTAACACATTTATTCGATCCCACAACTAGAACTCATAGCTTTTTGCGAACTATCATATCAATCGTAATATAATACTTGGGTCAAAAAGTATGCCATATTCCATAATGGACACTTTTCATAAATATATCGCTTGACCAACTAATGGATGTATCTATTTTATTTTACTTATCAAGGTCATTTATCACTTACTTGACTAGCCAATGAATAAAAGTTTATGTATTTACTTATTTCAATCTTCTAATTATGTATCATCGGGAATCACAACTCGTTACACCTGTGACTAACCATTCATCAAAGATCAACTCCAAATAATATTCAGTTGTTTTCTGTTAATCAAAAAAGTTGAAAATAAACCAGCTAAACTTTGATAGTGATTTGACCTAATTGGTAAGAAAAAAAAAGTACAATTTTCAAATGAAAAAATTGTTTATAAAAGAGTAAAACTATCTTAAGAGGTATGCATAACAACACTCACATAATTAGTCTTTAAACAATATAACTCTCTTTTATGATATCAGATTCTTGCAAATATTCAGCAAATGACAAAAAAAAGAAAATGGACCCCATATATATGAATTTAAAACATGTATTTTCAATACGAAACCTTTTAAATTTTGTTTTTTACTATACAACATATATTTGTCACTATTTCTTATTGGTTTACTTTGTATAAGGATTATGTGCGTAAGTAAAATTTGATGAACTTGAAGGGCATAAAAAGAAGAAAATAACAAAAACATTATGGCGCAATTATTTGGAAAATAAAACTACAGTAGTTTACGGATCCAACTAATCTTATCCTCGTTGGTAGCGTCTTTTGTCAATTCCGTTAAATTTCCATTTTACCCCCTAGACTTGTGAACATATTCTAACATTGTCATTTTGTTTTTAAACACATACTACTAGTTATTGGGTTGTAAAGGGCATCGCGACCAACATTTTCACCCCATCGCCCATCGGCACAAGCATTAAAACCATTCCCTGCTTTTTACTGCTTTCAATTTGGTTTCCCTCTCTAGACAAGAGCATGCCAGACTTTGAAAAGATAAATGTTTTGATGTGTGGGTGTTGTAGGTAATTTATGTGCTGTGCGTGCTGTTTAAAAAATATGTATGTGTTGTGCGTATTTTCATTATAAAAAAAAGTGTACCGCAAACTATTTATAGAAAAGAAAAAGACAGTAAAGGCGTTGGGTATATGACAACCTAAAAAGGGTGAGAAAAACTCTTTTCCCCCCTCCCATAACGAATTAACAATTTACATATCACAATAATTTAAATACAAAGTTTAGGTGTATAAATTATAAGGGGTTATTTATTAAATTTGTGAAGTTAATAAAAACATAAAAACTGATAAGCTTACTTACTTTCACGTAATTTATTTAAAACTTAACAATTAAAGTTTTATTAATTATCTCATTCTTTTGTATAATTTTTACAAATACTACACATATGTTTTTATACATTTTTATTTAATGAAATTTAGCTAAATTTGATCAAATTGTTTTAATTTTTACTTTTATTGTCTAATGTGTGGCTCTATTTTTTCTTCGTGGCAAAATTGAGTTTTCTTAAAATCCTCAAAGATTTAATTATTCATTTTATATGTTCTTTTATACAATATTATATAAGAGACAATACATGATATAATATTATATTAAAAGCTATACTTGTCAAAAGGTAGACAATATTAATATTATTGTTATTGTGTTTAATTAAAGCAGTTATATTTATTATATAACATAAGATAATAATGTATAATGTAATACACATTGTCTTAACTTATATCTTATGTAATTTACTAGTTTAGGTATAACGAGTTTAGTAACCCGCGCATTGCAGCGGGTGTTTTTAGATAGTAGTTTGGTATCGTGCGTTGGTTGTATAAAAAGAGAGAAATAGTTTATATATTTTTGTAAGCAGTTATTGGGTGTCGGTTAAGTTTTGTTTGTGGTTGCAAATATTTAACGGCTTTGGGTTATGGTAATTGCGTTAAAAGCATTTTATTTTATTTATTTATTTATTTATTTATTTATTGCCGTTAGCTACTTAACGTGAAGTTAGTTACGTAGGACTGACTCTGCAATTGATGTATAACATGAAGAACCATTTATGTAAATTATGTGAGGACTAAATTTGCAATAAACCGTTGAGATGAAGGTCAAAGTGTGTACAAATTTTTTGAAAAAATGTTAAAGATAACGGTCGTTAGTTAACAACCGTTAAATAACTAACGACCGTAAAAAAAAAAAAAAAAAAAAAAAAAAAAAAAAAAAAAAAAAAAAAACTGTAGCGTCCACTGTAGCAGATACAGTTGTTGCTACAGTAACCTCTTATCATTTAGTATATATATAATTATACTACGTAACATAGAGTAATTTTGTTGTATTAATATTATACTTTATTTATTATTTTTTTCTAGTGTTTATTGTTTTTTTGGGTTTTTAATGTATGTTATATATGAACTTTATACTTTTTATTATTTTGATGATTGAAAAATTTTATAAGAATTTTGAACATGTATATGAGGGGGTGGCAACGTACTCAGTGTGGGCATCAGGGTGGCTCGGCGTCCATCGGCAAAACGAAACCACTGAATCGGCATGAGCGAATCGGGGTGACTAGCGGTATGTAAAACCTCGCGAAAATTCACATAATTAACTTCGGTTAATTTAATTAATATTCTTTGTCATTATTGTAATTACCATTTTTACGGGGAAATTTAAAATTTTCTTTGTATATTAAAGTGGTCACGATTACGATATTGTCAAATTCGCCAAACGACAAAACAAGTTATCGACAAAATTAACAAAACACTAATTACACTAAACCTAATTAATAAAAACCTAATTACTAAAACTTACTTAAAAACCAAATCGGGCCCTTAATCCCCCTAAGCCCAACCGGCCCACACCCAAAACCCAAAAATTCATTACTAATAATAATACTACTCGACTAAACATACTTCAAATCGTCTCGTTCATTCCTAATTCGTACGCACGACCCATGTATCTTTTTGCCCATCCTTGTTAAGCTCCTAGCCAACTATTAGTGTGTCGAATCTCACGTTCATACGTTGAACTTTGGTACGTTTTTATGAGGCAAAGTGTTTGGCTATAAATCGATCCAAGTGATTTGTGATATATTCATTTCTTCTCCGTTTTAATCCCCGGTTGTTTCTAAATGATCCTAATAAAGTTTCTAAGATGGTTTTATGCTCAAATGTCCAATATGATCATGTATATACAAGTATTAAGCGATTTAGTAAATCGTTTATGTATATATGGTTGTGTCGACATGCATGAATGAGTCAACCAAACATTTCCCATGAAATGTGCTCTCACAACTCTTTTCAAATCATTATAAAACTCATGTAGGAAGCTAGGTACTGACATGGTATAGTAAATCATGTTTGCTTGCATTATTTAGCACCAATCGATCCATTCGAATGGTGATATAAACGTACCCTGCATGCACTTAGTTTCCTTCATTCTCAAACTCTTTCACCTAAACGTTTCTTCCTAAAACATCACCCTTACAAACCTCAAGTCGAAGATTATATTAGTTGGGACTCAAGAAAGGAAATCGGGTTTATATATATATATAACGTTTGGATTATATAGTGAGACTTGATATTCTTGTGTTCTATCCTATCACTCTCGACTTTGATCACCTCTAAGGTGTTTGTAAGTCTCCGCAACTCGTTTCTATTTAAATTCCTACGTTAAATATTATTCATGCATAATATCCATATTCGTTTCATCGTATATCATTTTGATATATTTATACGCGTACATATTTATTATTAGAACACGAAACGTGACTAGCCTCTATCTTGGTAGGCCTAGGAGTCACGTAGCACGTACACTTCACGTTTATTTTCATGTTACATGCATATAACGAGTCCATTTCAAATCATGTCACACATATAAATTTAATTAAAACACTTAGTGAATATTTCAAGTTTTTCAAAATAAGTAATCGATCCAAACATGCCACAAAACCTACGTATAACTTTTTATTTCACATAACAAACGTACCATATTTTTCTACGTACTAATAGACCACCTAGAAAACTATTAGTTTCATATACACGACTTATAAAAATATTCACGTTTTGACACCCTACTCGAGCCAAAGCAAATCGACATAAACCAGATTTTTCAAAACAAAACTTATATAAAAACTAATATGGTTGTCGAGTGGGCTTAACCAAGGCCCAACAAGACTTTGGGTTTTAACAGCCCACTGAGCCCATAAAATATATTTTTAGAATCATAAAGGAAGCCCAAGTTCAAGCCCAAAAGAATTTCTATGCCCTCGCCTCTAAATTTTTAAATGGGCCTTTGTTTGGTTCGAATCAAGGCCCATAAGCTAAATAAATAAGCTTTTTATGAAATAAGCAGTTGAAATAAGCTAGGAATTAATAAGAGAAGCCACGGAAATTTTTATAAAATTTTTATAATCACTTTTGCAAAAATTGGACTAAAAATGTAACGCGACGACACGTATAGGGACTAAATGTGAAAACTAAGGACTAAAAATGTAGAAACAGAAAGAAAGGATAAAAATTGATAATATAGTATTGTTACAAGCTTAGATTGTAATATTGGACATGTAGTGGATTATAATTGTAAATATATATAAAAAGGACTAACGGTGTGACGCTAACGCCGTTAGTATAAAAAGTGTAAAAATTGGAAAAAGGACAAGGACTACACATTATTTATTTGACATTCTTATTTTATTTTCTATTTTACGGCAACCCTCACGTCACATGCATTTTGTTACTTTATATATATATATTATTTATTTTTACGTTAATTATATATATAACGATATATAAAAAGTTATTATTTTTACTTACGATTTAAAAAGGTAAAACTACGATGGATATTTTAAATAAAGTATTTTAACATATCATGCATGACATAATATTTCACTGCACATCATCTATTCTTCATAACGAATAATGTTTATTCGTTATTCGTTCGTATTTACCAAATAGTATTTGGTTATATTCTCTGATAAATTTATTTATCAGGTTCCGTATCAAAGACGTTTCCATAATCGTTTCCATAAATCTCATCCTATCTTACTTTTCATCATTTCCAAATCAATCCAGGTGAGTCATAGCCCCATTTCAAATAATTGCTTTTAACTCATTGGGGGAGATACATGCTTATATATACTTTGATAACTTGATAAGTATATGAAACAAAAGAGTTAATTACATAAATGGTCACTGTGGTTTGCTTGAAATTTCACTATTAGTCACTGAACTTTTTTTTTTGATGGGCCTAGTCACTGTGGTTTGCTGTTATTACGGGCCTAGTCACTGAACTTTTTTTTTCCGAATGAAATGACCAAACAGCCCTTGTCATCTTATTTGGACTAACGACCGTTAGTCTTTTAGACTAACGACCGTTAGAGAACAACCGAAAACTTGGTTTTCTAACGTTTTCGTCCGGTCTTTATACGTTTTCATCCGTTTTTTCACGTTTTCGTCCGTATTTACAGGTTTTCGTCTGTATTTACACGTTTTCGTCTGTATTTACACGTTTTCGTCCGTTTTTACACGTTTTCATCCGTTTTTACACGTTTTCGTCCATATTTACACGTTTTCGTCCGTATTTACACGTTTTCGTCCGTTTTTTCACGTTTTCGTCCGTTTTTACACGTTTTCATCTGTTTTTACACGTTTTCGTCCGTATTTACACGTTTTCGTTCGTTTTTACACGTTTTCATCCGTTTTTTCATGTTTTCGTCTGTTTTTACACGTTTTCATCCGTTTTTACACGTTTTCATCCGTTTTTTCACGTTTTCGTCTGTATTTACACGTTTTCGTCCATTTTTACACGTTTTCGTCCGTATTTACACGTTTTCATCCGTTTTTACACGTTTTCGTCTGTATTTACATGTTTTCGTTCGTTTTTACACGTTTTCCTCCGTTTTTTAGAAAAATATTTTCGAAAAAATTATTTCAGAAAAAAGAAAATTTTCGAAAAATTTATTTCGAAAAAAAATATTTTTCTAAAAAAATAATTTAGAATAAAAAAATTTCAAAAAAATTATTTCAGAAAAAAGAAAATTTTCGAAAAATTTATTTCGAAAAAAAAATATTTTTCTAAAAAAAATAATTTAGAATAAAAAAATTTCGAAAAAATTATTTCGAAAAAAAATAATTTTTCGAAAACGTGTAAAAATGGACGAAAACGTGTAAAAACGGACGAAAACGTGTAAAAACGGATGAAAACGTGTAAATACGGACGAAAACGTGTAAAAATGGACGAAAACGTGTAAATACAGACGAAAACGTGAAAAAACGGATGAAAACGTGTAAAAACGGACGAAAACGTGTAAAAACGGATGAAAACGTGTAAAAATGGATGAAAACGTGTAAAAACGGACGAAAACATGTAAATACGGACAAAAACGTGTAAAAATGGACGAAAACGTGTAAAAACGGACGAAAACATACAGACGAAAACGTGAAAAAAAGGATGAAAACGTGTAAAAACGGACGAAAACGTGTAAATACGGACGAAAACGTGAAAAAAACGGATGAAAACGTGTAAAAACGGACGAAAACGTGTAAATACGGACGAAAACGTGTAAATACGGACGAAAACGTGAAAAAACGGATGAAAACGTATAAAGACCGGACGAAAACGTTAGAAATCCAAGTTTTCGGTTGTTCTCTAACGGTCGTTAGTCTAAAAGACTAACGGTCGTTAGTCCAAATAAGATGACAAGGGCTGTTTGGTCATTTCATTCGGAAAAAAAAAGTTCAGTGACTAGGCCCGTAATAACAGCAAACCACAGTGACTAGGCCCATCAAAAAAAAAGTTCAGTGACTAATAGTGAAATTTCAAGCAAACCACAGTGACCATCTATGTAATTAACTCGAAACAAAATAAAATACATGATTCAAATCAATTTCCTAATTGATATTAAAATAATATAATTTGTGATTTATAATATATTGATATTCCCAATGTGATTATTGTGGTATGTGAAAAATCTATATTGATGAATTATTTGACTGAAATATTGATATTCATGTGAAAATTGTTCTCAATTCGATTATTGTGGTATGTGATATAAATGTGTTACTGGCGAAATATTCAAATTGAATTTCTGATACTCAAGCGATACTATTTTCAAACTGAATTTCTAATACTCAAATGATAATATTTTCAAACTGAATTTCTGATACTCAAGCGATACTATTTTCAAACTGAATTTCTGATACTCAAATGATAATATTTTCAAATTGAATTTCTGATACTCAAGCGATACTATTTTCAAACTGAATTTCTGATACTCAAGCGATACTATTTTCAAACTGAATTTCTGATACTCAAATGATAATATTTTTCAAACTGAATTTCTGATACTCAAGCGATACTATTTTCAAACTGAATTTCTGATACTCAAATGATACTGCTTTCAAATTGATCTCTGTGATACGATACTTGATTTCATGATGTTATGCTAAATGAGCCCATAAGTCCTTGATATTGCCTAAGTTAGCTTATCGCTATATAGTCCCTCAATCATGAGCCATTAATCACCGTAATGTGAGCGCGAATATAGTGAACAGATTCGAAACCTGTTTGGATTGACCTCCGATCCCACTAATACTTGACGGAATGCCATTATGCATGTGGTTAGTCGTATTAGTCGTGATACACTATATTTGAGACCAGTAGGAATTGGCAAATCACCTACGAATCGAGGGCAAAATCTGTCATTGATTTGATAGAACACCTCTTCTGTTAACGTCTTGCGTGTCATGAGGCTTGGTGCAATATCTATAAAGGAAATATATATATGTATTCAACATATATTTAGATACAGCTGTATAGGTTTGACCATACGTGAATTGTTTATCTGATTGATTTAGTATCATGAGTTTCCAGCTCATGTTAAGATTATTGATTCGTTATTGAATGTGATTGAATATTTATATGATTTATTTGTGAATAAATTCGATACTTGTTTCGTTACTGTTTGTATTTTATTAATACCAAATATTCCTGAAATCTAACAAAATAAAGGGTTTTTCCTAAAACTCTATGAACTCACCAACCTTTGTGTTGACACTTTTAAGCATGTGTATCTCAGGTAATTTAACAGAGCAGGACAAGACACGGAGTGGGCATTTATTACTCTGATAAATTAAAATGGTGTAAAAATCAAATTTGTCATTTTTACAAGTCTTTATATCTTTTCATAAGATTTTAAATCAAATGGTTCATCTTTTGTCAAAATTATTATTTAAATGACAAATGACTTTCAAAATGTTTCTTTTAAACCGTTTTATTGGTTAAAACTTCGATCCTCACCGTAACACCCAAATTAATTTTCCGCTGCGACAAACTTAAAAATGAGGGTGTTACACGGTATAGATTACCGATTCGGTGTGGAAGAATAACATTAACTTTTCGACCGTTACATGCATTAAAAATTCGAACGTTGGTACATTTTCAAAAAAAAAAAAAAAAAAAAAAAAAAAAAAATCTTTAAATACTAAACCATTTTCCTTTTCATTTTCACATCTAAACTAACATCAAATCACACATACAATTTACATTATAAAACCATGTCATCATCGGGTTCATCCTCAAACGACATAATTATTCCACCCGACTTATCCGAAGAATGGTTATCCGGTAGTACAATCGAAACCTTTTTAGCCGCGTATGAAGCTCTTGAAGACAAAGGAAGCTCTACCTTCATCCGTGGTTATGTAAAACGTTTTCGTGATAAAGCTTTAGAAAATTTAATGAATGACTATTTCGTTGAACAACCAAAGTTTAACGAAGATGTTTTTCGTGATCGTTTTCGTGTGAGTAAAAGATTGTATTTACAAATTGTAAATGACATTGAAGCGCAATTTGAATGGTTTCAAGAGGGTCAAGACGCGTATGGAAAGACTAGTTTCACGGCGTTACAGAAATGTACATCGGCAATAAGGCAACTCGCAACGGGTGAACCTCCGGATAGATTCGATGACTATTTAAACATGGCACGAAGAACTTCAGGTTAGTTATAATTTTTTTTCGTTAGTATTTTTTTTGTTATTTATTATATTTATTCGTTTGTCATTTTTTGTTTGTTATTTATTATTTTTTTTAATCGTTAGTCATTTTTTTTTGTTATTTTTTGTTACTCGTTAGTAATTTTTTTTCTATATATATATATATATATATATATATATATATATATATATATATATATATATATATATATATATATATTTATAAAATAATATTTTGTTTTGTATAGGTGAATGTCTTGATAAATTTTGTGATGCGATAATAAAGTTATACGGCTGAGAGTTCTTACGTAGGCCGACAACCCATGACATTGCTCGGTTATTCGAGGTACATGAAGAAAAACATCACATTCCTGGAATGCTTGGTAGCATTGATTGTACACATTTCACTTGGCGAAATTGTCCTAAATATTTGAAAGGACAATATAAGAGAGGTGATCACCAATACCCAACAATTATGCTTGAAGCGACGGCTTCATATGATTTGTGGATTTGGCATTCGTTTTTTGGTCCGCCCGGCTCAAACAACGATATCAATGTTTTGAATCAGTCTCCATTATATGTTAACGAGCGAAATGGTACGACGCCAAACAGTTCTTTTTATTTACGTGGACATCTCTACAAACGTGGATATTATCTTGCCGATGGAATATATCCTAAATATTCAACTCTTGTTAAAGCATATCCGTATCCCACTGACCCGAAGGAAAAGAAGTTCAAAAAACTACAAGAGTATGCAAGAAAGGATGTTGAGCGAGCTTTTGGTCGTTTGAAGAGAAAATGGTTTATTCTGAGTCGTCCTCTACGACCTATGACCGTCGCAAAGATTCGACAAATTGTTTATACGTGTATTATATTAGGCAATATGATTTTAAAAGACGATGGTGTGGCAATATCATCGGTTCATATAATGGATCAGCCGGTTACGCCAGTTTATTACGATAGTGTGCTAGAAGAGTTACTGGACGAAGATATTTATAACCGTCTTCAATATGATCTTACGGAGCACGTAGCAGCGCAAGACTTACCATACCTCGATAAGTAGTGATTTCCTTTTTTTAATTTTTGTTTTGTTTTTATTTTCCTAAAGTATTATGTAACTTTTATTTGAATTATTAATGGAATTTGATGTTTTAAATTAAATTGTTAAATATAATTAAAAAAAAAAAGTTTAGGCATGGTTAAGCATCACATTGCCACTAAAATTATGGATTTAGGCATCCAAAGGCATGAAATGAGTTGGTTGAATATTAGTGGCTAATTACAATTACTTTCTAGGTATGCTTAGGCATGATTGCCACCCCTTAGTTCATTTCAGTTTTCTACCAACTATTCATGCTTTCATTTTCTTCTGAATTCTAGTTGCTTCAAATTTCATTACAATTTAATTTATTCAAATTATAATTCTTTTGATATATTCTAATTTATCAAATAAATTTGTGCAAATCTAACTAACCCTAACTTTTATCTCAAACCATACCAACCTATTACAATTAAAATGTTTATCTAGAAAATCACTACAAAAAAGACTTAAAATAAAATTATTAAGAAAATTAGCTAAAAAAATATTCTATAGAAAAAATTTCATTCATTCAAAACTTAATGACGATGAAACTATAGATACAATTTTTTACTAATAATGCCTTCAATGTTGGCGTACAATAAGAATAATAAGCTGTAAAATAACGAAAATGCTAACCCTAGCTATTAGGGCTATTTTTATAAATTATGATATGCATAAATTATTTGTATATTCAGAATAATCGCACATCATTTGAATTTAACTTCTTTCAAATAACTGAATGTAACACTTCTCATTTCATGTTTTAACTATTAAACGCATCCCTTAAAGCTACAAATAACAAAATCCGTAAAATAATACAGGGTAATCCATTCTTCAAAGGTGTCACCTAGTACCAAATACTAACTTACATCATTGTTGTAAGTTGATTTCAATGTTATTAAGAAAGTCCATTTTGACGTCATAAGATTTTAAAGACGCGTCATATAACACAAACCTCATCAACTAATCTTTATTACGACTGTCTAATAGGTGCCCTCAGGACATTTGGTTAGGATGCATTAATTCATCCCGAACTTTCCTTTTAAATTAAAAATTACATTTAACACATATTTATTAAATTTATAAATTACTTTAACTAGTTGTGATTTTTAATTTAATACCCATAAAATTTCCTTAAATAATCATTTTAACTAATGCTCACTTGGTTAGACAAACCCATCTTTATTATTCTTTCCGTCTCATAATAAATGTTTACTTTGTATTATGATAATGAAAGTTGTAAGAGTTACTACAACTAAAGGAGTTACTAATACTAAAAGCCAATTTCAAGGGGTAACAAATGTAACACTATCCATTTATAGAATATTCACCACCAATTCCCTCCTCTTCTTCTTCTACCCAAAACTCAATTAGCAGCCATCAGTCAGTCCTATACTATTCCTTCATTTCCTTATAAATAAAACTCATTTCCAAATAACCCCACATCCCTCCCTTTTTTGACTATCTGCTCAATACCCACATTTCTTGAACCTTTATAAACCCAACTCAAATTTTATAAAACTTTTATAAAAAGATCATGTCTTTGAACACCCTTTCCCCTTCAGAAATCAGGGTCACTTCTTTCTTGGACACTACTAAAGCCAACACAAATCTTTTCAAGCTTCAAGGTATTGTTTTTCATTTTTCAAGATTCTTTTAAAGTTGATTAGTTGATTGTTGTGGGATTCTGTTTGAGCAAGATTGCATATTTTGTTGTTATTTGAAATGGGTAGTGTTTGGTTTTGATGTTTGGTGGGGATTTGATTGATGGGTATGTTTAATTTGGTGTATTTGTGTGTTTTAGTAGGCGGGGTTTCTGTAAAAAGAAAGGATAGTAAGGTAAACGGGATCCAATGTTCGGCTGCTGCGTCTACGCCTCCACCAGCGTGGCCTGGGACGGCGTTGGTTCAGCCGGGGACTAAGAATTGGAGTGGGCCTAAGCCTATTTCTATCATTGGATCCACTGGTTCTATTGGGACTCAGGTAAAGTTTGTTTTATGCAACTATTTTTTCATGATTTGGTATATGGTGTGTAGTGGATTGGTTCTGATTAGTTAAAGGTTTTGATGTGCAGACATTGGACATTGTTGCTGAAAATCCTGATAAATTTAGAGTTGTAGCACTTGCTGCTGGTTCTAATGTCACACTTCTTGCGGAACAGGTGATAAATCGAATCCTGTAACCTTAATTTGTTGTGCAAAGATGATTGATTTGACCATGTAACTCGTGTTCCCTTATAAAGTTCAACAGAATTTTTGCCTTTCAAAAATTAATATATAGTAAATACATGTTTTCCAGCATCTGTTGTTTGACTTATGGTTTGAAGTTTATGTTGATTCATCTTTTAAAAAATACCAAATATATCATATCTGGGCCGATGATATAAGAAAAATAAAAATACTATGTTACTGATTATTTTCTCTGAGATCTGTAGTTGAGCTATAAAATGTTGCTAGTTGCTATGATTTTACTCGGTTTAAAATTTTAAATTATAAGGAAAATGTTATTAAGATGCAAAAATCTCGTAAATTGGAGAAAACTTTGTAGTTTTAGCCTTAAATGATGTGCCCAATGATATTCGTTCATATTTCATAAGACTCAATACCTATTTGTTGACCGGCTGCAGGACCATAACTCCACTCAGTATAAAATATTATGACCAGTTGAAAGTGTTCCATGTATGAATCAGCCATCTGTCCTATTTCTTATGTATAACATTATATTAGCCCATTTCCTTTGTGCTATGTTGTCTATCTTTCCAATAGAATGATAGATATAGAATTTGAAATCACGACACTCCAAATGTATTTATCAGTTTTGAATCAACCACTTACGAATAGCATGGGCCTCCCATTAACATTCTACATGTATTTTGTATTTTCCTTTTGTAGATCAAGGCATTCAAACCTCAGTTGGTCTCTATTAAAAACGAGTCATTGGTTGCTGAACTAAAAGAAGCTTTGGCTGGTTCCGATTACATGCCTGAAATTATTCCCGGTGATGAAGGTGTTGTTGAGGTCAGTCACTAGTTTGTAACACTTCTGTTGGTAAAAATTCCATCACGTTACTGAGAAAAAGCTTCTTTTAATACAATTCAGGTCGCTCGTCATCCAGATTGTGTTACAGTTGTCACAGGAATAGTTGGTTGTGCTGGTTTAAAGGTATATATCTTTGTATTATTTTGTTAATTTTCATCATGTCATTTTGGGTCGTTTTAAAGACTCACGAGATGGAAAGATTCATGCTTTTTTTAGACGTTTTCATGCAATAATTTTGTGTTTTTGTTTCATAGCCTACAGTTGCTGCTATTGAAGCAGGGAAAAACATCGCATTGGCAAATAAAGAAACCTTAATTGCTGGCGGTCCCTTTGTTCTTCCTCTTGCACACAAACATAATGTCAAGATTCTTCCTGCTGATTCAGAACATTCTGCTATATTTCAGGTATAACACAAGGCACTAAACAAAACCTAAAAAAACCCGTTAATAATATATAGTCTATTCCAACCTTAACATCAATAACATAAGTGTTATGTTTTTTAGTGTATACAAGGCTTCCCTGAAGGTGCTCTAAGGCGTATAATCTTGACCGCATCAGGAGGTGCTTTCAGGTATATAACAAACTTACATTTAGAGCTGTGATTGAAATTAAGCCCACCCTTTTAATTCTTGTGCTAATTATGTATTTTTAGGGACTGGCCGGTTGAAAAACTTAAAGATGTTAAAGTAGCCGATGCATTGAAACATCCAAACTGGAGCATGGGGAGAAAGATCACGGTTGACTCTGCCACACTTTTCAACAAGGTAATCTTTCTTTACAGAAATGGCCTGAGCCGTGGATTAGAATTACTATTATACAGTAATATGTATTAATGAATTGGCGCTTGTTCTTTCAGGGTCTAGAAGTTATTGAAGCTCATTATCTTTACGGTTCTTCGTATGACAATATTGATATAGTTATTCACCCTCAATCTATCATACATTCCATGGTCGAGACACAGGTAAACTGATTCCTCGTATGAGTTGATTGACTAGTCTACTCAGTTGGAAATTTATGTTAACTGATATTTTGGGTGGTCTTTTTTTAGGACTCATCTGTGCTAGCACAATTAGGATGGCCGGACATGCGTTTACCAATTCTTTATACATTGTCATGGCCCGATAGAGTACAGTGCTCGGAAATCACATGGCCCCGTCTTGATCTTTGCAAGTATGTACTTCGTAACACATATTATTTGACTATTTGTAGTACTTCTAATTAGAAAAGTTGTTTTTTAATTTTCTTTTTCTAAATAAGCAGAAAATCCGTTATCCTTGACTATAATACCAATGATAACTTTTCCGATGCAGGTTGGGGTCACTGACATTTAAAGCACCGGACAACGTGAAATACCCGTCAATGCATTTGGCGTATTCTGCTGGACGAGCTGGCGGTACAATGACCGGAGTCCTAAGTGCAGCTAACGAGAAAGCCGTTGAAATGTTTCTCGATGAAAAGTAAGTCACTTGAAACATCATAGCGTGAGTTATATGGATTGAATATTATGGTTAATGTGATGGTTTTCTTTTGGTGTTTTATAGGATTGGCTACCTGGATATCTTTAAGGTCGTGGAGTTAACTTGTGAGAAGCATCAAGCGGAATTGGTGACAGCACCTTCACTCGAGGAAATCATACATTATGACTTGTGGGCTAGAGAGTATGCAGCTAGCGTGAAGCCTTCATCGTCTGGTTTAACTCCGGCGCTAGTATGAAGAAAACATACTGGGATGAAGGTGTTGGATGTTCGTTCATTTGAATTAGAATTGTGTAACTTCATGAATAAATGCATATTTTTCATATATGGAAGAGTGTTTGATACTGAAATCGAAATGGAAGTTCCGAAAAATTGCTTAAGATGTTGCCAGTTCCATTCGATAAGTGATTAGGTTGTAAATGATTAACTTTGGTTTAGGCTTAATTTTCTAAATCAAACTAGTCATATATGGTCTTAACATTATAAACTGATTGTAACAAGCTTGAGAATTTATGCAATACACTTCGTAAAGACCAAAGAAACCTTTTAAAGTACTAATACATGGGCTATTAACCAATAACCGTAAATACTAGTCCACAAGCTCATAGAGATGACTAGATTCGAGGCCCAGTCTCAACAATATACAAAAATAAACACAACTAATGTATGGATATTTTGACAAGTATTATTGAGAGTTAAGACAATGACATGAATTTGTAAACCGCTTGAACATTAGAACATATCAAAACTGAAAGGTTTTAAATGTACCCCTTAATTAACTCTTTGAGCTATCAAAGCTACGATAAAATTTTAACATCTTTTCTGAACCAAATACTATACAGTATCGTATTCACCCTTTAACAGCATCTACAATAATCAACTTCCACGTCATTCTCAAATCAAACATCCTTCGTAGTATCCGGTAGCAAAGTGTAGAAATACAATCTTGTAAAACTCAAGTTAAATACTAATAAAAAGTGGCAATAACCAAGGTGATCTATGGAGGAGATGGTTATCACTTTTGTACACACTATTGGTCAGAGGATCAAATCCTATTAATCAACTCCTCCAGAATCATCATTTTTTTTTTTTTTTTTTTTTTTTTTTTTAATCTCAATATGTTAATGTTTTATTTGTAAAATTATTGTTTCGTCATTCTCAATCCAGCACAAGTATGAAGAAAACATACACAGTTGAAAGTGTTAATTTGGATTAGAATTGTGTAAATGCATTTTTTTCCTTCATGTATGGAAGAGTATTTGTCAATGAAATCGAAATAGAAGTGCAGAAAATTTGTAAATATGTTGCCAATTCCAGTTGATCGATCAGTGAAAGTTTCAAATATTCGGTTTTGATTTGGCTCGGGCCGGTGTTGGACAAGGGCATGCTGGGCCATCGCCCAGGGCCCAAGATTTTGGAGGGGCGCCATTTTTTTAAGTCCATTTATATATATAATAGATCCAAGAAGCCTTTTTTCAGCTTAAATTTAAAAGTCAGTCGCAAAAACCAATATATGAGACCCTTTTCCGGTCCAACTTCAAAGTTTATCAACACAATACGTTTAGGGTCCTTTTTCAGTTAAATTCAAATTCAGTTGCATCATTGCATGCCACTACTGGTCCTATCATGTCTTCTATTTGTATGAAAAATATAAAACAATTACATTTTCATATACTAGACAATCGACGTTAAACAAAATGACTCTATTGTGTTATGAGTGACTATTTTGGCTATAATCAAGGAGCCTATTTTTTTTATTGCCCAGGGACTTTGAAATCCACGGGATGGCCATGATTATTTTGGCTCAGTCTTTCAGATTACACTGGTCATGCATGCATACTTCAGTTTACATAGTAGTCCTCCCAATGGAGAAGCTATGTGGAGGGTAAGGTGTGCCATGGCCCACCCACAAAGCCTAATAATTTTATATATGTATCATGCAATAAAGCCCAATATGGTAAAATGTACTATATCTGATATTGATGTTTAGTCAACCAACTTATATAAATCAATGTATTTAGTATTGATTTTTGGCCTAATTTAAAAACTGATACTATAATTTTACGTAAGTATCATGCAACATTTTTAAGTAGTTATATATTATGATGTTTTTTAGCATTTGCTAACGTATTTAAAAAAATTTGGCCCTTCGAAAACAAATTCCTAGCTATGCCACTGTGAATAACATTTGGTCCAAATAGACGAAAGAAGGATGTTTATTTTGTCCAGTTTTGCAACACCTTTAATCATTTTGTCCTTTTAACTAAGATCAAGAGTTACGGCAGTGTTATAGGCACAACGTTGTACACTTGCACAACGTGATCCCATTTCCCTTCTAACGTTTTGTTCGGCGTTCTTTTATAGCGTCATCTACTTAACGCTATGAAAGTCGAGATTTGTTTTTAACTTTTTATTTTGTATAAATTGTATCTGTATATATATGTTTTAGCGAGTCTCAGTTTCAATATTATCATTATTGAGTAAAGAAAAAATAGTTCAATATCATTCCAACTCCTGATATTGAACTTTTTATGCAGCTGGGGATGTCAAGCGTCTAAATTATATTCCTTCAAATTACGAGTAATTTACAACATCAGGATTCCACTTCACCAAACAAGCGGATCAAAGAACTTGACATCATTAGCTTTTTGTCTAAGGTAACCTTTAATCAAATAAAATATGAACTGTGTACATATAACATAAGTTAGGCATGTATGATGTATATATACATAGCAATTCATGTATGTCTACTTGATATATATATTGGGCTCTTGCTACAAGCTGAGTGTAAGGTGAATCCATTACATATTTACATGGAATTATATATATATACAAATTTAGATATGGTTTTGTAATGTTGTTAACCGGAGGTATAAAAATAATTACGAGTATGTTTATATTTATAGCAATTCCTTATAAGCTAAACCAAAGGTAAATTCCGTGTCAGTTTGATTTGCAATGATCATAAACAGATGCTAATGGCAAACGTTGTTACAGGTTGGTTTGTTTTTACAACGCCCATGGTGACCAATTATATATAGCTGTATTGAAAGTAAAGAGCAAGCAGAGACTTAAATTCTTTATTGCGACAAGGACTGTAACCGCATTGACAAATAAACAATGTTGTGTACATTGTACAAGGAAGTAGTATATAAATTCTAAAATTTTGAGTTCAACGCTGAAAGTCGATATTTGTACGTTTGATTAATACGGAGTATATTCGTATGAATTTATAGAAGCCTACTTTTTTTTTTTTTTTTTTTTTTTTTTTTTTTTCCATTTTTTTTATCTAATATTTTTGTAAAATAAATTTATGAAACTACTCCGCTCATCGGACGGGTCTTGAAGCTAGTACTATATATATCTTGTTACTAATGTACGTTTTTCATGCCTTAAACAAAACGCTTTCATCCTCTCAATTGCCTTTTTAAGCACTTTTGGCTCGGCAGCAAAACTCATTCGTACCCAGTTCTTCAAACCAACAGCATTCCCTACACAGATGGCGTAACAAAAAAAAAACAAAAACAAAAATAGAATTGATTATATATAGATAACGTGATATAAAAGAAATATATACATATAATGAAGATTATTTTCTTTTTCATATGTTATTTTTCATTTAATTTAGGCGCCTTTGATCTAGCGGTATGTATGAAATGTGTCCACCAACCAAAAGATTGAGGTTTCATGTTCAAAGATAAATAAGGGGTTTGCGAGTATTTAATTACCCGGAAGAAGAATCATAGATTCCTCTTTAGCCAACTTCATACAAAAGTCTGTGTCATCGACTACATCATCGAAAGTTGATAGGTTCAACTTCACCTGTATAAGCAAATTGGGTCGGATAATTTTTTAAGAAATCGTATTTAGTGAAATAAGTTAATTACTTGATAGTTAATACTAGTATTCACCATGACAAACATTGATCCATTTGGTTTATGTGGGCATGTAACAAGGGGTATCTCCTTTAGCCTCTCATAAACCATGTCTGCGGCGTCCTTTAATAACTTAGTAATATTCATAAAGAATGAGTCTGGGGTGTTCTTCATGATACTCGGAACTGCTCCCTGGAGAGTTAGTACCAAATCAAGTGTGTGAGTATTATTCGTTAAAAGAAAATTGAACATTATGGAGACGGAATCATATACCTGTATAACAGTGGGGGGTTCTCCGGATATTATGAGACAACTCTTTATGGAATCAACAATCTGAGTAAAAATTAAATGTAAGAGAACTAAAACAACTAGTTTGTGCATTATGAGACATGTATAAAAATAATTTAAATATATGTTAAGAACTTGGCTACGAAGAAATTAAAAGGTGTACGTACCCCAGCTTTGTGAAGGATGCGTTTGGGATCAGTAATTGCTATCCAGCCAAAACGCCAACCCGGAATGATCCATCGTTTTGATAATGTCCCAAGTGTCACAACGGGTACTATATCTCCAAATACCCCCATGGGAGTGAATGGTATTTCCCCGAAGACCTGATAGGCATAAACTTCGTCGGATATCACCATAATTCCAAGTTGTCTTGCCGTTTCTGCAATCTTTAATCATCCAAAAAAAAAAAAAAAAAATGGTGTTAAGACACTATATATCCTCAAAACAACAACTTAGCTATATTCTTATTAATTCAGTCTTCGGGTTTAGTAAAGTTTAACATTATGTTTTTATATAAGTTATAATAGTACGTGATATGAAAGATTATTAAAAAAAAAAAATGTATTTAGGTATAGCCACACCTTTTTCATGTGCTCAAATGTGAAAACATTTCCACATGGATTCCCGGGGTTGACGAGAACTATAGCCACGGTTTTAGCATCCGCCAATGCTTTCACACGATCAATATCAACTTCCCATCCTTTTTCTGGGAGGAGATCAAAATGACGGACCTCGAGTGAGCTAAATTTAGCTCGAGCTTCATATGTTGGATAATTAGGTCTAGGTAACAGTATATTTGCACCAGGGCGAGCAAGAACTGTTAATAAGACATGGATAGCGTGTTCTGCTCCAACGGTAAGAAAAACGTCATCGGCTGATAATTTGTGGGGGATATCTTTAGACATATACTCAGCAACAGCCCTATTAACGAAAATTGACCAGTAGCAAATGTTAAAATAGTTAAAGAGTATTATCAATTATGTTCTTTAATAATAAGCCCTATTTATGACATACATTAATAGAACATGTTCTTTGATAATAAACAACACAATCATAACTTTAGGCTTAATAGTAAAATTAGGCTTGAGTCAGATAATTTAGTCATCCTAGTGAAATGATTAGATGTATGTTTCGAAGTAAAAAAGTTAATGGAAGGCAAGAAACCTTCTAGCAGGATTTATTCCGACGCTAGGAGCATAACAGTTGTGTTGAGCGGATTGAATTGCTTCAACTAGCGCGTCTTCAACTATTGTAGATGTTCGAAAGCAAGGATAAAGCGAAGGGTCACCATATCCCAGCTGAATCAACGGCTTTACAGTCGTCAAGTTTTCATCGATGTTCCCTTTAATGGCTTCAAGGATATTTGCCATCGTGAAAGCTGCAGCTGCATGCACCTCATGGTTCTCCTTGAAACCCCATTCCTGCCTCTCCATTGTACGTAATTTCTCTTGGTCTCCATGGCAATATTTATAGTCGTTAAGTTATTATTCTTTTACCAATGGCATATAAATAATATCAAGTTGCTACAAATTACAAGTTCATGTTCTAGTTATTATTCTTTTACCAATGGCATATAAATAATATCAAGTTGCTACAAACAAGTTCATGCATGTTCTCGAGCATATATGTTTTCACATTTACTCGATCTGCTATGATGACGAAGGGCTAGAGCGTGGTGGCATACGTCAAAGTTTATTGGTCTACTTAAAATTATAGTTAAATACCCACATGGCAGGCAGTACGGGGTACATTTTATTAGGGAGATGATTTGCATACTCCACCAAATGATTGGGACACTCTAATTAATTGTGTTTGGACATTTATACCCTCACATAAGTGAAAGTGTAATGTAACTGTGAGGGTGTAAATGTCCAAAGACAATAAATTAGAGTGCTCCAATCACTTTATGGAGTGTGCAAATCACCTCCCATTTTATTAACGAGGTTGTTGTCGTTTAGGGTTAGATACGAGGTTAACTATTGGGGGTTTCTGTCGTTATGAATATCTTTTTGTAAAAGAGTTAGTGGTCCTAACGCGTTTTTGGTGTGTGTGAGTGAGATCGTGACACGTGGAGTGAGGTGGGATATGGACCGTTGGATGGTTTGTTAGGTTGAGCTAATGTGTTTGAATTTGATCTTTGATGTCTTGAACTAGTTTATTCAGTGTTTTAGGACATGTGATAGAGTTTTTTGTTTGACCATAGTTGTTTGAAAACGTGTATACACAAGTCTTGTATATTAAAATCTAATTACGTTATTATGTACTTCGTATTTGTTATTTTCTTTCTACACAATTTGTTAGGTTAGAAACAAGGAAATGTATTACTGTATCATGTTGGGGGAGGGTTTTGACGTCTTTAATTTTTATGCCATGGAGTGTAAGGATTGAAACAAGGAAATGTATTACTGTATCATGTAAATATTCTTGTAAATATTTAAACGACTACAATTGTTGTGTATTTATTTTCTAAATTGCAAGGGTTCAAACTAAAACTCCATGAGATACGGAGTATATATTTTCTAATAATGGAGTGGTGTCTTCACAAAATAGTTACTGTTGCGTAATAATTTGGCAGAACAAAGTACTTTTGATGAATAAACATTGTTTTGAAAACTCACTAAAATGACAAACTGTCGTCAACGAAACTGTATGTAGTTACGCGTCAAAGGTAATACGCGTTCTCTCTTCTTAATAACATCTTTGCTCACCTGCACAGTGTTCCGTCACATGAGTAAAGTTGAGATTTTATGTAGGAATCGATGCCCGCGCTTCGCGACAGGTTGCAACGATACATATTTTTATTAGGAAAAACTTAACAAATCGTGTACCGAAGAACGTTATAAGTGCTTAATGTAATTAAGCAATGAAAGCCGCGCAGATTAGTCATAAATTCAAAAAAAATAAAAATAAATAAATAAATAAATAAAACAAAAGGTTTATATTAAGCACATTCATCTTTATGTCCATGTTTTTCTTTTTTCCTTTGTTAGTTTTGGGGATGTTTAGTATGAAAGGGAATGGAAAGCAAAGAAAAAGAGTATTTCTCTTGTTTGTTGACATATGAGAAAAGAAACAGAGAATCAAAAGTCCATTCTTAAAAATGCGGAGAAAGGTAAAGAAGAATTATCTAAAAAACACGTATGCATGGTCTAGTGGAGTATAAACCAAAAGGGCAAATGCATCCACATGACATCACAAATTAGAAAAAGAAAAAAGCACAAACCCTAGCCCCCATTTCAATTCGCTTGAATGATGAGTTTGATGTTCTTGAATGCTTCTTGTTTCAATTTTAAAATTTCTAGTAGACATATATAATAAAAAAAAAATTCAACCTAACATTTTGTTCATAAAACCAACAAATATGTATTATGACTGAGTATATATTAAAATGTAATTTAAATCCGACTGGAATCTTAAAATGAGAGCAAGATTTAAACATGTTGCTGCTTTATATATATTTTAGTCTTGTTATATTTATATTTTAGTCTTGTTGGATCTTTGTGTTTTTTAAACAACGGAAGTGATGGTGCACTAACGGTGTGAAGAGTATCCAAACAGCCGAACAGGTGGTTAAGACGACGTCAAAGCTTTCACACAATTTATTACAGCAAAACATATGCCAAGATATATTTTAAATATGTTGTTGATATAATTTAATAATTTTGTTTAAGATGACAACCAAATCTTTATACTATATACATATTTAGGTTTTAGAAACCATAGCTATATTTGATTAGAAACTATAATGTAATAAAGGATTAATGGTAAAACAACATATTCTGGTAAATTAATTAGACACTAAACAACATATTCTGGTAAATACGCATGTTTAAAATTTTTAGCCTCAAATACTACTACGTATTACTATACACCACAAATTCGTGATTTGTGAGGAATAAACCATCGCATAACAACTATGCTACCGCTAGATCCTTCAAATTACTCTTCTAAACAAAGTCAAGTATTACTCTTTGATTGACTGCAAAAATCTCTTATTGTTGCTCGTACTTGCTTTTTATATGAGCTATCTAGAATCAGCAACACCAATAAAATTCGGCTTTAGCTAATTGTGGGTTGCCTGAAACCAATGAAGCGAATGACTGACCCATCATATCATCCAAAGAAACGGAAAATACAAAAAAGTTCGAATTCACAGCTAATAACACTGATTCAATTGGCATTGACATAATGGGAATATTTCGTCTATTAAGGAGGATTCTCCGAATACCTAAAATAGAGATGATCATAAAAAATGTGAAATATTACTACATCATTCAATTAAAATTCCGCTTTCGTCCGTTTTTATTACGTTTTAATCCGTTTTTCTTCCGTTTTCGTTCGTTTTTCTTCCATTTTCGTCTTTTTTTTACGCTTTCGTCCGTTTTTCTTACATTTTTTTCCGCTTTTATCCATTTTCGACCGATTTTACACGTTTTCGTCCGTTTTTCTTACGTTTTTCTTTCATTTTTATTACGTTTTCGTCCGCTTTTATCCGCTTTTGTCCAATTTTATAAAAATATTTCTATATCGATTTTAAATCACGATTTTGACCATTTTCCGGTCCAAAACATCAAAAATGTAAAACACGAAAGTTGTCTGGAATGATGTTTTACATCAAGATTCGCGAGATTTTAACCTAAAAATGCAATACGTGAGAAAAACGGATGAAAACGTTTAAAAACGAACGAAAACGTGCAAAAACAGACGAAAACGTGAAAAAACTAATGAAAACGTGCAAAAATTGAACAAACGTGTAAAAACAGATGAATAAGTAAGAAAAACAGATGAATAAGTAAGATAAACGGATGAAAACGTAAGAAAGACGGAAGAAAACGAAAGAAAAACGAAAGAAAATGGAAGAAAAACGGACGAAAACGGAAGAAAAACGGACTAAAACGTAATTAAAACGGACAAAAGCGGAAGAAAAACGGATGAAAATGAAAAAAAAAAAAAAAAAAAAAACCTTCTAATTTCGAATTTCCGTTAAAGGACTAACGGTCGTTAGTATAAGGACTAACGATGCAAATTTATGTGAAGAATACAAGGGTATTTTAGTCAGTTCACTAAATTAGCAGGTCATATTTACTATATCGTCACAAATTAGCCGGTTTCAATAACTATATTAGTAATAAAATAAGTTTGTTACCTAGATTTGAAAATTTGTAAAAGTAAGTTGTTAATATATGGCTTTTACCCTTTTCTTTTCCTCAAACTTCTTACTTAAAACAAGAGTTAATTGCATTTTTGGTCCCTGTGGTATAGCCAAATTGCAGATTTGGTCCCTAAAACTTTGAAATTGCACCAGACGTCCCCATTTTCAAGTTTTTGTTGCATTTTTGGTCCCTGGGCCACCTTGGGCCAACGTTAAATGACTAACTACCCCCTCTTTCTACAAGGACCAAAAATGCAATTAATACTTTACATTTTCTTTTCAGTTTTTACAAGATACGTCCTTGTGATTTGCACAAAAATTCACATTCGGTTCTTTTTTCAAATTTCTCTCACGAATCATCCCAATTGTTGTTAAATTTTGCCGTTTTCGTCCTTGTTGCCAACGTTCGTTATTATTTATCATTTCCGTCAGTTTTTATACGTTTTCGTCCGTTTTTATACGTTTTCGTCCATTTTCATCCGTTTTTCAACGTTTTAGTCCGTTTTTATACGTTTTCGCCCATTTTTATACGTTTTCGTCTGTTTTTTTACGTTTTCGTCCGTTTTATACTTTTTCGTTAGTTTTTTCTACTTTTTCGTTCGTTTTTCTACGTTTTTGTCTATTTTTTTACGTTTTCGTCCGTTTTTATATGTTTTCGCCCATTTTATACGTTTTTGTCTGTTTTTCTTACGTTTTCGTTCGTTTTTGTACATTTTTGTCCGGTTTTCTACATTTACGCCCTTTTTTCTTACGTTTTCTTTCGTTTCTGTACGTTTTCGCCCATTTTTATACGCTTTGATTTGTTTTTCTTACGTTTTATGACGTTTTCGTCTATTTTGTCCAATTTTATACTTTTTCATCCATTTCTTTACGTTTTTCGTCCGTAGAAAACGTATAAAAGTGGAAGAAAACGTAAGAAAAACAAATGAAAATGTATAAAAACGGGCGAAAATATATAAAAACGGATGAAAACGTAAGAAAAAGTAAGAAAAAAGGAAAAAAAACGTAGAAAGATGGACGAAAACGTAGAAAAACTGACGAAAACGGACGAAACCGGAAGAAAAACAGACGAAAGCGTATAAAAAACCGGCGAAAACGTATAAAAACGGACGAAAACAGATGAAGACGCAAAAAAAAGGACGAAAACGTAGAAAAATGGACAAAAACGTATAAAAGCGGGTGAAAACGTATAAAACTGATGAAAACGATAAATACTAACGATCGTTAGAAACAGGGTCGAAAACGGCAAAATTTGACAACAATTGGGATGATTCGTGAGAGAAATTTGAAAAAAAGGACCGAATGTGAATTTGTGTGCAAATCACAAGGACATATCTTGTAAAAATTGAAAAGAAAGTATAAAGAGTTAATTGCATTTTTGGTCCCTGTGGAAAGAGGGGGTAGTTAGGTCATTTAACATTGGCCCAAGGTGGCCTAGGGACCAAAAATGCAATTGAAACTTGAAAATAGGGACGTATGGTGCAATTTCAAAGTTTTAGGAACCAAATCTGCAATTTGGCCATACCACAGGGACCAAAAATGCAATTTACTCTTAAAACAATTTAAAATACCAAGTTTATGTTTTCGTTTTTTCTTAATGAGAAAATAGTCTACAACATCATTTCTCTTACCCACCATGTTTTTTCTTCTCGCACGTTTCAAGATTTCAATCTTTTTTATGGGACAATTGCAGAGTGCTCACCCCTCCTCCCATCCCCATGTTAACCCTTCCCGCTCTAACACATGCTAACCTCCCATTTTCTCTTACCTTTTCTACTTAATCGTACAATGAATTACACCTAATGATGACGTAAGCCGGATACTTCTAGGGATGGTGGTGACATGAAATAAGACAGAAAACATGCTTGGGTTATTCAGAGTGCAAGGGTTGACCTAGTGAACCGGCTCCTGCATGAGAATAAGTCATCGGATAATTAATGCGGTAATGTTTAGAGAGAGAAAGTAGTGGGGGGAAGTCACAACATACCTGAAATGTGCAAGTGATGTGGGTATTTGTTAGAACACAAGAAATACATATAATTTACTAGATTAGGCCTTAAATTTACCCTCTCGACACTTGTATAGTCAAGAGAAGGAAGGAAAAGCTTGCCAACTAGTTGAGAGGTCTCTCAACATATCCTTGTAATAAGTATAAATACCATCACAAGTCTCACTTATGAGGTGTGTATTGAATAATAAAGTTTTACTTTTCCTCTCACCACTCTCTTCCTTCTAGGTCTCTCAAGTCTCTAAATCACCACCATGGGTGTGTTTTGTTGGTTCACCACCCGACACCACAATAATATCAACCTAATATTATATATATGATCCTACACTAGTTATAAGCAAACCCTAAAAAGGATCTAGGCCTTGACACGTCTCAGCCGGATCGGTTAAAGTGGAGGATATTCTCTTCAGCCAATGAGAAGGCTTTGAGCATAGGCTCTGAGATCGTGCCCATGTGTAGTTGTTGGCACAAATGGGAATAAAGGACAACTGTTATGCGTGTAGGGTCCATGAAAAAATTTGTTTGTATATTAGTTACGGAACCTCAATCTCCTCGGAGGCTAAAGCTCTTCGGAGCCTCGGGGTCGAAAGACAGACTCTAGTGTATTAGCGGATTCCCTTACGGTAGCCTGGTATTCTTTACGCTAATGATCACCTCGAGTGTCCTTAATGTCCTTGGGCTTTGAGGACTATAAAGTTGTTACACCTTTGGATTCTTCGTCACTCTTTTTTTGAGAAGGTATGGTGGATTGTTTCTTTGGTTTTTTAACCTTGGCTTTTTCAGGTGCAGGTCGGATAGACAAAGATGGGTTTTTCTTTCTCTTGGCTTGTTCGCCAAGTTGTGCTCCTCCCTGAGAAGATTCAAAGAGTCTCTTGGACTTGGACACTTTCTATGAGTTGCATCCGAAGATTCAGTTGGCGACTGTTCAATTTCTTTGATCACATTTAGCATGTGATCTGTAAAATCAACCTCATTTTCAAGAATAGTAGGAGTATATTTCTTTTCACTCAAGACGAAGGGTTTGATTCCTTTTTTTAGACTCGTGAGCATAGTTTTGTATCATCATGTATACAAATCTAGGATAAGATAAGGTTTTAGGTCATCATAGATGGCCCTCCTTATGTTGAGCTCAGTCTCAGTGATGAGACCATATTGGCTGCATTTTTCTTGTTTTTAGTTATCTAGTCGCATAGAAAAGCGATTTATTTCCTCTTTTTCTATTTTAATTTTTCATTTGGCATCAAGTCTCCATTCAAAACATGTCCAAAAAGAAATCTATTTAGAAATTTGTTTAGCTTAAATGTGCATGCCTTTCTGCTTCATTAATCATTTTTAGGAGCTATTTGTTACTTTCATTTATAGTCCTTCCCAATAGGTTTTCAAGAACATCAGTTAGGGGGCGTTTGGTTTATATTCGGGTATGACTATGGGTATGAGAATGGGAATAGGTTTGGAAACCTCTTACTTGGTGGGTTTAGAAAATGACTATATTTATGGGTATGATTCCTAATTTCAAAACCATACCTAAAAACTAAACATTTATAATGGGAATGACAGTAATTTATTTTATTTTATTTTATTTATTTATTTATTTATTTATTTATTTATGTTTTTGAAATTTGATTAAATTTCCATATATTGATTTCACAATAGTAATAATCAATCTTCAATAGCTGAGGATGAATTATGATGGGTATGATATGATATATGTACTAATTACACATCTTTTTTAGTAATTTGGACATAACTATTATTGATGTGAAAACCAAATAAAAATCACAAGGTACAACACAGATACAACTTTAGTGAAAAATCATTTTGGCGTTAGAAAATAGAAACAGTTTTTTTAACATGTAATTTGACAATTTCTTAGTTATAAATGTGATGCTAAATTGACATATTAACCCTGTAATACCAAAAAGGCCACTTCATCAAATGATAACAAAGTGTCAAAGTTCCTAACTAAAATATACGTTTTATTGATGTATGACGGTGACCGTGTTAAATTATTGATTGTGGTGTATTCTCAAAACAGTAATATATAATTATGTCAAATAAATGTTTGTTCTAAACCTAATAAAGAATCATATCAACAAGCTACGAATGAGACCAAACATCCTTGCAAATTAATATTGTGAGCTACACATGATGTTGCTATCGCGATGTTGGTTAAATGTTTTTATAACTATAGTAGGTTATTTTAGTGTTAGATAAGAGTGGTACATATCAATGTTAATTACTACATTAGTGTATTTTGTTATCCAATCACTAACTCATAATACATTTCAGTTATGATATTTCAGCATCACTTCTCACTTTTCTACTCGCACTTGCATTTTAAAGGTTTAGATATATCAGCCAACCGGATCACCATAGCAACTTGACGTCGACATCTCCTGCTTCAACCATGGAAGCTCTTAAAGTGTTTATGTATTTAACGAGCATTTTAACCATTTTCAAGGTGGTCTAGTGATAAGGTGCATGTATCTAAAGTCTCAAAACAGACTAGCTAGTGTTCGAACCTCATTGGATTAACATTTTAAAATAATGCAATAAAAATTCAAAAACCAACCACGAAAATACCCATTAAGTCACGTACATGCCATAGCCAAAAGCTTCCATTTATATAAGGGTTAAGGATGCACGTTCGGAAAACTCAAGGGAAAAACCATTTCCTTGAAGGAAACCCAATTCCATGGTCACGGGAAAGTGTAACAAAAGGAAAAAAAAGATGTCGAGTGGGACTCTGCGTTTTCTTTATCAAGCTTACCTTTTCTTTTCTTTTTCTTACAGAATACTTCGATCACGACGACCAACTTTTGAGTGCAAGGACTGTCATGCGTTGTTATGGCACAAATAACTTAATTAAAAGAGGATATGCAAATGAAACAACCCGAACTTATTCCTTATGTTGTAATAAAGGATAGGTTTTGCTCGCACCACCACCTACTACTCCAGAACCAACACTTAGTACTCCTGAACCGTGTTAAACTTATTCATTAAACTCACAAATAGTTACGTGCACCGTATTCGGTAACATCACGAATACCACAACAAACGTGGTCCATAAACAAGTGCTACATGATCTCTTATTGAGTACAAGGTAACCAAACTTACTCAACTTTTTTACATACATACTATTTTTTATAATTCAACTTATTTAAATATAGAGTTTCTAAATCCAATATATGTATGTCAAATAGTTGGCCAATATATGTATGTCTGATTCGTATGTAGGCATTAGTGTCATTAAAATGAAACTTATGTTGCTGTTATTCATCACGCATTAGCCGACTTTTGACCATTTGATTGATCTCAAATTCAGTGTAAGCTTTAGTTTTTACCCATTAACCTGTACATTACAAATAAAATACAACTAAAATCGACCCATTTTTAGGAAAATAGCTCAAAACACTAATAGTGGTGCTCGGTGCTCCAATGTTACTCACCAGGTTTATAATAGTGGTGTTAGGGATAGAATCAAAATATTTATTTGTTTTTACAACTAAGTTTATGCTAATTAAGTCTTTGGTTCCATTTATATTCTTAACATTGATATTGCTACGTGACGTACCGTCATCGGTTTAGATGCAATGGTTTCGACCCACTTACTAAAAGAGTTTATACACATCGTGTTTTGTGTGAGTCAGATAGATTTACTAATGAATGAGTTGATACGCTTCGTGTTTTATGTGACTCATATATGTAGAATAAAGAAAAGACTTAAAAAGAAATTCGGCGAACATGTAATGGGCTGATGTGAGTTGGATTTTATTTAAGTCAAACGTGTCCAATAGATAAATAATTTGAAAAGAAATGTGTCAAATGAGTTCGGGTTGAGAAGCGCTAAAAGCTTTTTGATATCATTATTGAAGAGTGGTCACATTGTCATAATTTTGGTACATTAGTATGGATCTTTAAACTACAGTGATTTTGCTGAACACCATTTCAAACAAATGACTACATTTGATGTATATTCTATGTTTCTATCTAAACTTCTCATTATTTTGAAGTGTGGTTTACAATTAGGATTTGATACAATTTGCTTTCGTTTCTCATTGTTTGTCTTGAATATGTAAAACTTCTGGCTCCTACGCCTAATCAGTTCATTATTTAGTGTAAAGAAGCTTTCATAAAGGCACATTCTATACGTGCTTTTGAAGTGTGGTCGAATACCCATTATTGACCGATTGGAACCACTACAACGCCTTAAATCAACCAACTCTACATTGGCCATAAAATAACTGAATACCTGCTCTCTTTAGCTTTCGTATCGACATTTAACCATTTTTATGTTATAATAGGATAAGTGGGGAACTACATCAATACCCTGCCTCCACCAACTAGCTATTACTCGAATCCCATCGTATAATTGACGTTACACTTTAATACATTTGCAAAAGTAAATAAAACTCAATTTTTTATGCTAGCATTATATCTTTTTCTTTGCGTCTGACTATTCATATCGGCAAATTCATAGGTTATAAAGACGTGATCGCAAACGGCCACAGAAAAAAATTATGAGGTAAACAACTAATTGTATTTTACAAGTACACTATTTTTGCTTTCTTAATCACAGTGAGCGAATCTTTAGCAATTTTGGAAGCTTAAAATAATGGCAAACTATGTAATGCTAACTAATAACTTATGTTTGATTATTACAAACTGTATACTTTATATTTGTTTCATATAAGCTATGTTTGGCGCAAAGCTTTTTGGAGCTTTTTAAGGTGATGAGCGGTGAACAATGAACTTTTTTATTTTTAGTGTTCGTTTGGCATGAGAGCTGTGAGCTTTGCTATTTTTTAGGAAATCTCATTTTTTCAATGCTTCTTTATGAAGCTGTGAGCGGTGAGCGGTGAACTGTGGCTACTGCCCACAGCTACTGCTCACAGCTATTGCTCACTACTACTGCTCACAACTAATTTTGCCAAACATAACCATAATGTATGTTTGATTATTATCAACTGGATATTTTACATTTGTTATCCAGATGTGGTTCTTTCTAACTAATAACTTTATAATACGCAATGTCATTTACTATTTTTTCGAAGTTACTTAAAAGGACCCGTGAATTTCACGGGTCTACGGCAGTATATGAAGCACTTTTTCAACTTTCAAGTATTATCAAAGACATACAGTGACATGAGTTTGGTGGTGTTTGTCTTTTAAGAGACTCTGAATCTGAATCTGAATTTGAATCTGATGCGTAAATGTCTGAATCTAACCGCATCTGAACGGGGAAAAAAACTCATGTTTGAACCGTACATTTGCTTGCTCGTACTTTTTTTTTTTTTTTTTTTTTTTTTTTTTTTTTTTTTTTTTTCGTCAACAAGAAGCAACAAGAGGCATTAAGACACCCCTCTCAACTTTGAACGGGTAAAAAACAAACAGTTTGAACGGCCAAAATGTTTAACTGCGTCCGAACGGTTTAGAGTAATTCATAAAGTAACTTTTAGAAAAACATATTACCGTAACCATGTGCGTCCGTTACATATGACACTAAGGGCTTGTTTAATTTACGTTCCACTTAATTGGAAAAAATATGTCTCAAACTCTTAATCATACTATCACACTATATTATAATGGAGGAAGACCTTCTAATATTAGAATACTTAAAATTAAGTTTTACAAGTTAATAAGCTTAAAGTACAAGTGATTCAAACACAAATGCTACTTATAAAAATTTCCCTCATATTTAATTCCAGCATACAATTAATACTAACATTAAATACAATAAATAAATCATTATGTACATTAAATATAATTAATTAACTGATCAATAAATACAATTAATGCACTTACTAAAACACCCCTTACATAAGAAATACAAATTATCAAGCATATTGTACAATCAACTTAAACACAATTCATGCATTAAATGTCACTAATACAAATAATAAAGCATATTATACAAATATTCAAGCCCAAACGGGCAATGGACTCGAGCCCAAACGAGCACGGGTCAAACGGGCTCGAGCCCGAACGGACACGAGCTAAACGAAATTTTTGATATCCGTAAATTTATTGTCAAAAAGAACATGGTAAACTAAAATATGTTCACATATTGTACAAACCAAGCAAACTACTAAACTACTAAACTAATAATAATAATAATAATAATAATAATAATAATAATAATAATAATAATAATACAAACTAAGCAAAATTTCATCAAACTTTTGCCATAAAAAACTAATCAGTAAAGCTATTGCCAAAATACGTACAAATAAAATAAATTATTAGCCGAAAAAAATAAATTACAGGGTGCCCACAGCTGCATCGCGCGGAGACCCTGCTAGTTTCTCTTAATTGGGAAACTCACCAAAATCTCTCAATTAAGAGGCTAATTAAGACATTTGCTTCAAAACACTTAGGGTGCGTTTGGTATTCCACTATGGGAATGAATCTATGACTTTGAAAGTCATTAATGTTGTTTGGTTGGTTATGGGGCCCACCACAATAGAATGAGGATACCCATGATATGTGGGTTTCCTCATAGGAGTATGATTTGGTGAGTATGTGGATACCCATAAAAAGTGATATCTACATACCCATTTCCATTCTACTCTATTCTCAAACATATACCTATAGTGATTCCAACATGCATACCAAACGCACACTTAATTTTGGAAACATACCCTAAGGCCTTGTTTGTTTTAAACTGTCAATAAGTGCTCTCTAGCTATAGCGGTATTTATAAATATATGGTTTTTGTTTGTTTAGAATGTTGAATTGATGTCTGAATCACCATAATTACGAATAAACCGGGGACTTAATGGACAAACCAAAATCTTCGTGACTTTTCTTGTTAAGTCATGTTTCTTTTTTTTTTGGAAGGTGACTATCAATTTTTGGTTTAGAGAGTCACACCTGCTATAGGCAGACTCTCATCCACCACATACCCAGACTATGTTGTCTTAACCGGGCCCACGCTGGCGTAGTGGGGATTCAACGACTTCCGCTCGGAAACCGTTCTGCCTCCACACGAGAATACTCGTTGGAGTAACACCCGGATGAAAACCGGGGCCGGCTCGGATGCAAGTCTCCGCAACAATGGCTCAAAGACTCTCCTCTTCATTGCCTAATATCTCCGGAGCATTATGGTTCACAAGTGGACCACAAGTGAGGACTTCCCGGTAGGTCACCCACCCGGTACTACTCCCACTTGTGGCTCGCTTAACAAGTTAAGTCATGTTTCTTGAATAAGTTTATAACAAACAAACTGATATGTTGACGTGGTTTACTACAATAAAAAGTTTGTGATTCCAAAGAGTGTTTTTGAAAGCTGAACTAATAACCAAATTATGATTTAGGTAACTTAACTGCATTTATCATAATCAACTTCCACGTCATTCTCAAATCAAATATTCTTGGTAGTATCCAGTAGCAAAATGTAGAAATACAATCTTGTAAAACTCAGGATAAATACTAATAAAAAGTGGCAATAACCAAGGTGATCTATTGAGGAGATGGTTATCAGTTTACCATTCTTGTAGTACACACTATAGGTCAGAGCAAGGCTGTCAAACTCGCGAGTTTACACGTAAGATCGTACGATCTTACGTGCATACCAGTCAAAAGCGTGTAGGATCGTGGTAGGATCGCATCTGAGGTAGGATCGTAGGAACGCACGTAAGATCGTAGGATCGACATGCGATCCTAGTTCACCTTTTTTTTTTTTTTTTTTTTTTTTTATCTTTTAAGTCCATCCCACTTGCTTAGGCAAAAATAAATAAATAATAATAAATAAATAAAACGTGTGTTTTACTAATGTCTAATGAGTAAACCACTATTGTTTCAGTTTCTAAATAGATTATAGTTTATATATAGTTTTCTACTTTTCTAAATAGATTATAATCTAAAAGTGTTCAATAGTTTAATTTACTTTATTTACTATGATTAAACTAATCAAAGGGTATGTTTTGGAATGCCACTTATGAAACGTTTGTTTTCTTGAAATCATGTTGATGACTCGTATATTTTGAGACATTTATGACCAATGTTATGTAATATTATTCCACTAAATCGTTAATGTAACGATTGAAATTTGACTTTTTGTGTTTTACTATTACTTTGGTGTTTGAAATTTGAACTTTGTCATTTTCAAGAGGATATTATATGAATTTATCTTTGACGTTGAGTAGAAATGTAAAACAGTTTGACTCGTATATCATTTGTTTACAAACTATGACAAATTGGTAGGATCGTAGGATCGCGATCCGATCTTACGATCTCGATCTTGCAAAGACAAAAACGATCCTGCGCGGGATCGCGATCTTGACAGCTTTGGGTCAGAGGATCAAATCCAGCTAATCAGCTCCTTTAGGATCACCCTATTTTACTTTTTGTTTTGCCATATGTTAATGTTTTATTTGTAAATATTATTGTTTCCTCATTCTCAATCCAGCACAAGTTTGAAGAAAACATACTCAGTTGAAAGTGTTAATTTGGATTAGAATTGTGTAAATGCATTTTTTTTCCTCATGTATGGAAGAGTATTTGTCAATGAAATCGAAATAGAAGTTCAGAAAATCTCTAAATATGTTGCCAGTTCCAGTTGATCAGTGAAAGGGTTTTAAAATAATCGGTTTTGATTTGGCTCAATCTTTCAAATTACACTGTCATATATGCATACTTCAGTTCACATAATAGTCGTACCGGATGAGTAAAATTTGGTCCAAACAGATGAAATTAAGAAGGATATTACTTTGTCCAGTTTTGCAACACATTTAATCATTTTTTACTTCTAACTAAGATCAAGAGTTATGAATAGGCACAACGTTGTACACTTGCACAACGTGATCCCATTTCCCTTCTAACGTTTTGTTCGGCGTTCTTTTATAGCGTCATCTCCTTAACGGCATGAAAGTAAATATTTGTTTTTATATTGTTTATTTTGTTTAATTGTATGCGTATGTGTATGTTTTAGTGAGTTTAAGTTTTCAGTATTATCATTCCAAGTAAAAAGTAGTTCAATATTATGTCAAGTGTCAGACTTTGGCAAACTTTAATACTTACACATTTAGTAAAACCTACATGGGCCATTAGCCAACACCTTAATTACTAGCCCACTAAGTTTATATAGATTACTAGACTAGGGCCCAGCCCCAACAAGATAAAAATATGAAGCAGTTTTCTGTTTTACAAGTATTAGTGTATTACCAAGACGTGAAGACGATGACACGAATTTGTTCACTGATGAGTTATGAGTAATTCATAAGTTTGTAGTATTTACTCTAAACCGTTTGATATAGACTGCGGAATATGTCAAAACTGAAAGTATTATATACGATATTTTAACATGTATTATACCATTTGAGCTATCAGCTATTTGTGCTACCACAAAGATATTGTAACATGTTTTCTGAACAAAGTATTCGATCTACATGATTTGTATTCACCCCTTAAACGTTTGGTCTTATGTCTTTAGGTAAAGATAGATTAAGCTAGCTATTTGATATGTATTGCAGCCATTGAGATTGGTCTGCCAATAAGTTATTGGGGAAATGATTAAGCTGTGGAAAATGATCAACCCATTCACTAGTAATGTTATATCGCCCACTTGTATATTCTCTAGCGTCATACACTTAGGCTAAATGTAATAAGGAGTGTGATGCGATGCACATTAGTATCTAACTATTTGCTCTCAATCTTTCATTATCAAATCAACCACTAAACGCTCACAGTAGTTTACGCCAGACCCACCACACACAAACATAGCCACCACATATATTTTTTCATTTTCGTTTGGCTGTTGGGATGACTAAAAACGAAGCCCAAAAATAATGGTGCAGTGAGTGACCACCCGTTGTCATGAGCTTTATTACGGTAGTCTTATTAGTTGTCAAACAGATTTTTGAACGCGATGTACGTAACTTTACAAGTTGTTACTGGATTTAATAATCGCGTTGTTTTATAGATATATTCTTTGACTTTAAACATTACATTTTTGTATTTGCTATCTAATGTTGAGCTCTACTAATTATCATACAATATAATTTTTAACTTTATATATGGGTTTTGGTTCTTTTAAAAATATGACACATGACTTTTTTTACATCTGTGTTAAATCTTGTTGAGTTTTAGTGTCGTTAATTTTTTCTTTTTTATTTATTTATTTTTTTCTTGTTTCTTTGGAAGAATTGCGAAGACATATTGCGAGAGTATTATTGGAGGCCCAATGAACTGAATGCCCCATTTATAATACGGGGCACCTAGTACTTATTGGAGGCCAAATTTATCTTTTTGCATATGCCAACAGGATTATCTATTTTCTCATCTCGATGACCTAACTCTTGTTCAGTTTGACTTACCTCTACAAGACTATCTATTTGGATATGGTCAATAGGTTTATCTATTTACTCATTACCATCACCTAACAAATCTTCAGTTTGACAGACGTCTACAGACGAAAATAAGGGTTCAATTTCTAGCAACTGACTAGATTTTCCCAAAGTATTGATTTCAAAGATGGTTGTGTAACTTGACTTGAATCCTCTACCACAGGCTCATTAACAGTGTTTTCTAAAAATAATTTTGTTGAGCAATATGGAACAATAGCAATAGCTGTCTTCTTATTTGCTTCATCCATCTCAGCAATAATTGTCCTAATTAAGTTTGGTGTCATTTCACTAAGATCCAATCTTGTCTTGTCATTTTTAACATAAAATTCTATCATCTTATGGTCATCGACAAGATCTTTCAATATTTTAAAATTCATAGTCTCATTTAATCTATACATCATCATCTAAATTACTACCAGGCTTAACAAAGTAATAGTAATTTGTTTTGCCTAGCTTGTAACCCAATTCATACATAAGCACATCCAACAGTATCAACATCAACCAAATCAACTACGGTTTCCTTACCTCCATCGTATATTTTACCAAGCTAGTATTTATAAACACAATTGTGATGAGCCCTCATGCTAAACATATTAGATCTACCACCTGGAAAAAATGTACATTATCAAACCTTAACTGCAAAAAAGATAAACCTATTAGATATTTCCACGATTATAACAAAAATAAATAAATAAATAAATAAATAAATAATAAAATAAAAAAGACGTACCGTATTTCTTCTTAGAATAGTTGTGCAGAATATGGATTTCTTCTTACTTTCTATAAAGTAAAATCTATGTTTTGGAATTCTCAATAATATAGAGCTGGTTTTGTGAATGCAATTAGGGTTTGTGAACTCTTGTAAAGGTTGGGGATGAAAATAAAGGCAATCTTAGTGACCGAGATGTTTATGGGGTGGGAAGAGTGATGGATATGTAGAAATAATACAGATTAATTATCGAAAAGCATGAAATGACCGTTATGCTATCGAACTAAAAACAAAAGCATAAGGAAAATAACGGTGTTGACCGATGGATAACGGGTCAATGGACTTAGTTGATATAAAAAACTTGAAAAAGAGACTCACAATGACGAAATGCTAAGGTACGTCCCCTGGTGATATTTTTTGACAAGTTTAGGGACGAACGATGTATTTTGCTCTAATCTATAATCTTCTATAATATATATAGGCCCTGTTTGGAAAATAGCTTTTAAAAGGTTTTAAGAGCTACAAGCTTTTTAATTTGAAAAAAATGCTCTAACCTTAAAAGAATTCTATTTGGAAACACTAGAATCTAGGTTTTATTTTTCAAAATAGCTCCAAATTTAAAAATTGGAACGTTGAAACTAAAAAGGGAAATGTTGAAAAAACATATGTTTAAAAATGAAACTATTAATATACATCGAAAACTGAGTTGAACTATGACGTTTCAAACCTGGCGGGTAGACCCAGTTTAGTTTGACGTACTCATTTTTTCGACCCAACCCGTCGGGATTACCCGGTTTAAATTGACCCATTTTTTGACCGAAACAGTTTAAATGGTTGAAGTTGAACCACCCAGGTTGAACCGGGTTTCAGAACATTATGTTAATCTCCAAATCTTCAAACTTTATTATTTTCGTTATAACTCAAAAATAAAAATTATCACGCTAAAACTAAATGCCGCTATAAAATTTCGTTGCTATGCATAGTAGTGTATAACTTACGTAGCATCTAATTTAAAACAAGATGAAATATTCTTTTTGTCGTCTGAGGACTAGCCGATCCCCCGATCTTAGCTTAAATTATCATATCATCTATGAATTCTATCCTTTTGTTTTATCATTTTTTTTCCCGTCTTTTCAATTAGTGATGTCGGAAGTAGCGGTCGCAGTTTCTAACACGTTGTCACGGTTGTGGGGAGGCGAGGATGAGATCGTTACAATCGCTCTTATCTTCGCCTCTCTCCTTTCTATATTTTGGCTTGTACGGATGTTGACATCAAAAAACACTCACCCGCCGCCCCTACCACCTGGTCCACGATCACTACCACTTATTGGAAACCTTTTATCTCTTGATCCAGAGCTTCACGTGTACTTCGCGAGCCTTGCAAAAGTCCACGGACCGATTGCAAGGCTCTGGCTTGGTAAAAAACTTGGTGTTCTCATCACCTCGCCCGAGCTGGCCAGTGAGGTGCTAAAGTTGCATGATATTACGTTTGCCAACCGGGACGTCCCGGTTGCAGGCATGCAGGCTACATATGGAGGAAATGATATCGTCTGGTCACCTTATGGTGACCAGTGGCGTATGTTGCGAAAGATTACTATCCGTGAGATGCTTAGCAACCAGACGTTAGATTCGGTTTACTCTCTTCGTAGGAGAGAGGTCAGGAACACGGTTAAGTACCTATACAGCAACCATGTCGGGCAGCCGGTTAACATAGGTGAGCAAATGTTTTTGACGGTTTTGAACGTGATCACTGGCATGATGTGGGGTGGGACCGTTAAGGCCGAGGATAGGGCGACTTTAGGAGCCGAGTTTCGGCAGGTGGTGAATGAGATGGTTGGGTACTTGGGCATGCCGAATTTGTCCGACTTTTATCCTGGTTTGGCATTGTTTGATTTGCAAGGTGTTCAAAAGAATATGAAAGTGTTGGCTAAGAGACTCGATGGTATCTTCGAGTCGATGATTGATCAAAGGAGAAAAATGGGTAGTGATGAAAACAAAGATTTTTTGCAGTTTTTGCTAAAGCTTAAAGATGAAGGTGGAGATTACAAAACACCCTTCACTATCGCACATCTTAAATCCTTGCTCATGGTAATTAACTACTCTCTTTAAAGTACCTGGAAGAATACAAAAAATTTCATTTATAAACTATAATATTTATTGTGAATTTTACAGGATATGGTAGTGGGAGGGACCGATACAACCTCAAATACTATTGAATTTGCCTTGGCCGAGATGATGAACAAATCCGAAATCCTTAAAAGAGCGCAACAAGAATTGGAGGATGTTGTTGGAAAAGACAACATAGTCGAAGAATCCCATATAAACAAACTACCGTATCTGTATGCTATAATGAAAGAAGTTCTTCGTATGCACCCGACCCTTCCACTCTTGGTTCCTCATTGTCCAAGTGAGTCATGTGTAATTGGTGGCTACACGATCCCAAAAGATGCTCGAGTGTTTGTGAATGCATGGGCAATACATAGAGATCCTTCTATTTGGGAAAACCCGTTGGAGTTTAAGCCAGAAAGGTTCTTGGATGGGAAGTGGGATTATAGTGGCAATGACTTCAATTATTTTCCATTTGGGTCGGGTCGAAGAATTTGTGCAGGGACCGCGATGGCAGAGCGGATGTTTATGTTTCTGCTTGGATCCCTTATTCATTCATTCGACTGGAAATTAGCGGAGGGAGATAAACATGATCTATCCGAAAAATTTGGGATTGTGTTGAAGAAAAAAGTTGCGCTTATGGCAATCCCGACACCAAGGTTGTCAAGCTCGATAATGTACGAGTGATATACGTTTTGTTTCATATTTAAGTCTTTAGACATGGGTTAGAACTTGCAATTCGTATCCTTGCAAGCATTTACTAATATGTACTTATTCTTCGGATCAACGTAATTAAAATAAGAAGTTGCTTGTGATTCCTAGAATGTTTTTGAAAGCTGAACTAATAACCAAATTATAGTTTGGGTAACTTAACTCCATCTAAGTGTCCCAGGTCGTTATGATCAAAGTGTCCCGCATCGGAAGAAAATAGGAAAAAATGTGCATTTACATACATAAGGTTAGTGTCTGGATTGTTTTGTAGTATAATCATATATGCTACATTTCATGCAACACACTTTTGTAATTTTATGTACTCATTATACTTTGCTAATTAGTAGCAAAGAGTAGAAATACAATCTTGTAAAAATCAGGGTAAATACTAATAAAAAGTGACAATAAAACAGGTAATGCATTGAGGGGGTGATTATCATTCTTGTACTACACCTTTATAGGTCAGAGGATCAAATCCTACTAATCACCTCCTCTTGAATAACCTTTTCTTTTTGGTTCTGCTATATGTTGTTTTACATGTAAAAAATTGTTTCGTCATTCTCAATCCAGCACAAGTATGAAGAAACATACTAAGTTGAAAGTGTTGGATGTTAATTTGGATTAGAATTGTGTAAATGCATTTTTTTTTTTACTCATGTATGGAATAGTCTTTGAAACTGAAATCGAAATAGAAATTCATAAAATTTCTAATATGCCTTCGAGGTGATCAGTGAAAGGGTTTCAAAATACTGGGTTTGATTTGGCTCACTCTTTCAGACAAACTGGTCATATATGCATGCTTCAGTTCACATAGTAGTCGTCCCCGGGTGAGTAAAATTTCGTCCAAATAGATGAAAATAGGATGATATTATTTTGTCCAGTTTTGCAACACCTTTAGTCATTTTTTTTGAACGGCAATGTATTATAAAAGAAAACTAGCAAGGCGCTAGCAATTACAGATGATCAAGAGTTACGGCAGTGTTATAGGCACAACGTGATCCCAATTCCTTTCTGACGTTTTGTTCGCGGTTCTTTTATAGCGTCATCTCATCTCTATGAAAGTAAAAATTTGTTTTTATAATATTCATTTTGTTTAATTATCCCTATATTACATTTAGCAGGAAGGGCTGCCCCCCCCCCCCCCCCCCCCCCCCCTCCCCTTTGCAGCTACAGTTGCCCTGTGAGAGCAGCTACAATAACTTCGGTCAGATGCTACAGTATTAACGGGTAGCAACAGTAACTAACGGTCGTTAGTTACTGTAGCAACGACAGTTAATTTTTTATTTTTTATTTTTTAAATTCCGACTAATTACTTTGGCAAAACACCCCGCGGCAACGCGCGGGTAATCCACCTAGTTGTATACGTATGTGAATGTCTTATTGAGTTTAATTTTTCAGTATTATCATTCCAAGTAAAAAGTAGTTCAATATTCAGAAGTTTTCAGTATTTGCTTTAAACCGTTTGATATAGACTGCGAAATATGTCAAAACTGAAAGTATTATATACGATATTTTAGCATGTATTATACTGTTTGAGCGTATTAGCTATTTATGCTACTACAAAGATATTTTAACATGTTTTCTAAACAAAGTATTCTTCACGATTGTATTCCTTAAACGTTTGGTCTTTATGTCTTTAGGTGAAGAGATATTAAGCTAGTATTTGATATGCATTGCAGCCATTGAGATTGGTCTGCCAATAAATTTTCGGAAAATGATTAAGCTGTGGAAAATGATCAACCCATCATTCACTAGTAATGTTATATCCCCCTGTTGTATATTCTCTAGCAATCATACACTTTAGACTAAATCTAATAAGGAGTGTGATGGGATGGCACATCAGTATCCAACTATTTGCTCTCAATCTTTGGTCGTCTAATCAACCACTAAACACAACTTAGATTTATTTCTATCAAAATAGAATTTACATAGTGGTTAAAGGCAAACGACCAACAAGCTGCGTTGCTAGCTCTTTTTGGATTGCAAAGCTAGCTCTTTTGAAAACTACATTTGTGGATCTATGTGTCATAACATTACTGTTCATAACTCGTTGGACTCTGTTGAGTAGTTCCACCGCCTCAGGTGCAAGAAAACCAAATGTATCAAACGCGAAAGGATTAAACACGTGTTGATTTTCAATGCATGTTTTCTCGTGTTTTGTCACTTTGCACGAGGCGGCTTTCAAAGCGGCATGTCTGGCTGTAAAACCCCGACTACTCAACCAAGACCGTTTTTGAGAGTGTGCAAGGTGGGCAAGCGCTCAGGGTCTCAAAAATTTTAAGGGCCCAAAATTTGTCCTATTAACAATTATATGCATGTATACACATATTTGTCACGAAGAAAAACAATATTTAGATAAGAAAATATTTTAAATAAGTAATATGTTAGATGTTTAGATAACTAATTGCATTATATCTTATAAACGGTAACACTTTATGTATAATATGCCTTCTTGAAATGCCTCATTATGCAATTTCGTCCAAAACTTTCAAAATTTTCAAAAAATACAGAGATGGCCATGCACTAAACCCACCACATATATCCTTTCTTTCTCGTTTGATTGTCGCCTTGTCGAAACGAAGCCCAAAACAATAGTGTAGTAAGTGACCACTCGTGATCATAGCTTACGTTAGTCTTGTTAGTTGTCAAACACATTTTTGAACGCGATGTACCTAAGTTTACAAGTTTTTATTGGATTTAATAATTGGCTTTGTTTTAGATATATTTTTTGAGTTTAAACATTACATTTTTGTATTTGCTATCTAATGTTGAGCTCTACTAATTATCCTACTTAGGGATGGCAAAAAAATTCGTACCCGATAGACACCCGATCCTCAAACCTGATTTGACTGGGGAATCCCCGAGTTGACCGGGGATGGGGAATCCCATGAAATATTAAACCGGGGATGGAGCGGGGATGGGGATAACTTAAATTCCCGAACCCGATCTTTCTAGTGTATAAATATTTAAAATTAATATGGTTTATCCGTACTCGATTAACTTGTATATGTACATGTGCATATGTTTATGAGTATCGACAAGTATATTTATATGCATATGTGATATTTAGAGGATTAAACACATTTAGAATTAGAAGTATATGTACCAATTACATATTACTTAACTATTTTGTCCGGATACACACATATGATGCATATTGTTTTTATATTATGTATGATGTTACAATTTTCACGATGCTTTAAAGTTGATTGAATTGTAATTAATCTAACTATGTGCGATGTACGTTTGTTGAGGTACTTTATGAGTCAAAATTTTTATATTTTTGACGAGTTGGTGAAATATTTATGTTATTTCATAAGGGTGAAGAATCCCCGAATCTCTACGTGGATCCCCGATCTCCATTAAGGACGGGGATAGGGATGTAAAGCAATTCCCCAATGGAGATGGGGACGGAGATGAGGATGGAGAATGAAAAATGGGGATAAGAATGGATAGTACATTCCCCAACATTTCTCGACCCGTTGCCATCATACAATAACCTTTATAGATGGGTTTTGGTTCTTTCAAAGAATTTGGCACATGACTTATTTATATATGTTGTTAAATCTTGTCGAGTTTTGGTGTCATTCATTTTTGATTTTTTTTTTCTTGTTTCTTTGGAAGAATTGAGAAGACAATGTATCGCGAGAGTATTATTGGAGGCCAATAAACTGAATGCCCCATTTAAAATACAGGGCACCGCAATATCTATTTATATACATACTACTACCTCTGTTTTTAAATAAATGTTCAGACTTTTAAGAGTTAAACTGGCTCAACTTTGACCTTAATTATATTTGTAGGTGTTATATAATATTTGGTACAAAATATATGAATGGATTGTGTTTTAAGCGTATTTTTCAATGGTATAATTTTTTTGGTCATGTATTATATAACATAGAAAAAATATTTAAGGTCAAAGTTGAACCAGTTTGACTCTAAAAGTCAAACTGGACATTTATTTAGGGACGGACGGAGTAATAAAATGTGATGTTTGCTCCTAGTGCGAAGCCATGAGTTTTATGGGTTTTCCTTCGCGGGTCTCTCCTAGTGGTTCGGGTCAAGGAGCCTACCCGTTTGGATAGTTTAACTCAGGGGGTCGGATTTCAAATGTACGTGGTGCCATTCTAAAATTTAAAAATAAAATTAAAAAAATAATAAATAAATGGGGCAATTCCATATATACCCAAAACAAACATCATAATTCCATATTTCCCCAACACATGCTTTAAAAACATTGCACTCATGCATTGAAAACTTGTCATTCGGGTAAATATGGAATTATGAACTTTCTTTTGGGTATATATGGAATTATCCCTAAATAAATAAAGGTGATGTTTGCTAATGAGAATGCATAGTTGAGATGATTATCATAATGGTATTTACTATAGGTCGCATGATCGAATCATACTCATGGCATCTAAGAATTAATTATTTGTACGTGTTTTCTCTTTTTTATCTATTGAACTTAGGGTTATTTACACATATAGGTAATGAACTTAGAAAAATTTCCTATGTTAGGTAATTGACTCTCGAGAATACTAAGTTAGGTAACAAAACTTGTTGCAACCTACAATGTTAGGTAATATGACCTGATAAGTTATTTGGGCCCACATGTGATGTCACATACCCACTTATATCTCTTTTTTCCCCTTTCTTCCCCACTTATATCGATCTAAACTCTGCTACAACAAAAGAAAAAAACCCCAAAGTCACAAACAAATCCAACATCATCTCTCGATCGATCAAAAAAATCGTAACACAAAAAACAAATCATCTAAAATGAAGGATTCCTTGGAGGCCAAGTATTTGTCTAGTTGTCTATATAAACATGGTAATATGACTTGATCACTTGTTTCCAATAGTTTGCAACTTCGGGTAACCCATTACATTCACAAATGTAAACCAAATTGAGTATATCTTTTTGGAAACAAGACCCACCAAACCCAACACTCGCGTTTAAGAACTTGGGTCTGATTCTGGTGTCCTTATATCTATAGAAGATCTTGAAGCCAAATTCAAGCGTAAACGGGTTATTGTTTGTTTGATTGTGTTCGGATTTTATCAGAAAAGAGGCAAAGGTGTTTGTTTGTGTTTATATTGTTTTGTCTATGTCGGATGGTGGGGTGGTTGTGATGATGTCGCAAAGGAGTTTTATTTTGACTGGGAGATTTGGGATGGTGGTGTGTGATGGGAAGATGGGATGGTGGTTAACATGGCTACTAAATTGGTGTTGAGGATGGGACATCTGTTGTTAATACAAATATCGCCTAAAAACGTTATTTATATTTTAACGATCTTTGCTAAGTTTTGTTAATGACAAATTACAAACTTTAGATTGTACTAAAACATCATTTTAGTTTTAAGTCTTGTATAACTAGTCTTTACATTTCTTTTTTAACTTAACATTATTTTTATTTCTTTAATAAGGAAGTGTCACATCTCGTCAATGTGCATTTATGGTAAGTTTATGTGTTTGACTATCCATGAAGTTCTTACACACTTTGGAAGTATTCCATGTTTTGTGCAATGCATGTTGACTAGTATTTAGTAGATGTGACATTGTTTGTTTTGAAGTTATTTATTGTAAGTTAGGTTGAACAGTTCTGGCGGACCCCTGGAGGAACACGGGCGGAACCCTTCTGAGGGTGCCTCCGTGTCCGCCAGACTGCTGACTTCCTTTGGTATAAATACCAAAGCACTTGCAAGAAATCCCTCATCACTTAGAGTCATATTTTACACATATTCTCTCATTATACTCAGTAGCTACTAACTTGTGTGATTCTCTTATGTAGCAAAGGAGTTCACATATTCATCTAAGAAGTTACAAGTTTCAACTCTAAGTTGCAAAACTTGTTAGCTTTGTTATGTATAGACTTTGGTAGTTTATACTTCATGTGTATCTTGTATAGAAGTGATCGGTTTGTATTTTAGGCCTCAAAATACATAGTGTGTCGGGAGTGGTTGTACCCTTGGTAAAGAACTCAACATCTAGCTTAGTGTCGGTAAAAGTGTAAGCGACGATGGGAGTGGTTGTACCCGTGTAAAAGAACTCGACATCTAGCTTAGTGTCGGTAAAAGTATAAGCGACGTTGTAAAGGTTTCTCCGCCGGGAAAGGAGCTTGTTGATTAGTGCTTATAACTCTCGAGTTGGAAACTCGGGGCGTGGATGTAGGGCAAGGAAAAAGAGTCCTTGTAGCCGAACCACGATAAACAATCGTGTTGTGGTTTGATCGTTTCTTTCTTTGCTTATTACATATTGTCTTTAGTTAGAATTGCTAATCACACGTAAAGCTTTTCAAAGAAGTAAATAAGTAAAGTTGTGTTTATATCTTTAAACAAACGTAAAGCTTTTCAAAGAACTAAACAAGTAAAGTCAGGATTGTTATTTATACATAAAGCTTTTTAAGGAATTGAACATATAATGTTGTGTTTATATCTTTAAACAAACGCAAAGTTTTAAAAGATAATCAAGTTAAAAAGCGGTAAACTATTCAACCCCCCTTCTAGTCTTCCACAATTGGCATCAGGAGCTACGTTACTCAAGATCTTTAAAATAGAATGTATTTTAAAACTTGGATCGATCCATGGATTTTGAAAATCTCAAAGAAGGGCAACCTATTCAAAACCCACCGCTATTTGAAAAAGAAAACTTACTTGAATGGAAAAGTAATTTTGAAAACTATGTGAAATCAATTGATCAAGATCTTTGGCATATTATTTCTTTTGGTGATTTCAAACCAAAGAAAACAAGTTTTTGAAAACCAAGATAACTACCTTAAACTTGATAAAAATACTAAAGCTAAAACAATGATTTATAAAGCTTTAGTACCGAATATGAAATAATGTACTTTTGTCAAACGGCTAATGATATTCGGAAAAATATGTTAAACTTTCATCAAGAAATATGTCAAGTCAAAGATGATCAATTTGATCTCACATATGAATTAGAAGTTCTATATAAACAAAGCTTAACTTGACCCATTCAAATCCCCAGCTTCCCCAATCGATTTACAGAGCTTCTTTAGGTCTTTTCTACCACTTTTGAAGCTGCAAACATCAAGAGTTCAAGTCTTTATAGTATCATTCGGTTTGATTATCGGTTTCATTATGAATACTATTGACTTATCGAATTTGTTTTCTTTTGTTATCATGATTGTTATTGAAGGCTAAACACCTTAGTGTTTGCCTAGTTATGAATCTTTTTAAGTTAGTAACATGATTTGTTTAGTTTAATTGATTCTTTTATTGGATAATTTATGTGTTTATTGAATGATCCTTGTGTCTTTGTGTTTACTAGGCTTAGCCCATTGATAGTAATTAATTAGTAGGATATAAAACTGAAAGTTAAGAGCTTGATTCCCGAATGTATATCCAATATCAATTCGTGGCTAGAGGTATTAGTTAAAAGCAGTAGACTATAAGGTTCAGGTTAACGAAGGTAAAAGAGTATTTACAAAATCGTTTAAGTGTTGTTAGATCACTAGGATCATAAGCAAGTCACGTAGGTTAGTTGGTGGACTTAATGAATAAACTATAACTAGATAACATCCACTCCCATCGAATTAGAAGGTTATAGAGCACATGTATAAGTTATAGTGACCATTACTAGATTTAAGCTACATCTGAGTCACCAATCAAGAAACAAGTTAGACATTACACTTATAGATCATGTAGTTAGCTATATTTAGATGAACAACTAGGAAAACATTGTTTCTTTTCCCACTGATTTCATCTTTTGCTTTAATAAATTGTTATTTATTTACTGGTTTTATTATTTAAATTGACTAGTTATAACACCCGCACACGCGTGGTTTTTTTTTTAATTTTTTGAAATAATTATTTAAAATTTTTAATCATATTGTTAATTGTATCTTATCTATATTTTTTGTATTTATCTTCTACTTGTGTTGTGGATAAATATAAAATAAATAATCTTTTTTTTTTAAATATCTTATCTATATTTTTTGTATTTATTTTTTACTTGTGTTATGGATAAATATAAAATATTACCTAATAAAAAAACAATTTTTTTTAAATAAAATTATTACTAAATCAGGTATGAATTGATTTTTTTAAATGCAAAATTTCAATAAGGGTTTTATTTTATTATATAAAAGATTTCCCAAAATGAAGATTTATAAATCTAAACCACCCCACCCCCCTTTCAACTATTTTTTTGTTATTTTTATTATTATTTACTTTACAAATAATTTTTTTCTCATATGAATCACCTAGTCTTACCAAGTATATGATATATACAAACGGGTACACTGGCCAAGAGTAGTCGTATTTTTGTTAAAATCAAACTGAAAATATAAAGTTCGAAAATACACATCATACGCATCCATATTTACTTAAGATTTGAAAACTGAAAAGGCTGTGATTCTTTTATCTTATGTGACTGCTAGACTCAGGCTGAATTATTGAATGCAATAAATTTATTTTTGGGTACCTCATCTTCATATATTCAATTTACGGTCATATCAAATCAAGTATTGTTCTTAGATGAACTGGCAAAGTAAAAGAAACATAAAAAAACAATCTTCCAATCATCTAAATAAATACTAATAAAAATGTTACTATATTGAAAGTTGTGGTTGTGGGTGAGATGGTTATCACTCTACTGTGTACTTGCTGTATATCACAAGATCGAATCTTTCGTCCACTATCACAACGATTTTTTTTTTTTCACTTATCTTTGTCTTCCGAGTTTTAGTTTTATGAAAACTACATGTAGCATCCTTTAAAATTTAATTCAATTATTGGCTGCGCATTTCTTGTTTTGATTTATCTAGTCACATAGAAAAGCGACTTATTTCCTCCTTTTCTATTACTCCGTATATTTTTTCATATGGCATCAAGACTCCATTCAAAACATGTCCAACAAGAAATCTATTTAGAAATTTGTATAGCTTAAATGTATGTAAATATAGCAATCCTCTTAAATGTATATGTATATGCCTTTCTGCTTCAAATTAATCATTTTTAGGAACATCAATTAATTTTTCTTAGTTTTTTATAACTTTGAATTCTTGATTAAATTTCCATATTCTTATTTCACAAAAGTAATAATCAATCTTCACTAGTTGAGGATGAATTGAAATATGATATATGAACTAATCACACATTTTTTTTTAGTAATTTAAACATAACTATTAATGATGTGAATACCCAATAAAAATCACAAGGTACAACACAGATACAACTTTAGTAACAAATCATTTTGGCGTTAGAAAATAGAAACATGTAAAATGTAATTTGACAATTTTTTTAAAATTATCTTAGCTATAAATACGATGCTAAATTGACATATCAACCAAGTGAAAGGCAAAAAGTCCACTTCATCAAATGACAACAAAGTTCCTAACTCATATATACGTTTTATCGGTTTGGTGTATGACGGTGACCGTGTTAAATAATTGATTGTGGCGTATTCCCGAATGTCAAATAAATGTTTGTTCAAAACCAATGAACAATAACCTAATAGAGAATCATATCAAGAAGCTACGAACAAGACCAAATTAACATCCTTGCAAATTGATATTGCGAGCTACACGTGATGTTGCTATCGCGATGTTGGTTAAATGTTTTTATACTTGTTTATTTTAGTGTTGGATAAGAGTGGTATTTATAGCTAAGATACATTTTCGCTATGATATTTCAGCTTCACTTCTCACTTTTCTACTCATTCTAACTATAACAGATTTACAACAAACTTAACAGAATTACAACAAACTTAACAGGAATAAGATAATTAATAATAACCTTTGAGAATAATATTCTATTATATAATGAAAAACATTTGTTTCTAACAAAATTTAATGAATGGGTACTCACTGTCGCAATGCGCGGGTACCGTTCTAGTAATTTCTAATGCACAAAGTAATTAATCCTCATATGTTAGTTGGTTGTGATGGATATAAAAGCCATGCAATTAACTTTGTTTTTTATCTACTGTATGTACCACATATGAATACTAATCTACAAATTCTACTAATGATAATATCAACTATTCAACTGTATAAAAATATATAATTAAATTAATATACTCATTTACATCTAGCAACCATGAGCCATGAAAAAATTCTGCTAACTAGATCATGGCTAAATACTTCAGACTATCTAATATATACAACTTTGAAAAAAATTCGGGTCTTATCAGGTTGACCCGATAAGAGAAAAGATTTCACTCGACCCCGACCCGATAACAATCTCGGGTTGTCGAGTTCGGGTCAAACTAACCCGATAAGCTTTTATAACCCGATTAAAGCCGAACCTATAAGGCTTATCGAGTTCGGGTTTGGGTTCGGGTCGGGTCAACCCGACCCTGCTGACACCCCTAGTTCTTAGAGCACTCAGTATAATCACGCCCCCCCCCCCCACGTTAATCCTTAACCTTTGCGTGTTAACCTGCGTTAACCACACCGACCCTTCACGTTAAACGGGCGTTAACGCCCTGAGTTCAGAGGCGCAGCTATGTAGGGGCGGGGAGGGGCGCCCGACTCCCCGGAATTTTTTTTGCGATGTAAGGGGTATATAGTTTTCGTGTAGAAAAATTTCGGTATATTCGGTTTCGACCCCCCATTTTAATTGTGAAATTTTTTGTATACATTAAGCAATAAAATTTTGATCAATTACATTTTACATAAGCCCATCTACCCAAACTAAAATCCATTAATAAACCAAATCCCAACCTAAAATCCATTACTTATTTACTTAGCCCATTTGAAAAAAAAAAAAAAAAAAAAAAAAAAAAAAACGGAACAAACTTACAAACCCTCCCCCAATCGACCCTCATCTCCTCCCACAGTCCCTCCTTCCTGCCTCCTGGCTCCTCACTCCTGCAGTCTCGCCGGCCACCACTGACCACTGCTGACAGCCGACCACCACCTCAGCGGCCATTCTGGTCAGGTTTGTTGTCTTTAAATCTATTATCTACTTGTCTTTTATTTAGGGATTTAGTAGAATTGTAGAATTAGGAGTGTATCAACCTAAACTTGAAAAGTATAAGCCTAGAGGTCCAAAGAATAATCTTCGCCGATTTAAATTTGCTTGGTTTGGTATGTTCCCTAATTGGTTGGAGTATTCTCCAACAACACACAAGGCTTATTGTTTTCTATGTTAAAGGTCGAAAGGCTGAACTCTAATTTCTTCAATGAATCGAACCAGGTACCAACCGTTTGTCTCATTTTTAATGTTTAGTTGTCTTGGACAAATGTTTAGTTTTTTAGTGATTGAAACTTTTTTTTATATATAATAATAGTATTTAATTTTTGACCCGACCCGAACATATTACCCGAAAAATAGCGTTAGAAAAAAAAAATTAAATCCCGACCCCCTACTCAATATTTTCTAGCTTCACCACTGCCTGAGTTAAGTGCTTAACACTGCGTTATTTGTACTTTTAATTAAAAAAAAAAAAAATCACTTGCTCCCTTTAACGGCACAACTAGCCGTTATTTTCAAAAAAAATTACAGTTTTAGTCCCCTAACGTATACAAACGGCTACTTTCTTAAAAAAAAACTTGTTCATTAACAATAGATCCGAATCAAAGTCACGAAGAATAAAGGAACTGGTCTGATGTAGATGATGAAACTGACATTGAGTTTATGATAGCCGCGTACGAATATCAGCAACATTTGAAACAAGCAGCAGCAGCTCAACAACGCTTCACCTGTAACGTGATTTACTGTGAACGTGAGATTGCCGAAGAACGTTTGCATAACGACTACTTTTATCAAGGGTGTAAGTATCCGCACCGGAATTTTCGAAGAAGATTTCGTATGAGCCAGAAACTATTTTTACAAATAGTCGAAGGTATTGAATCTTATACTTCCAATCTTCTTCCAGATCATTTTAAATTATTTACACAAGCAGCCGATTGTACGGGTCGAATGAGTATAAGTGTTCTTATAAAGTGTACATCTGCCATACGCCAATTGGCATACGGCAACTCACCCGATGCGTTTGATGAGTATTTGCAAATGGGTGAGCATACTTCACGTGATTGTCTTGATAATTTTAACAAGTACATTATGGATTTATTTATATTGGAGTATTTAAGAAAACCAACATGGTCTGACGTTCAAAGTATTTACGAAAAACATGAGCGTCATCATCGTTTTTTGGGAATGCTAGGTAGCATTGATTGCATACATTGGGAGTGGAAAAATTGTCCGGTTGCGTGGCAAGGGCAATTTGGTAGGGGTGATAAAAAATACCCAACAATAATGCTTGAAGTTGTTGCTTCGCAAGATTTATTGATTTGGCATGCATTTTTCGGGATGGCGGGGGTGAATAACGATATTAATGTTTTAGATAACTCTCCGTTATTCGACGATATTCTTGTTAACGAAGCCCCAAGAGCACCTTATATGGTAAATAGAACCAGGTATGAACATGGATATTACTTAGCTGACAGAATTTACCCACAGTGGACAACTTTCATCAAATACTTCTCGGCAACAACTGACGAAAAACATGGTTATTTTAAAAGGAAGCAACGTTGGGGTATGCTACAACAACCGACACGTCAACTGGAAGTTGTCAAGGTACGTAGAATCATGTATTCTTGCATTATTTTGTATAAAATGATTTTAAAAGATCAAAAGTTTACACAACGTGAGTATGGCGAAATGTGGGTGGATCCGTCACCACGTTTGAGACAAGAAAGGTGGGTCGACAGATGTGATACCCAACGTCGCATAACAAGAGAACTACGCGACCAATAAACGCATACTCAACTCCAACAAGACCTTATGGAACATGTTTGGCAAAAACATCTTCAACGACAACAACAACAACAAGATTCCGACGAAGATGAATAAATATTTGTAATTCGTATGTTTTTTTTATTTTCATATGTTTCGTTTTTCTTTTTTCGTCGCTTTTTTTTTTTTTTTTTTTTTTTTTTTTTCTTATTGTAATATGTTTTTAGAATTAATGTTATATTTTTTACTAAATGAAGTATTTGTTTTAGTTCAAGGGTTGAATTTTAAAATATTTGATTTAAAGTTGAGTTAAGATGAGTTATGATAAAGAGTGCTTTTTTTAGTTAATGTGAAAAGGTTAAAGCTGATGTTGCGCTGACATGGACTGTCTTAAGTTTTAATTTAGAGTATTATACGGTTATACCTGGTGCTCTTAGTATCAAGTGGCAAAGTAAAACATAAAAAAACCAATCTTCCAATAATCTAAATAAATACTAATAAAAATGTTACTATATTGAAAGTTGTGGTTGTGGGTGAGATGGTTATCACTCTACTATGTACTTGCTGTATATCACAAGATCAAATCTTTCGTCCGCTATCACAACATTTTTTTTCCACTTATCTTTGTCTTCCGAGTTTTAGTTTTATGAAAACTACATGCATCCTTTAAAATTTAATTTCATTATTGGCTGCGCATTTCTTGTTTTGATTTATCTAGTCACATAGAAAATCGATTTATTTCCTCATTTTCTATTTTATTTTTTTGATAGTTATAATGTTCGTGCACATGCGGGTTTTTTTTTTAAATTTTTTTAATAATATATTTTTATTTATTAAAAAATAAATAATTTAATATTTGTTTTGTTTGATTTATGAGTTTTAATTATAGTTTTGTATTATTAGAGATAATCATTTAAAAAGTTTAATTATATTTTTTGTATTTATCTTCTACTTGTGTTGTATATCAACAAAACTAATTTACAAATTTATAAATTAAAAAATAATAATTAAAATATTCTCTAATAAGGAAATAATTTTTTTTAAATACGAAAGTTACCACTTGATGTATTGTTTTATTATATAAAAAATATGGCATCAATACTCCATTCAAAACATGTCCAACAAGAAATCTATTTAGAAATTTGTATAGCTTAAATGTGTATATGTATATGCCTTTCTGCTTCAAATTAATCATTTTTAGGAACATCAATTAATTTTTCTTAGGTTTTTAAACTTTGATTAAACATATTCTTATTTCACAAAAGTAATAATCAATCTTCACTAGTTGAGGATGAATTGAAATATGATATATGAACTAATCACACATTTTTTTTAGTAATTTAAACATAACTATTAATGATGTGAATACCCAATAAAAATCACAATAAAAATCACAAGGTACAACACAGATACAACTTAAGTAACAAATCATTTTGGCGTTAGAAAATAGAAACATGTAAAATGTAATTTGACAATTTTTTAAAGCTATCTTAGCTATAAATACGATGCTAAATTGACATATCAACCCTGTGAAAGGCAAAAAGTCCACTTCATCAAATGACAACAAAGTTCCTAACTCATATATACGTTTTATCGATTTGGTGTATGACGGTGACCGTGTTAAATTATTGATTGTTGAGCTACACGTGATGTTGCTATCGCGATGTTGGTTAAATGTTTTTATAACTAGTTTATTTTAGTGTTGGATAAGAGTGGTACATATCAATGTTGCATTGCTGTATTTTGTTTTCCCATCACTAACTTATAAAGTCATAATACATTTGATCAGCTATGATATTTCAGCGTCACTTCTCACTTTTCTACTCGCGCTGGCATGTTAAGGGTTTAGATATGTCAGCCAATTCGACCTTCACCACAACTTGACGTCGATGTACCCTGTGGATGCTCTTAAAGTGTTTATGTATTTTGTGAGCATTTTGACCATCTTCAAGGTGGTCTAGTGATAAGGTGTATCTAAAGTCTCAAAATATACTAGTCTTCGAACCTCATTGGATTAACATCATATCTTAAAATAACTCAATAAAAATTCAAAAACCAACCACAAAAATACCCATTAAGCCACGACTGCCACGTACATATCATAGCCAAAAGCTTCCATTTATATAAGCAGCATCGTTATTTCCTTTTAAGAAAGTGAAAGGAAGTGCCCACGGCCCAATAAAACAACCGAACCCATTAAACACTTGTCAACTAACCTCCCTTCAAACACTTTAACACTTCAAATTTTCATTTCAATCACACCCCCTCAAAAACCATCTCAAGAACACAAACACTTGACAAAAAATATAGCCTTAGACTCCATATCGAATACAACACCATGCACTCTAGTAAACTAACCGAAATATCACCAAGCTTCTCTAGTCACTCTTCCAACAATCTCGCAAACGTTGCCGCTAGAGTTCTCTCTGAATTTCGCCAAAATAACAACAACGAATACGACCTTAATTAAATATATACAAATTCTACTGATGATAATATCAACTATTCAACTGTATAAAAATACATAATTAAATTAATATACTCTTTTACATCTAGTAACCATGAGCCATGAAAAATTCTGCTAACTAGATCATGGCTAAATACTTCAGACTATCTAATATATACAATTTTGAAAAAAATTCAGGTCTTATCGGGTTGACCCGATAAGAGAAAAAATTTCACCCGACCCCGACCCGATAACAATCTCGGGTTGTCGAGTTCGGGTAAAACTAACCCGATAAGCTTTTATAACCCGATTAAAGCCGACCCTATAAGGCTTATCGAGTTCGGGTTTGGGTACGGGTCGGGTCAACCCGACCCTGCTGACACCCCTAGTTCTTAGAGCACTCGATATAATCACGCCCCCCCCCCCCCCCACGTTAATCCTTAACCTTTGCGTGTTAACCTGCGTTAACCACACCGACCCTTCGCGTTAAACGGCCGTTAACGCACTAAAGTGCTTAACTCTGCGTTATTTGTACTTTTAATTAAAAAAAATCACTTGCCCCCTTTAACGGCACAACTAGCCGTTATTTTTTTTTTTTTTTTCAAAATACAGTTTTAGTCCCCTAACGTATACAAACGGCTATTTTCTTAAAAAACTTGTTCATTAACAATAGATCCGAATCAAAGTCACGAAAGAACAAAGGAACTGGTCTGATGTAGATGATGAAACTAACATTGAGTTTATGATAGCCGCGTACGAATATCAGCAACATTAGAAACAAGCAGCAGCAGCTCAACAACGCTTCACCCGTAACGTGATTTACCGTGAACGTGAGATTTCCGAAGAACGTTTGCGTAACGACTACTTTTATCAAGAGTGTAAGTATCCGCACCGGAATTTTCGAAGAAGATTTCGTATGAGCCGGAAACTATTTCTACAAATAGTCGAAGGTATTGAATCTTATACTTCCAATCCTCTTCCATATCATTTTAAATTATTTACACAAGCAGCCGATTGTAAGGGTCGAATGAGTATAAGTGTTCTTATAAAGTGTACATCTGCCATACGCCAATTGGCATACGGCAACTCACCCGATGCGTTTGATGAGTATTTACAAATGGGTGAGCATACTTCACGTGATTGTCTTGATAATTTTAACAAGTGCATTATGGATTTATTTATGCTGGAGTATTTAAGAAAACCAACATGGTCCGACGTTCAAAGTATTTACGAAAAACATGAGCGTCATCATGGTTTTTCGGGAATGCTAGGTAGCATTGATTGCATGCATTAGGAGTGGAAAAATTGTCCGGTTGCGTGGCAAGAGCAATTTGGTAGGGGTGATAAAAAAATACCCAACAATAATGCTTGAAGTTGTTGCTTCGCAAGATTTATTGATTTGGCATGCATTTTTCGGGATGGCGAGGGCGAATAACGATATTAATGTTTTAGATAAATCTCTGTTATTCGACGATATTCTTGCTAACGAAGCCCCAAGAGCACCTTATATGGTAAATAGAACCAGGTATGGACATGGATATTACTTAGCTGACAGAATTTACCTACAGTGGGCAACTTTCATCAAATACTTCTCGGCAACAACTGACGAAAAACATGGTTATTTTGAAAGGAAGCAACGTTGGGGTATGCCACAACAACCGACATGTCAACTGGAAGTTGTCAAGATACGTAGAATCATGTATTCTTGCATTATTTTGCATAAAATGATTTTAAAAGATCAAAAGTTTACACTACGTGAGTATGGCGAAATGTGGGTGGATCTGTCACCACGTTTGAGACAAGAAAGGTGGGTCGACAGATGTGATACCCAACGTCGCATAGCAAGAGAACTACGCGACCAAGAAACGCATACTCAACTCCAACAAGACCTTATGGAACATGTTTGGCAAAAACATTTTCATCGACAACAACAACAATAACAAGAAGATTCCGACGAAGATGAATAAATATTTGTAATTCGTATGTTTTTTTTTTTTTTTTTTTTTTTTTTTTTTTTTTTTTTTTCATATGTTTCATTTTTTTTTTTTTTTTTTTTTTTTTTTTTTTTTTTTTTTTATTTCTTATTGTAATATGTTTTTAGAATTAATGTTATAATTTTTACTAAATGAAGTATTTGTTTTAGTTCAAGGGTTGAATTTGAAAATATTTGATTTAAAGTTGAGTTAAAATGAGTTATGATAAAGAGGGTTTTTTTTAGTTAAGATTAAAAGGTTAAAACTGATGTGGCGCTGACATGTACTGTCTTAAGTTTTAATTTAAAGTATTAAACCGTTATACCTGATGCTCTTAGTATCAGGTGGCAGAGTAAAACATAAAAAACCAATCTTCCAATAATCTAAATAAACACTAGAGAGATTTGCAAAAATCGTCTCTAAAGTTTGCCCAAATTGCACGTTTCGTTCTGAAAGTTTGAAAAGTGTAAGAATCGTCCCTTTAGAAAACTTTTGGGCAAAATTCGTCCCTGGCCTACATAAAATGACTAAACTACCCTTGTCTTTATATTATTTTTCAGTTTCTTACACAAATGGTCCCTGTGTTTCGTCAGGTTTTGCTGATTTAGTCCTATTTTTTTAATTTATTTATTTAACTATTAATATTAGTATTAGTTTTTTTATACCTTTTCGTCCGTTTTTCTTACGTTTTTATCCGTTTTTCTCACATTTTTTTCCGTTTTTCTCACGTTTTTTCGTTTTTGTCCGTTTTTCTTACGTTTTTTCCTTTTTTATACATTATTCTTAGGTTTTTGTCCGTTCTTCTTACGTTTTTCTGTTTTCATACGTTTTTGTCCGTTTTTATCCGTTTCACTCACGTTTTTTTTCCGTTTTTGTCCATTTTTCTCACGTTTTTTTTCGTTTTTTCGTTTGTTTTTGTTCGTTTTTCTTACGTTTTTGTCCGTTCTTCTTACGTTTTTTCCGTTTTCATACGTTTTCATCCGTTTTTATTACGTTTTTTTCCGTTCTTCTTATGTTTTTTTCCGTTTTTCATACGTTTTTGTCCGTTTATCTTACGTTTTCGTTTGTTTTTCTTACGTTTTTTCCGTTTTCATACGAAAAAAAATTCAAAAAAATTTTGAAAAAAAATTTCAAAAAATAATTATCCAAAAAATATCTTAAAATATTGGAAAAATAAAAAATACTTTTAATTTTTTAGAAAAAAATTTTAAAAAAAAATCTAAAATATATATAATTTTTAAAGTCGAATAAAATCTTTTTTCGAATAAAATTTTTTTAGAAAAATATTTGAAAATAAATATTTAAAAAAAATATTTTTTAATTTTTCTAAAAAAATATTTTTTAAAAAACATTTTTTTAAAAAAATTTAAAAAAATGGAAAAAAATTTCGAATTATTTAAATTTTATTTCGAAAAATTTGTTTTTTGGAATTTTAATATTCAAAAATATTTTTTTGAATTTTTTTTCGAAAACATTATTTTTTATTTCATTATTGGCTGCGCATTTCTTGTTTTGATTTATCTAGTCACATATAAAAGCGATTTATTTTCTCCTTTTTTATTTTATTTTTTCACTAGTTATAATGTTCGTGCACGTGCAGTTTTTTTTTTTTTTTTTTTAATTTTTTTTATGATATATTTTTATTTATTAAAAAATGAATAATTTAATATTTGTTTTGTTTGATTTATGAGTTTTAATTATAGTTTTGTATTATTAAAGATAATCATTTAAAAAGTTTAATCATATTTTTTGTATTTATCTTCTACTTGTGTAGTATATCAACAAAACTAATTTACAAATTTATAAATTAAAAAATAATAATTAGAATATTACCTAATAAGGAAATAATTTTTTTTAAATGCGAAAGTTCCCATTTGATGTATTGTTTTATTATATAAAAATTATGGCATCAATACTCCATTCAAAACATGTCCAACAAGAAATCTATTTAGAAATTTGTATAGCTTAAATGTGTATATATGTATATGCCTTTCTGCTTCAAATTAATCATTTTTAGGAACATCAATTAATTTTTCTTAGTTTTTTAAACTTTGATTAAACGTATTCTTATTTCACAAAAGTAATAATCAATCTTCACTAGTTGAGGATGAATTGAAATATGATGGGTATAATATGATATATGAACTAATCACACATTTTTTTAGTAATTTAAACTTAACTATTAATGATGTGAATACCCAATAAAAATCACAAGGTTCAACACAGATACAACTTTAGTAACAAATCATTTTGGCATTAGAAAATAGAAACGTGTAAAATGTAATTTGACAATTTTTTAAAGCTATCTTAGCTATAAATGCGATGCTAAATTGACATATCAACCCTGTGAAAGCCGAAAAGTCCACTTCGTCAAATGACAAAGTTCCTAACTTATATATACGTTTTATCGATTTGGTGTATGACGGTGACCGTGTTAAATTATTGATTGTTGAGCTACACGTGATGTTGCTATCGCGATGTTGGTTAAATGTTTTTGTAACTAGATTATTTTAGTGTTGGATAAGATTGGTACATATCAATGTTGCATTGCTGTATTTTGTTTTCCCATCACTAACTTATAAAGTCATAATACATTTCCTCTATGATATTCAAGCGTCACTTCTCACTTTTCTACTCGCGCTGGCATGTTAAGGTTTTAGATATGTCAGCCAATTCGACCTTCACCACAACTTGACGTCGATGTACCCTGTGGATGCTCTTATAAAGTGTTTATGTATTTAGCGAGCATTTTGACCATCTTCAAGATGGTCTAGTGATAAGGCGTATCTAAAGTCTCAAAATATACTAGTCTTCGAACCTCATTGGATTAACATATTAAAATAACTCAATAAAAATTCAAAAACCAACCACAAAAATACCCATTAAGCCACCTACATGTCATAGCCAAAAGCTTCCATTTATATAAGCAGCATCGTTATTTTCTTTTACGAAAGTGAAAGGAAGTGCCCACTGCCCACAGCCCAATAAAACAACCGAACCCATTAAACACTTGTCAACTAACCCTCCTAATTAAGTCCCATCAAACACTTTAAATTTTTCATTTCAATCTCACACCCTCTCAAAAACCATCTCAAAAACACAAACACTTGACAAAAAATATAGCCCTTAAACTCCATATCTAATACAACACCATGCACTCTAGTAAACTAACCGAAATATCACCAAGCTTCTCTAGTCACTCTTCCAACAATCTCGCAGACGTTGCCGATAGAGTTATCTCCGAATTTCGCCAAAATAACAACAACGAATACGACCATATTTTCAACTTCAACAATTCTAATCCACAACTTGAAAATAACGAAGTCGATGGTACTGATAACTATAACAATAATGACGAAGAGTTCGAGTTTTCTATTATGCATGAAAACTCTAACTCATCTTGTCATCAACATATACTACAACCTCAATACCCTTTATTCGATACAAGTTTATTATTAACTGTTGATCCTAGCTTACTAAAACTCGTTACTACTCATACAGTCGATATTACTCGTACTAATCGTACAAAGTCACTCGTGGTACGGTTACCTTTGATAAAGCTCTTTAACGAAGATCGTGATTTCGTGTCATCAGAGGCTGATGATGATGATCTCGAAGGTGTAACATCTGGCACTTACTGTGTCTGGAAACCTAAAGCAAATTCACAGGAAAAGTGTAATTCTGGTAATTCGTCACGTCGTTGGAAGTTACGTGATATTTTGCCATCGAGTCAAGGTTTGCTAGGTTCTTTTACGACGGTTAGTTGGTCTAACAGAAATTTACGTCCATTTTAATGTTTGTATGGAATTATTATCAATTATTTTTGGTAAAGTGTGCAAGCTTTTTGAGCACTGATTTACGATTTGTGTCTATTTAAATTGTACAAAGCCATTTCTTATTGAAAGATAGATGTAATACTTTAACTTTATTTCCTTGTGTTAGGGTTATTAGACGAATGTGGGTTGGGTCTATTAAGATTTCTAGTATCTTCTGTGTAATGCACTATAAATGCATATCAATAATACAATACCTCTGACGGGTTTGCGTTGTTCAACAAACGTGACTTGTACTTGGATTTTTCATATTATTTAGACATGGTAGTTATAACATACAAGTTGGTTTAAACTCGGTTATGTGATAGTTATGTTTGTGCAATTGCATTTGATGAAACAAAGCCGTAAAAGTATTTTGGTACAACATGCCTAATTCCGTCAGAGCGGGTTATGAGTTAACCTTGTGCATACATAGTTAATTGGTTGGCCGTGAGGGTGACGGTGGGGATGGTATTAATTTGTGATGGAGGAATAATAGAGCAATAATTGGATAGCTTTTAAAAAGATAAAGGGGATAATTGTTAAAAATGAAAAAGTGAAAGGGGGAATAAAGGGAAAAAAAAATGATGTTGAGTGGTGATGACGGAGCATACAAAAAGTGTGGGCTGGTTTGGTTTGATCACAGGTTGTTGCAACTGTTTTAACTTTTCAACATAGGTGTGTTTGTTGTGTTGATCGTTGCATTTACGTGTGACATTGTGGAATGTGGGATTGTCTTGAGGTGTAAGTTTTATGCTCAAGATAAAAAAAAGAAAACAGTTTGTATAAAAGGCCTAATAATCGTTGGGTGCGTTTGGTATGAGGGTGTGATAATCAAAGAATAGTTTGAATCATATGATTAATTGTTTGGTTAAACTTTTTTGCAGTTAAAGTGGGTCCGGGAATCAAAGATTGATTCATGCGTAGTAGGGTGACTTTCACAAATAATTAGACCTCACATTTATATTCACTCTCACAATTTATACACAAATTAATAATTAAAAAACAAAATCACCTCATTTTCTCTCCAATAAACTATTTATCAACTATTAAAATAAACATTTTAATAAAATATTATTTTTTCCTCTTACCTCATTTTCTATCATTCTAAACCGAATTCAAATCCGATTCCAAATCCTTTTACAAACCAAACGGGCCCTTAGTATTTTAAAAACCAGGTTTTAATTGATATGACCGGCTTCTGATCACCCTAACCGGTTACGTCATTGAACATTTAAGAACATTGTGTTAGCCATTTCACTAGAAATTTAATGAAAAATGTGTGAGATAACAATATTGTTTTATTGATTGAATGCATTACATTTAAGATAGCATGTGTATTTATACTAAATTTTTCAAATACTAAGAATAGTTATATATGGGTTATGTCTAATTGATCTTCTACTTGATCTTCGAGCATCACAAAATTTTTATTTGAGTATAACAATTCAGCGTTATTCATACAATCAAGCAAAACAATTAAACAAATCCTCATATTTTCGCAAGTGAACCGTCAAGAGATAAAGCGAGTAGAGCGCCGGGACGTCGCTCTCTTAAGGGGTACGTACTGTGACATTTCTAAAATTTTCATGTCACTAATTTTAATATTTTATTATTTAACTATATTTTTTTTATAATTAACTTCGTCAGAAGTTATCCGCGTACGTCATGATTCGTTCAATTTATTCAACCGCGACTATACTATACCCACTCTACACTTTCTATGCATTTTTGTTTCCTTACAATCCTATTTTAAAAGTCACTTTTCACTTTTTCCATTTTTACGTAAACCTTGCACCTTTTACGTTTTACGCGATTTATTTAAATTTACGTTTTATGATTTTAACAATGTGAACCAACCCTAGACTATGATAATTTTACATATTCTATGCATTTTAACCTATTTTCATGTTTACAATTAAATTTTATACTTGTCATTTCATTTTTATAGTATACGTCACTTTTATCAAGAACCGGTGTCACTAAACGCGTTTTCAACTCACGGTTTCAGTTTTAATGACTTCTAAATCCTTCGATGAACTCACCACTCATCTAAAGTATTAATATAAGTTATATTAATAAGTTTTAACATTTTTACAATTTTAGTATTTTTACGTTACCCGCTTGTATGTTTCGCGTCTTAAAAACTTTACGTTTTAATTACCGGGAGCAAGATACACTACACAACACAAGTAATAACCAAATTAAATCACAAATCATCCACTCACCCTCCCCTCCTCTTGATGTGGCTGATTATTTTGAGTATCATGGGACACTTGTTCCATTTTTACTAACTTTGTCCACCACTAACTCTTGAATCATCAAAACCACTAACACTTAAACCATATACCTCATTTCTTACATGCAAAACCACCATTACTTTCTCTCATCCATCACCACAAACGACCAAGAACAGATCCAAACCACCAATTTCATCTAAATTTTCACTAAATTATTCATCATAAATTAAAGATCTTGAAGCCCTAGTCTTGTTCTTGGTTCATTTCACTCAAACAACACTTCATTTCATCTTAATCTTTGGTTTATTTGGAGATTTATAAAGAGTGTTCTTACAAGGGTTTTCTTGGTGATTTTTACAAGGATTTTATAAAGTATTTTCAAGGGTTATAATGGTTATTAAAGTTGAGTAAAAGTGTAGAAGAAAGGTGCAAGTGTTGATGGGTTAATATAGGATTAGTGTTCCTTGGTCTTGTATTTTTCTTGTTCTTCATCTTTTGTAAGGAAACTCTCCACTCAATTTTCATTTTATTTTTATTTTCACCTCTGTAAATTTTATATATGTTGATATATTTGAACATTATATAAGTTATTATGCTTAGTTAGGCTTGGTACATAACTTATAAAACAATAAAAACACTAAAGGACTAAACATGCAAACTGTGAATCTGATTCAGGGGTAAAAACGGAATAAACTGATTTAATCAGTAAATATTAGACCTAAACTAAAAATATTTAGTTGTAGCCCTATGTCTTGTGGTCATTTTGACGGGTATTTCATCGAATAACTCATTATGATGATTAAACTAGAAATATTTTCGTGAAACATGCCAGATTCTGACTTACAGATTTAAATGGTAAAAATCTCAGTGATATGTTCATTTTCACTACTTGGCCCAGTTTTATGAAATGTAGGTAACATCTTAACTTAAATGTGGCCGAAAACGGGGAACAAATCGGGTTAGTAAAACTCTAGATATTGCACTTTTCGTGAGACCATTAAAAATTTGAAAGCTGAACGGATTGATTGTTTGGGTAAATGGACTGTTTTACTAAGGTTATGTAACTTTTGGCCAAGTGGGACCCACAAATCTCGTTAGTACAGAAGTAGACCTTTCCGGGGATATAAAGAACGAGACTTGTGGGCTTATGGTTTGCAAATGGTGATTTTCTAAACATAGACAAGTTATTTAAATTTCTAACAGCACTAGGTATAAAATAAGTATAAAGTGTTTTACACTTTATAATGTTGGACATTTAAAACATTTTGAACCCCCTAATATATTTTTGAACCCTTAGGCTTAAAGTGAACCTTTTTGACCAAAAACTTGACCCATGGACTAAATTTAAACCTTAGAATTAATTTGAACTTTTACATCATAATTGAACTTGGGGTCAAATGTAAGTTTCATACTTATATAAATGCAAGGGTACATTTTTGGATAATTTGTAAGTAATTAACTAAAACCTTGTGATGTATCTAGGGGTATTGTACCAAGCTTAAGTAAGATTATAATCTGTATATAACCAAAAGTACATCAATATCTATTTTCATAAACTAAGACAACGTATATTATTTAGGTTCATCGTAGAACTTTTGCGGCTATTCCTTCACTTGCTTGTTCATTGCTATTTTCTTTGCTCTCGGTGAGTTCATAGCCTCGCCTTTACTCATATTTAAATGTTTTATAAACCTCGCGAGGGGGATACATGCTAGTTTTACAAACTGAATACAAGTAGCTTTTGGTATGCTTGACCCGATTACATGATTATAGACATTGAGTATTTCTTGCCAATTAAGTCCCCATCATGAACTGTTAATTCCGTAAGAAACGCTAGTATTATGAATATGCATATTTGGCCTGGCGGGCCTGGCCGGGTGAGTAGCGCTCATACATCAACGGTCACATAATATTGAGAGATTACGTGGTAAATGGCAAATCTTATCTTTTCGGGGCACTATTAAACTAGGTCAAGGTTCGGTTTCATGAGCTCAATACTATAAATCTTATTTTCCGACTTGTATTTGTTACATGTCAACTTAATTATGGGCGTATAACAACGTAGCCCATCGTATTTTAAACTGATTTATCTTGTATTCAACTTATTACTTATTAAACTCTATGAATTCACTCAACTTTATGTTGACTTTTAGCATGTTTTATCTCAGGTCCGTAAGTGACTCTCAGCTTGGATGGGCGGCGCAAGAGATGGATATCAAGATGGCTCATGTTCTAAATAAATTTTCTTTTAAGAAAAGACCAAAACTTTTATTATCTTATGTATTTCTAAACTTTGTACTTATTTGGGACCTTTTTTGTTTAACTCTGAATGGCTTTTGTATGCAAAAGTTTTATTAAAAACATTTTTATTTTGAATTTGTTTACTATATTTGTACAATGTGACTAGTATATAACATCTCATGTCCCTTTCCGCTGCGTTCCTAAAATGAGGGTGTGGAGAATCCCCGAATCTCTACGCGGATTCCCGATTTTTATTGAGGACGGGGATGGGGATGTAAAGCAATTCCCCAACCCGTTTTCATCATACAATATACCTTTTACCTTTATAGAAGAATTTGGCACGTGACTTATTTTTATACAATGTTAAATCTTGTCGAGTTTTGGTGTCATTCATTTTTTTCCCCTTGTTTCTTTGGTAGAATTGAGAAGACAATGTATTGCGAGAGTATTATTGGAGGCCAAATAAACTGAAGGCCTCATTTATAATACGGGGCACCGCAGATACATACTAATAAAATAAAATGGGATGTTTGCTCCTAGTGCGAAGTCGTGAGTTTTAGGGGTTTTCCTTCGCGGGTCTCTCCTAATGGTCCGGGTCACGGTGTCTGCCCATTTGGATGGTTTATTTCGGAGGGTCGAATTTCAAGTGTACGTGGTGCCGTTCTAAAAATTAAAAATAAAATAAATAAATAATAAATAAATAAATAAAGGTGATGTTTGCTAATGAGAATGCATAGTTGAGATTATTATCATTACTATAGGTCGCATGATCGAATCACACTCTTGGCATCTAAGAATTATCCAAGTACATTGGAGGATAAATATGGAGAAATACTCAAGGAAGGATAAACTTGTTATTAGAAGTTTATTATGGAAGGCTCGTAAAAGAATCAATTGAATAAACGAAGCCAAATTATGATATCAAGTTTATATGGTTTCCTTAAAAGATGTTTTAGTATTTTGGTCATAATTTCTTCTTCCGAACTCCTATTTAGTTGACTCAAAAGGCCATGGAAAGATAAAAAGAAGATCTTCATTCAGGAAGTAGTTACGGCATAACAATGTCTAGGGTTAGGAAAAAGTTCTATATAAACAAACCTTAACTCGACCCATTCAAACCCCCAACTTCCCCAATCGATTAATAGAGCTTCTTTAGGTCTTTTCTACCACTTTTGAAGCTGCAAACATCAAGAGTTCAAGTCTTTATCATTCATAAACAATAGTATCATTCGGTTTGATTATTGGTTTCATTATGAATACTTTTAACTTATCGAATTTGTTTTCTTTTGCTATCATGATTGTTATTGTAGGCTAAACACCTTAGGGTTTGCCTAGTTATGAATCTTTTTAAGTTAGTAACATGATTTATTTAGTTTAACTGATTCTTTTATTGGATAATTTATGTGTTTGTTGAATGATCCTTGTGTCTTTGTGTTTACTAGGCTTAGCCCATTGATAGTAATTAATTAGTAGGATATAAAATTGAAAGTTAAGAGCTTGATTTCTGAATGTATATCCGATATCAATTCGTGGCTAGAGGTATTGGTTAAAAGCAGTAGACTATAAGGTTCAGGTTAACAAAGGTAAATGAGTATTTACAAAATCGTTAAGTGTTGTTAGATCACTAGGATCATAAGCAAATCACGTAGGTTATTTGGTGGACTTAATGAATAAACTATAACGAAATAACATCCACTCCCATCGAATTAGAAGGTTATAGAGCACATGTATAAGTTATAGTGACCATTACTAGATTTACGCTACATCTGACTCACCAATCAAGAAACAAGTTAGACATTACACTTATAGATCATGTAGTTAGCTATATTTAGATGAACAACTAGGAAAACATTGTTTTTTTTCCACTGATTTCATCTTTACTTTAGAGCACTCGGTATCATCACTCAAGAACCAAGTGAAAGCTTAACATTTCCACATTAAAGCTGGGGTTACCCACACCGCCCCCTGCGTTAAAGCTTTAACGCTGTGTGAAGGTGATGTTTTCTTGTGAGTTAAGCTTTAACTTCCACACCGTGTGGTGAGTTAAGCTTTAACTCAGATTTTTTTGTTTAATTATGATAAAAGTGAGGCTTAAAATTTTGAGTTATGATAAGTGGTGTTTTTTTTAGTTTAGGTGAAAAAATTAAGTTGACGTGGCACTGAGTGAAACTTTAACCCGAGGTGATGACATCTTGTGCTATTAATAAATTGTTATTTATTTACTTGTTTTGTTATTTAAATTGATTTACAAAATTAAGATCTTTCAGATCTAAAACACCACATTTTTTACTATTTTTTGTTATTTTAATTATCTTTATTTACTTTACAAATAATTTTTTTCTCGTATGAATTACCTGGTGTTACCAAGTATATGTTATACACAAACGGGTACACTGGCCAAGAGTATTCGTATTTTTGTTAAAATCAAAGTGAAAATACAAAGTTCGAAAATACACATCATACGCATCCAAATTTACTTGAGATTTGAAAACTGAAAAGGCTGTGATTCTTTTATCTTGTGTGATTGCGAGACTGAGGCTGAATTATTGAATGCAGTAAATTTATTTTTGGGTACCTCATCTTCATATATTCAATTTACGGTCATATCAAATCAAGTATTGTTCTTAGTATGAACTGGCAAAGTAAAAGAAACATAAAAAAAACAATCTTCCAATCATCTAAATAAATACTAATAAAAATGTTACTATATTGAAAGTTGTGGTTGTGGGTGAGATGGTTATCACTCTACTATGTTCTTGCTGTATATCACAAGATCGAATCTTTCGTCCACTATCACAATAATTTTTTTTTTTCACTTATCTTTGTCTTCCGAGTTTTAGTTTTATGAAAACTACATGTAGCATCCTTTAAAATTTAATTCCATTATTGGCTGCACATTTCTTGTTTTGATTTATCTAGTCACATAGAAAAGCGATTTTATTTCCTCCTTTTCTATTTTATTTTTTCACTAGTTATAATGTTCGTACACGTGCAATTTTTAAATTTTTTTTTTAATAATATATATTTATTTATTAAAAAATAAATAATTTAATTTTTGTTTTGTTTGATTTATGATTTTTTATTATACCTTTTTATTATTAAAGATAATCATTTAAAAAGTTTAATCATATTTTTTGTATTTATCTTCTACTTGTGTAGTATATCAACAAAACTAATTTACAAATTTATAAATTAAAAAATAATAATTAGAATATTACCTAATAAGGAAATAATTTTTTTTTAAATGCGAAAGTTCCCATTTGATGTATTGTTTTATTATATAAAAAATATGGCATCAATACTCCATTCAAAACATGTCCAACAAGAAATCTATTTAGAAATTTGTATAGCTTAAATGTGTATATATGTATATGCCTTTCTGCTTCAAATTAATCATTTTTAGGAACATCAATTAATTTTTCTTAGTTTTTTAAACTTTGATTAAACATATTCTTATTTCACAAAAGTAATAATCAATCTTCACTAGTTGAGGATGAATTGAAATATGATGGGTATAATATGATATATGAACTAGTCACACATTTTTTTTTTAGTAATTTAAACATAACTATTAATGATGTGAATACCCAATATAAATCACAAGGTTCAACACAGATACAACTTTAGTAACAAATCATTTTGGCGTTAGAAAATAGAAGCATGTAAAATGTAATTTGACAATTTTTTAAAGCTATCTTAGCTATAAATGTGATGCTAAATTGACATATCAACCCTGTGAAAGCCAAAAAGTCCACTTCATCAAATGACAACAAAGTTCCTAACTTATATATACGTTTTATCGGTTTGGTGTATGACGGTGACCGTGTTAAAATTATTGATTGTGGTGTATTCCCAAAACAATAATATATAATTATGTCACATAAATGTTTGTTCTAAACCAATCAACAATAACCTAATACAGAGAATCGCATCAACAAGCAACGAATGAGATCAAGTATCCTTGCAAATTGATATTGAGCTACACGTGATGTTGCTATCGCGATGTTGGTTAAATGTTTCTATAACTAGTTTATTTTAGTGTTAGATAAGTGTGGTACATATCAATGTTAGCACATTACTGTATTTGTTTTCCCATCACTAACTCATACTTCTCAATTACGTTATTTCAGCATCAGTTCTACTTCTCAATTACGTTATTTCAGCATCACTTCTTACTTTTCTACTTCTCAATTACGTTATTTCACCACAACTTGACGTCGACATCTCCTGCTTCAACCCTGGATGCTCTTAAAGTGTTGAAGTAGGACAGCAGAAGGCTTAGTTTATAAACACGTTGTAAACATGTTAATTGCAAACGCAAGAATAACCTTGGTTGAAATTTGGCTCACTAGGAACACAAAACAGGAACGTGGAACACGTATCCAGAAACTAAAGTTGAATAATATTGAATAGAATGAACTACAATTTAGTTTGTATAGACCTAAGAGTCCTAAACCGACTCAAACAAAGTTTCCTAATAGAATAATAATCCTAATCAAACAAGTAAAGATAAACCTAAAAATCCTAATTTACTTCCAACTAATTTTCCAGAATTATTCTTTACACTTTTTCAGTTTTGGTCCTCCATCAAGTGTGTATGTATTTAACGAGCATTTTGACCCTCTTCATGGTGGTCTAGTGATAAGGTGAATGTATCTAAAGTCTCAAAATAGACTAGCTAGTGTTCGAACCTCATTGGATATATTAACATCTTAAAATAACTCAATAAAAATTCAAAAACCCACCACGAAAATACCCATTAAGCCACCTACATGTCATAGCCAAAAGCTTCCATTTATATAAGCAGCATCGTTATTTTCTTTTAAGAAAGTGAAGGAAGTGCCCAAGGCCCAATAAAACAACCGAACCCATTAAACACTTGTCAACTAACCTCCTGTCAAACACTTTTAACACATTCGAAATTTCATTTCAATCACACTCCCTCAAAAACACAAACGCTTGACAAAATATAGCACTTAAACTCCATATATCTAATACAACACCATGCACTCTAGTAAACTAACCGAAATATCACCAAGCTTCTCTAGTCACTCTTCCAACAATCTCGCAGACGTTGCTGCTAGAGTTATCTCCGAATTTCGCCAAAATAGCAACAACGAATACGACCATATTCTCAACTTCAGCAATTCTAATCCACAACATGAAAATAACGACGACGATGGTAATGATAACGATAATGATAATGACGAAGAGTTCGAGTTTGCTATTGTGCATGAAAACACTAACTCATCTTGTCAACATATACTAAAACCTCAATACCCTTTATTTGATACAAGTTTATTATTAACTGTCGATCCTAGCTTACTAAAACTCGTTACTCATACGGTCGATATTACTTGTACTAATCGTACAAAGTCGCTCGTAGTACGGTTACCTTTGATAAAGCTTTTTAACGAAGATCGTGATTTCATGTCATCTGAGGCTGATGAAGATCTCGAAGGTGTGACACCTGGTACTTACTGTGTATGGAAACCTAAAGCAAACTCACAGGAAAAGTGTAATTCTGGTAATTCGTCACGGCGTTGGAAGTTACGTGATATTTTGCCGTCGAGTCAGGGTTTTCTAGGTGCTTTTACGACGGTTAGTTGGTCTAACAGAAATTTACGTCCATTTTAATGTTTGTATGAAGTATTATCAATTATTTTTGGTAAAGTGTGCAAGCTTTTTGAGCACTAATTTACGATTTGAGTCTATTTAAATTGTACAAAGCCATTTCTTATTGAAAGATATAATGTAATACTTTAACTTTATTTCCTTGTGTTAGCACGTTATTAGACAAATGTGGGTCTATTAAGGTTTCTAGTATCTTCTATGTAATGCACTATAAATACATATCAATAATACAATACATCTTACGGGGTTTGCGTTGTTCAACAAACGTGACTTGTGCTTAAATTTTTCATATTATTTTAGACATGGTAGTTATAACTTACAAGCTAGTTTAAACTCGGTTATGTGATAGTTATGTTTGTGCAATTGCATTTGATGAAACAATGCCGTAAAAGTATTTTGGTACAACATGCCTAATTCCGTCAGAGCGGGTTATGAGTTAACCTTGTGCATACATAGTTAATTGGTTGGCCGTGAGGGTGACGGTGGGGATGGTATTAATTTGTGATGGAGGAATAATAGAGCAATAATTGGATAGCTTTTAAAAAGATAAAGGGGATAATTGTTAAAAATGAAAAAGTGAAAGGGGGAATAAAGGGAAAAAAAAATGATGTTGAGTGGTGATGACGGAGCATACAAAAAGTGTGGGCTGGTTTGGTTTGATCACAGGTTGTTGCAACTGTTTTAACTTTTCAACATAGGTGTGTTTGTTGTGTTGATCGTTGCATTTACGTGTGACATTGTGGAATGTGGGATTGTCTTGAGGTGTAAGTTTTATGCTCAAGATAAAAAAAAGAAAACAGTTTGTATAAAAGGCCTAATAATCGTTGGGTGCGTTTGGTATGAGGGTGTGATAATCAAAGAATAGTTTGAATCATATGATTAATTGTTTGGTTAAACTTTTTTGCAGTTAAAGTGGGTCCGGGAATCAAAGATTGATTCATGCGTAGTAGGGTGACTTTCACAAATAATTAGACCTCACATTTATATTCACTCTCACAATTTATACACAAATTAATAATTAAAAAACAAAATCACCTCATTTTCTCTCCAATAAACTATTTATCAACTATTAAAATAAACATTTTAATAAAATATTATTTTTTCCTCTTACCTCATTTTCTATCATTCTAAACCGAATTCAAATCCGATTCCAAATCCTTTTACAAACCAAACGGGCCCTTAGTATTTTAAAAACCAGGTTTTAATTGATATGACCGGCTTCTGATCACCCTAACCGGTTACGTCATTGAACATTTAAGAACATTGTGTTAGCCATTTCACTAGAAATTTAATGAAAAATGTGTGAGATAACAATATTGTTTTATTGATTGAATGCATTACATTTAAGATAGCATGTGTATTTATACTAAATACATAGGTTTGATAATAAGCAACATAATTCAAACCGTAAACCTAATGAACCCAAACCACTAATGGGTTTGGACCAACTAAATATCTAACAAAATCATTAGTTAGTTAAGCTCTATGACGTTTTTCTTTACCACTTTGTCCACAAGCTTTTTTCTCTGTAGGACAATTCGAAGGAACTCTCTTGAAGATAGTTGTACTTCAAGGGTCTTGATAATATATCCTTCCACTGCGTTCCTGAGTTTTAATTTTGAAGGAAGAGAAAAGAAGTGGAAAGAAAATGAAATAAATTTGTGTTCCCGAGTTTTTTCATGAGAGAAGAGAGAAGAAGAGGAGAGGAAATTTGGTTGTATTTCTCTCCAAAACTTTCTTCCCAAAAGTGGGATGATTTGGGAGGAAAGTATATTAGGAAACTTTTCAATTAATTATTGACTTAAATGCCCTAGAATAAAACATAAATTTTGTATGTAACAAAGGGTTAAATTGTAAAATCATCAATTTTTTCTTCTTTTCTCTCTCAACTCGGGAACACGGTATAAAAAATAAATTACATTACTCTCCTCTTCTTTTCTATCCAATTATGTCTCTTCTCTTCTTTTCTTTCATCTTAAAACTCGAGAACAGAGTGTTCGTGTATAGTTTAGAAGGAAAAGGAAAACATACAACAAACGAGCTGCACACAACTTGTGTGCAACAAAGAGTAAGAGGAGCCTTTATAAACATGCACGAGTATTAAGTTAAAGGCTAAAACATGTAAGCTAAAGAGATCTTAGCCAAAGATACTCCTCTGGCCATATTTTCTAACTCAATTTGCCATAAAATAATCACAGGCTGTAGTAAAGACCGCCTCTTCATTTGGAGGCTACAGTTAATAATTGTTGCAATTATAAATTGCAGTAAAGACCAGCACACATTAATTCAAGGAAAATACTAGATCCACATAAGGTTTACAAAATTTCAGCCACTCGCTGACGTGGCAGAGTGCTGATTGGCCACAGAAAATCAACCAATCAGCACTCTGCCACGTCAGCGAGTGGCTGAAATTTTGTAAACTTTATGTGGGTGTAGCATACCTCTTAATTCAATCCACCAGGACCACAAAAACCAAAATTTTCAAACAACTGACTTGGAAAAATATCCCAATGCTAACAGTCTTTCCTTCCAGGCCCATGCTGAATATTGTTTTGTTTTTTTTTTTTTTTTTTTTTTTTGAAAGGCCATGCTGAATATTGTTATCTTGATAAGAATATGTCAAGTCAATCTGGACCCATTGCAGGCTGCTGACTCGATTTTACCCGAAACAGCCAATTGCACCAAGGCAAAGACCTAGAAAGCCAATACCTCACAGACCCATATATGAATTGTACCCGAAACAACCCATTGCAACAGAAAAAGGAAAGATCAAGAAAGTCAAAGATTTCATATCATAAAAGTCAAATACTGTTTGTACCCAGAACAAACACAATCTCCAACTACATATCATCTGTATAACTCTTTTGACTTAAAAGGGGTACAAACGTAAAAAGAAATGTATACTGTCACCTAAAATAACTAAAACTCCTCTTTTGGTTTATACTTCATTCCCACCCGAAAACAAGCACTTTCCAGAATACTCGTCTTCGTTCATATGTATCCACGATTTCTTTACTTGACTCGATTATATATCGAGCCCGAATGATTTATGCGCCGCTGCAAAATCAAGCACTATGATTAGAACATTACCATCACAATTAACGCACAAATAACACATTCTAAAGCTGCTTATTTCGTTATCCCAAAGTAATTATTTCTTACTGTATTTCGTTATCCTAAAGTTGCTATTTGTAGACCTCGTACTCATGAGCTACTTTCTATATATTTTGTTCTTCCATTGGTTTCCAAAGCAAATATTATATAGAATTTGCCTCAAGCCGTATAAGCAAACCATGTTTTTTTGGAAACTTTTAAACGAACTTGCGAAGTGCCAAAGATTTATTATGTCAAGGAGTCTAAAAAGAACCAACATACTATCATGATTTCATACTTATTCTGGAAAGACTGAATTTTCATCATGATTTCACAGTTCTAACAGTGATGTAACTATAAAAAGATTAACCCGGGTATACCTTCTCAGTGAAATCTTTTAGAACCATCATCAACATTCTATCCCCGGTTACTTTTCTAATTCCTCGAATCATATCAAGTCGAGAGATCTTACGGTCCTGTCAAACAATTACAAACACCATTAGGATAATAATAGTAAATCAAATCACCTAGATACATAACATAACGTACAATTTGTTCACACTTACAATGTAACTGTGACGGTATTGTGTGATTTCCTTGATGGATTTAGGAGGCAGCATCTTGGATAAGTTTGCAATGAGATCTGGAATTGGTATCCACGGGGAAACTGGTTTCTCTAGACGAACTCCATTTACTTGAGGCCCTGAATCATATCAAAACGTATAGAATCATTCAGAACCACTAATCTAATAACATTCAATACTAAAACGTATGATTCTTGAAACAACTTACTGGTCACAATCCTTTGTGTCTTGAAACTTATGACGAATTCCGGCAAAATATGAGTGTTCATTTGACTACTCCAAATAATATACTTCTTAGGGGACACCGAATCATCAACACCCGAATCGAACTCCTCAGAACTCGGGTGACATTGTGTAGAAAAACGATTGACAACCTCTGTTTTACCCAATAAAACACGACAAAGCAATATGTGCTTCACCCCATCTCCGTCGACAATTGCAGACTCCACACTGTTACACATTATAAACAAATCATTAGTCTTATTTTTTTCCCAATCGTCACCCTAACTAATTCTACCAATAAACATAAACTGAACCAAACCTAAATAATCATCTAATGACACACAATCATTAGTTCCCAATTTTCAAACTCCGTATTCAAACTTGGAGGTTGTTCGGGACTGCGTTTTGGAGTAAATTGATAAAACAGTGTTGCGCAAATCATCAGATTATGTGTTTTCTAAGGACAAAACCCAACCGTTTTTAAAGAGCAGGATAGTTTTGCAAACGCATATTCGGTTTTAGAAACGCAATCAGAAACCTCCCTTACGACACTAATTAACATAAACTGAATCAAACCAACTGATCAATCATGAAATCACACACAGACATTAGTTCTCGTCACTTGGAATACTTCTCCTATCTTAAGGGTGTTTGGGATTGCATTTTGGGTTAGATCATCTAAATCTTGCATTTGCGAAAGTTAAATACTAAAAACAGTGTTTGGCACAAATCATTTGAAGATCATTATCAGCGTTTGCTTAGAGAAAACACATCAAATGGCTTTTTGAAAACACAGTTTTGCAAACACATAATCTGTTTTGAATTTTGAGAACACAATCCCAGACACAAATCCTTGCTATACTAAATTACTGCAAACATAAAGGGAATCAAACCTTAACTACAAAATAATCCAATCACACATAATCATCAGTTTCCATGTTTTGGACATAAATTGAATAAAATGAAACCTTGCTAAACAATAATCTAATCACACACAATCTTCAGTTTCCATGTTTTCGACTTCTAACCATAACCTACTCGTAATAAGCTGAATTAAACCCTAACTAAGCAATAATCTAATCACACATAATCATCAGTTTCCGTCTTTTCATCTACTCATAACTTAAACCTTAACAATCATTCTAATCACGCAGTCATTAGTTATCCTATTTTCGCATCCTAATCCTAACTAGTTATACTAATAAACAAAAAACTAAAGCAAATTAACCACTAAACAATAATCTAATCATACATAATCATCAGGTGCCGTGTTTTCAACAGGCATCTAATTGCGCAGTGTCATTAGTCATCACATTTTCGCATCCTAAACCCTAACTAATCATACTAACAAACACGCATAATAATAAAAATCCAAAACCATTAAGCAACAACAAACTACTCACCTTTCGAGCGGCGAATGATCAGCATTAAGCACAAGGGCATTCCCAAACCCTCCAGACTTGCCCACATCCCCAAACCCAAACCCGAACGCAATAATCCTATCAATCTCCTCTTTCGAACACCCCCCAAACCACCCATACTTGACATTAGCCTCCCCACCGTTTTTCGCCCCAACCGCCTTCACATAAATCTGAAAGCTCCCAACCTTAGCTTGACTCACCGCAGTCGCGTTAAACATGTTCCTGTACACACATTCCACGTCAGCTTTCAGCCCGATTTCGCCTAGTTTCGAAACAAATTTTTTAGCTATTATTCCATGCAGCTTTTCTCCTTCAACTAACTGAACCAATCCGTTAACCGTTTTTTTAACCGTTTTTTTAACAGAATCTCCGGTAACCACGCTCTCACAGTCGGAAACCACCGACTCGTCGTCGCCGGAATCATCATCATCATCATCGTCATCGCCGGAAAACTCATCAGAAAAACCTTCGGTCACCGGAATTTCCACGTTATCATCATCATCATCGTTATCATGTAACAGTCTCCGATCAACGGCGGCCGGAAAAAGAACTTGAGACATTGTTTAAAAGCAAAAAACTAAAAAAAAAGTTTAGAAAGTAACTGATTGATCAAGCGCGTGAGTATGACGCGCCGAGCATATTATTTTTATTGTATTATTATTCTATAAAGCTTTATTATGTAGTATTTTTTTTTTTAAAGAAAAAAAAATTAATTCTGGGCTAAAAAACTTTGAACAAGGAGTACTTGAAGAAAATAAACGGCTTCTGTATGCATGGTTGAATTCTTCTTCATGATGAGTTTCGGCATGTTTGTGTTTATGTGTGTGAAAATAGTGTGTGAAATCATTATTGGTAAATAAACTTGGGGAGCAATTTTTATAAAAAAAGTGAAGGAGGGGAGAGAGGGTTTTATAAAATAAAACAAAGTGGCTGGCCAACGGATTCTGTTTTTGAGACGGTTTGTGATGAAAAAACAGAATGTGAGTGCGGCGAAAACTGGTGGCGGAGGGTAATGGTTTATATATGTGATAAAAAAAAAAAAAGGTCGGTTTTGATGGTAATGAAGAAAACCTGCGCTCCACGGAATTGAAGTGGCGGTTTGGAATTACGGATTTGCCCTTTGGGTTTCTTGGAGAAGTGGCCACGTGACGGGAGGGGTAAAGTCGGTTTGTTTTGAATTCGCAAGGTGGGTTTCGTTTCGTGTGAGAGATATTTTGTTTCATACTCCTTGAACTCTCTTGTTTTTTCTTTTTTGGATAGCTATGTAAAAATCTACGTTATAAAAAAAATATCTAGTTAAAAAAAATGCATTTATTACTGTTTTGAATTTTAAAAAAAAATAACAAATTTATTTTTGAAAATTAACTAATACTTTTATTGATTAAGGATCAAATGAGAAGAATCCTTAAAATAAGAAAGGATGAGAAATAATTATAACTAAACATTAGAGATACATCGACTTGAATTAGATGCATCTCTAATTTTTTTAGATACATCATAACATATTTTTTAACCAAAAATTAGATGCATAAACATATATTAGATGCGTTTCATCAAGTTAGACATATCATATGTATTTTTCGTCCTCTGCGTGTCAAATTTGTTACTAGTACTACTTTTCATCATTTTCACTTCAAAATCACTTTCGAAACTAATTGCGATGCATCTAAATAAATAGAGATTCATCTAATTCAAGTCGCTGCATCTCAAATATGCGGTTATAGTCATTTCTCATTCTTCTCATTTTAAGTTTTCTTCTCATTTGATCTTTACCTTACTTTTATTTGCTTTTGTATATATTAGTATTTTGATTAAAAGTAATATGAGAAGCTTAAACAATTTCAACTTTTATTTATTTTGTGTTTATATATTTATACTTTTTAATTTTGATTATTTCGAATACTGTGCGACCATTTTACTCTTACCATGTTACTAAAAGTGTTGTACTGGGGTTGAGCATCGGGTTAAACACAGTCCGAACCGAGAAAAACCGACCCGACTCAAAAATCGAAAAAAGAAAAAGAGCTAAGATTCAGGAAATGAAGCTTTATGGGAGATAGGAGAAAAAGCATGTATTTTATCTGTCCATTCCTTCCTCCAACAGATGCAAGTGAATTAGTTGCCTTTATCTTATTCTTCGTTCGTCTAAATAGATAATCGAAACTCAAACCAAGAACCAAATCGAGAAATAGATATCAAAACCGAAACTGAACCGAATAACTTGGTTCGGGCCGGTTTTCAGGTTTCGAACCGAAAATCCGACAAAAACAAATCGAACCGAAGCCGTACCGAAACTGACAAAAACTGAAATAAATGTACAATGGTTTGGTTAAGTCTGATTTTGGTCGGTTTGGTGGTTCGGTTCGGTTTTCGTATTGATTTGCTCAGCCTTAATTGTAACTTTAGAATTAAAATGATCACAAAATACATATAAAAGTATAAGTATAAAAAATAAAAATAAAAAAATTAACTATACAACTGAAAAATGACAAATAAACTACATTTCTACGTGACTATCCCTTTTGTTTTTTCTTGGTACTATTAACATTGCTTAATAATGGCTTAGAGCTAGTACGAGTTGTTGAGTAGCAAAATAGATCCAAAATAGTCACGTTGTTTGGTAGGTGTTAAAGATGGTGGGGAATGGGTAAGATATTTAAAAGGACTCACATCATTTAATATATGGTGTTTGGTTAGAGAGTGCAAAGGTATTGATTACCCATAGTGTGTAATCAACCATCATAAAATAAATTGAGGGGTAAAATATTAATTACCCACCACACTCATTCTTTTGCATTCCCTTATCCTTTCTCCATTTTGAACTAAGCGTACCCTATTTTACAACATCAATAAACCGCAGGATTTAATTTCAGTCGACATAGCCCCCAACTTGATGATTTAATTTCAGCCGACATAGCCCCCAACTTGATAAAACGAAAACTACTAAAAATCATATTAACTTGTAAAATTGTATGTATATGAGTATCTATAGACTATGGATATGTTCTAAACTTAAGACTAAAGAACCCTTCTCCTTATCATTAATTACCAAATCATCTATCATTTTAAAATGGTTATCAAGGTTACGTTTTGGGCAAGATAAAATTTACTCTTGTTGAGGTAAGAAGATATTTTGGTAGTTGAGATTGGTAATTAATTATAGCCTTTAGAGTTTTTTTTCTTTTTATCTTGAAGTAGTAAATGGACATACACTTTACATAAAAATCCTAATGGTTGGTTGATAAAAGTGGATGATCTTTCTATCCATATTTTTGAAGTTCCAAAAAAAGAATAATACCAGCACATGATCGTTTTTACTACATTATCTTTGTATATACTATTCTTCTCTTGTTTTGTCGTTTCCATTTTGAATACGTTGAAATTGGTCATGTACATTATTATACCACATACAATAATATTTTAATGGAGATGATACGTGTTTTAATCCTATTCATCGAGGCTTTAATATATAATTAAACAAGGTCGGTCGAGTGTATATGATACATAAAACCATCAAAAGAAATCTTCGAGACAAAACCAGCACGAGTAGAGCTGACAAAGATATTTTTTTAAAAGATGATTAAAATATATTAAAAAAAAAATCTTGAGTTAGGATAAGACAAAAATAAATGGGGCATTCCGAGAATCGAACTCGGGACCTCTCGCACCCAAAGCGAGAATCATACCACTAGACCAAATGCCCACTTGTTGTTAGGTTGTGGACTCTCTTTTATATCTATCTTGAGAATTTTCTTCCGACTATTCTTTGTTCACTTGCAGACCATCAATTTTTTTTTTTTTTTTTTTTTTTTCTTCCAACTATTCTTTGCTCACTTGCAGACCATCAATTCTTTGCTCACTTGCAGACCATCACTTGTTGATTTTTGAATATAGTAACCTTTGTAAATTATCAATAGATAAGCATATTTTAAGTAAAAATTATGTTAAAATATAGTAATTTATCGGTTTAGTTAATGTGTATTGAATGCATTTTTTTGTTATATAAGAAAGTTTGTGTTCATTAATAACAAACCAACTTATGCCCAGTGGGTACTTGTTAGCAAAACCCTTATATTAAATTTCTAATTTTACCTACCTTATCCCTTTTTGTAAGGAAAGTAATTACTATTTTTAATGCATTTAGAAGGTAAATTTGTCATTTTAATAAATAAACGTCCTGCATTCATTGAAATATATCTAAGTTGTCGTTTGTTTTTTCACAATAAGCATTTTTTCCCCTCTTTTCACTTCTTTTATCATGTATCATAAAAAGTTATTATTTGACCATATTCTTGAAAAATCATGAATGTAATACATATAACTGAAGAAGTGTTGAGAATTAGTACAAAAATAACATAACAATACAAAATATAAGTATTGTTGTAGCTTAAAGAAATACAAAAGATTAAAACTGTTTTCAACTAGCTGGTTCATATCTGCATACACAATCATATATGTTCCCGTTGATCAACTTCTCAGCCAACCGTTGATTCTTCACCATCGCAAGCTACATAAAACGTCATTCATAACCATTATCAACCCACAAAAAATACTTGTTCAAAACAAGATGTATTTGTAAAAACGATGGAAGGATAAAGTTTTTACCTTTAGAGCGTCACATTTAAACCGAGCATTATAGTTGGTATGTAAAGCTCGCCCCATTCCTTCCAAAATGACCTTCAAGATTCCAAAATTCAACAAATGATCATCTTAAATTCCATTTGAATAATATTCGGAAAACATATGAAAGAAGGCATACCAAGTCAGCATCTTTGGCGAGGGCAGCTAGCTCAGAGCTGACCTGCCTCAAGTCAATGCACGGGCTGCCACAACCGTTTTCAACCACCATTAAAGGAGTTGAAACTGACTTCTCCCTCGGACTGTCTTGAATATTGATCATTGCATCCATAAGTAGGCCGCCAGCTTCAGCAGCTCCACGAAGAATGTCACAATGCTGTAGTTATAATAAAAAAAGATAAATAAATAAATAACCTGCAAAACTACAAAAATGGAAATAATTCATTATTTAATAAAACCTTGGCAGCCTCAGCAACGATTTCTGGAAGTTCCATTGCAGTAACATCATTCAAGGCTGGAAGGGAGTTTGCAACAAGCACGACCTGAAAAAATATGTATAAGAAATTTGCAATCGATATAGGGTATTTATGTAATAAGTTTGACTCTCACTTCAGTTCCACGACGTAAAAGTTCTCGGGCCAGGGGAAGCATTCCCAAAACGACGTCAGCACCCGAGTTGTCCACAAAGAGTAAAGCTCGTTTATGACGGAAACGATCCATTCTTTCCTTAAATGCATCAAAATCATCCTCCTGAAAAACAGGCATAAACACTTTTTATTCGCCATATACTTCTCATAAAAGTTCCAACTTTTTTATTAATCTGATATATAATTCCACTTGCCCGCCAAGGTCGTTGCATCTTCTTGCGACTCATTCTATAAATTTCAATAATTGTTCCTTTGTGATAAAGATCAACACAAGCGCGCGATCCCCAATCAAAGATATTTGCAGCAAGAACACCTTCTATTAATGTAAGGAGCCTTGTATCCTGAACATTATAGAATTTTCAAGTTATTTCTTTCATTTTTATATCCTAAAACAAGCATATAAACAGTGCTTATAGAAAATCATTTCATATCCAAGTAATCTTATGACATAACATACCTCGCTCATACTATCAAGCTCCATCAAAAGATCGGGCAAGACAGCAAGTGATGCCTCGTTCTCTCTGCCCAAAATAATCCGAATTAAAATTTCTAAAAGAATGTATATGAAATCTTATACGGTTTTAAAAGAAACAAATACATAATACAAATGCTACCTCTGCTTAATAGTACTATATGCATCAAAAAAGTTGAACTCTCTTAAGCATTCTTCTCTCAACTCGAGAAGATTGGCTAGTCCTAATTTCCCGTAAGCAGCAGGCTCCTCCATCAACCTGTAGCATATTAAGGCGTTATGCACAGATTAAAGGTGGAAAATCTATTATGATTTATTGCATATCTCTAAGTGCGGTACCTTGCTAAATGCGCAGAAAATGCACGAGCAAATGCGTCACCCCTTCTTCTAGCATCGTCTGTTCCACCTTCACTGGCCACAGCCTGCATATTCCATAACAACATCAAAATGGAGGAAATCAAATAGCAAGACTTAGCGGTATAAATATAAAATCACATGGTTTGAAGCATAATTTTCAATTAGGTCACAAAACAGTATAAGCCTTTACATGCTTAAACTTTCATTATATTTACCAAAACAACAAGATCCGGTAAATGCTCAGACAGCACTCTGAACCAATATCTACAAGAAAAAGGATATCCAGCATAAGCAACAATAATAATCGGATGCTCTCGATCCAAACAAAGACTTGAAACTTACTCAAGCTCATTGGGATCCGCAAGATCGATAGTGTTTGGTTCATAACTGTAAATAGCACAAACATAAAGGAATTAATCAAGGGCCAAACTACCTTGATGCTATCATAAATAAACATATATTCTAAATCATAATAGCAATATGCATACGTTTTAGGGTCAGCCAACAAAGGGAAAACTTCCAACGAGGGAACGAGATGAAGAACCCCAACATTTAAATTACTTTCATCACTACGGAGAGTATCTCCTCTTGACGAAGGGGCCTCAAAGCCACCTAAACCAGTAGTTCTTGGAGAAGCCATAGGAACAGGTGCAGTAATTTTGATTCCTTTTCGTACAAACTTTTCCATCCATGATATCTGCATATTTACAGATACACAGTTATGTTACATAAAGTACTCTTTAATAACCCTTGAAAATAATAAAGCATAATATTTGATATTATAAACATATAAATCTATAGAAACATATAGATTAAAGGTTACATGTACATTTGACAACATGAAAATCAATATACCATAGGTTAATTAAATAAATAGCAATCCAAATCCAACTGAACTAATTCAGGCTTCACAGGAGAGTTTCACATGAATTGACGCATTAATTCAAAAACAAAGATAGCCACATGATCAAAATATAGAAAATCATACTGGTTTTTAGTCGTCACAGTTGGTACTTTTTGACCAGAATGTCACAGAAGCAGTCTATTTAGAATACTGACAGAAGCAAGTCATTCTATTTATCTTTTATATTCGGGAACTACAGGGATATATAAACCACCTGAACCCAGTTTGTATCAGATCTCATCAGCAATACATACATAACTGGGCACAAGGTTACAACGATTTACAAACATGGCTTTGATATTATGTGTCCAATGTTACATAAGAAAGAATCTACACAATTTCTTCAAAGCATTGAATATGAAGCTACTTATATTGCAACACAAATTCATTGGAAACCCATACAAGATCGTCCCACTTTCATCATTACAGTTAATGCATAAATTGGAAAAAATAAATAAATAAATAAATAAATAAATAAATAAAAAAAAAAAAAAAAAAAAAAAAAAAAAAAAGATTGATTATAAAAAATATACATTATGAAGTTGACGATCAAGTGCAATATATTTTTCCTCTCTGATTGCCATAGACAAGATTCGGACCTTATATCCGCCCTTTAGTTGCCATGAAACATGCTTACATACAAGGACATTAGTGAAGCAGTTTGCCTAATGTTAAAAAGTTTATCACTTTGCACCATCCTCGATACTAAAGGTTAATTATTAATTAAAATCATAAATTACAAAGCACATAGTAAGTCACCAATTGACTTATGAAACTTAGCCGGTTAGAGAATGAGTCCAATTATGTATGTTATGCATTAATAACTCAAAGCTAATCCCAGTAAACACTATTCATGTTGATTATATTAAAAACCAGCAGTCGGTTGATCATATATATCTCATATTATGTTGTGACCATAAACTTGCCTTCTCGTTTAAATCACCAAGTGGAGGACCGTGAATCTTTCCTCCAGTGTATGGAGCACCCATTGGAAATCTTTCCACCAGCTGATGAACCATCAAGTCGTCTAACCCATGTTTCTCATAACTCATAAATGCGCCTAAAGCTCCCAAAAAACCTTCGTGGCGCAAAAACATAGCTTGGGCCCCTCCTTTTGACCTAAATGATGCATCGTTATCAGAAATTTATGTAAGCAAACGAAAGTCAGAAACCACTTAGAAGAGGTGGCAAGATGGGCAGGGCGGGCAGTTTTGGTTGACCTGCTAATTTATTTTGTCCATTTTTCAAACAAAGATCCTAAATAATGAATGCACTAGTTTTACTTTAAACAAGAAGTATTTTTAAAAATAAAAATTAAAGCCTTTGAATGAAAGGATTTATACGGTTGTAACCACTTAACTATACTATGGACCAATTCAACTTTTTGATCCATTCCCTTTTAGCTAAATGTTTTGATTTGACCCATTTGCAATAGAACACAGCCCAAATCGACCCACTCATAAAGTAAACTGGTTGAATGACATTGTATAGCAAATGAGATTGTGTCAAAAATATTGTAAATTTCCAGCTTAACATGTCAAAAAGATATAATAAGGGTAATGCCCTACCAAAACTGGATAGCAAATGAGATTGTGTCCATGGTATAAGCATGGCCCCTTATAAAAAATCCTCCAAAAAATATTCGCTTAATTCCAAGTTGCAATGCGGTTAAATAAGATATCTGCAGAATTAACGTTGATTTAGATTCCCATAAAAGAAACAATATAGAAAAGAAGTTGTGGCATACTTCTCAAGTGAATTCAAGATACTACTGTCAATCTTTAAATTTCAATTTGCGAGTCAGTTCACTGTCTATTTCTCTTGAACAACTACTGCTAGAGTGCTAGTAATCAATTATGTTAACTTTAATGGAAGGTAAACCTACTTTATTAGAAGTTCCTATAGACCGACTTTTACTAACTTATCATCTACAGTAGTCAACCACATCAACAGGCACATACTAAGGGTATACTTGAGCAATCCTGAAAAGCTAATGATACAACTAAGGAATAGGATGATATAGATAAAAAGAAAAACGGATATGAATAGTCACACAAACATCCAAATCTAGTGATAATAGCATCGTAAAAAGTTGCACCTGAATGTTCCTAGAATATTAACGCTGTATATATCACAGAAATTATAATTATATTACATGTAAAACATATTCTATTTCAATATGAACAGGGGCGGGGCATTTTGTATGGGAACATAATTTTATGATTTTTTTATCAAAAGTTTAAACACCTGTATTAATTACAAAAGTTGGAAGGGGGTGGAGACGACGATACCTGCTAGCACCCTAGCAAGGTCACTAGCGCCAATTATAATATTTTGGTCATCATTAGCACTAAAAGGGGGGTCAAACATTTTTCCGTTTTTATAAGGACTTACATGCATGTCATGTTAATTATTACCCTTATTAAAAAAGATCTATTACACTTTCCATAATGCTACAGAGCGTGAAGTGAATCCTATTTTTCATACCAAAACAGCGTCATTATATACCATACCTGCCCAATATTATAAGATATCATACGAAGGAGAGATAGGGAAATGTCTTCAGGTCTATAGTCTTCAATCTCCTTGTTCTCAGAAATCGCCTTGCCAAAACTCGAAGCAATGGTTGATGCAGATAGTCCAATCTGAGATAATCTCAGAAATCATACACAATTGTATGTTAAAGAACTGAAAAGCAATGAGCTTTTGTGCAACTATAACATAAAATCTACTGAATCACATGTTTCAACCGTATTACCTTTGAATAATCCAAGCCCCCATAAATATCTCCAACGAGCATGTCTACAGAGCTGTTATCTCCCCTTTGACTTAACTCCAGCAGCTCATCGAAACTGTAACAAAACTTTTGTTATAAACTAAATCAATTTCTATCATATATCAAAATAGTCAGAAGATTAGATTAACCTCTTGCACTTAGTCAACAGTCTCCCTAATCCCCAGTAAGTTCCACCACCTACATTTGTCCCACTAACACGCTGAAACTTCCCATCTCCATCAACCTACATAAATGAAGCATTTGAATATTAATTGCCTGAAATCAAATGCTAAATAATAGACGAACAGAAGAGCACAAATAAAGGGTACCTTAATCATGCTAACTCCTGATCCTATATTAACAAGAAGATATGGGTACATATCATAATGATCTATCTGCACAAACTCTTTATGACCTTCTTTATGAGTAAATGCTTCATGGCGAATCGCCTACACAAAATTCAGTCCGTTAAACCAAATTCACAAATCATCCTAGTTTAAGAAATAAACTAATTTGACAAAGAAAATTAGTACCTTAAGCAAAAAATTTGAACCTGCTACAAGGCAGTCCATCTCATCTTCTTTATCTATACTAACTCCAAGTTTTTCTTTAAAAAGATCGGCAAACTTGTATGCACCTCCACCTGTAGCCTTCTCAAACATTCTGATTAGTCAATTGATAAATTTTACAGACCAACTATATGAACTTGGAAAATTAAACGCTTGAATGAAAAATGAATGTATATTACCTTGATTACTGCATTGTCATTTTCTGGAATACATATTACAGATGATGGAAAATATGTTAGTTTAGGTGTCGAGTATAAGTGAAATAAAATATAAGCATAGTAACAAAAGAGTCACACCTCCTCGGTGAAGTTGCTTTGAGTGGATGAAATCTAGACATTCATTAATTTTTGCTGTTTCGAATTTCACAAAATGCAGCCTTCCTCCAAGAATTGGGAAACTCCTTCTGTTACCGTTGCTAACACCAAATCTTTCCTTTATGGATTTCTTCCTCTTGTCATTGGCTACACGGTCCTCATGTCTCGAAAAATAAACTAACTTGATGAGAGATCCTGGAAAATATAAAGAAAACATAAGAACAATCTTTCAAATTTACGGCTAGGGGGTCTTTGGGAATGTATATTCAAACTGCTTATGCTTCTTGAAATTATTTGAAGAGTAACTGCGGCCATTACTATTCAAAACTGCTTATTTTATCCTAAGCAGTTTAGGTAATTAATCCCAGACACCCTAAAATTCTGTATCTGCTGCATCAAAACACAAGGAGCAGATAACCACTTTTAATAACCAAATACTCCCTATATTGCGCCATTAAACTATTGAACTGATTAATACCAATTAAACTAACTTGATGAGAGATCCTAAATTAGCAAGAAATTTTTCACAAGCACATCAAAACACAGATTTATATAAGCTAATTTTCATGATAGAAACAAAACAAAAACCCATTAGAATATTTAAAATTCATGAATAAATTGCGCCACTTAAAGTAATAAAAACACAAATTGACAGAAACAAGAATCACCTCCAATGTCAAGCGCCAAATGGGATATATCATCAGATTGATTAGGCAACAGAATAGTAGGATCCCTCTCTTCGAAATTCCCTTGAATGGCTGCACCACTAAGATCAAGTTGCGGCCTTGAACTCGACCTATGTATCGAATTACCAACAGGTGGGACCATTTCTTTTCCTGTTTCTTCTTTATCAGCTATGTTATTGACGTCTTCATTTATATTATCAGTAATTTCTACTATTGGTTGGTCCTTTGTTATTGAACCATCCATTAGTAAATGCGATGCTATCACTCTCTTCACCTAACCGCCTCCTATACAGGTCAATGTCAATATTGGACTGCTCACTTAACTTCATTTCATAAACAGACGATTCCATAAATAGACTATCAATAATTTAATGCATAAACATTCCTAAGAGTCAAAAAGCTAACTTTTACACAAATTATAAAAATTTACACATATTTGTCTAAACCGTAAAAAAATATAACTTTTTCACAACTTTGTAAATTATAAACTTTTACAAAATATTCGTCTAAACCGTTAAAAAAATGATAAAATTTTCGCAACTTTTTAGCTTCTTATAGGATGTGGATTATCGCAAAACTTTGATAGCCGGAAAATCAGTAAATGCTTAACATAATATAAATAAGATCAATACATGGTTCATCAAAATTTCAGCTAATAAACATTCGCCTAAACCGTAAAAAAGATAGTAACTTTTTCACAACTTTTGTCTTATGCGAATACTAACATATAACTCCTTATTCAATCCTGACTCTACCTAAACAAAATAAATAAATGCTCAACAGTCACCATAAGATAAGATGAGCACATAATAACTGATACCCACATGGAAATTATTAGAGTACTACATAACAAAAAGTAAGAGCAAATAATGATGTAAAAAAGTAACTAAATAATTAGACCTTTTCATGTTTTTATAACAAAAATGGAAAGCAACCCATCAAAATATGCGGCTTTAATTACAAGAATTGAATACAAATTAATGATTTTTATTGATACCCAGAAGAACATTAATATTGGATGAAGTAACAAAATGTGATCAAACATTTAATATAAGCAGTAGTTAAGAAGTAACAACAACAACCTTAAAGAAAATGTTTCTTGTTGTGTATTTGATAAGGTTGTTGGTCTGTCTTTGTGTCTGTTGGTTGAAATCTTGATCTGTGTTTGTGTTTGTGTGTATGTTGAAGGAGTTAAACCAAACACAAGTAGTATCTTTGACAGAATCAGAGTTGATGGCCCAAAGTGTGGATTTTTTAGGATCTTGGAAAAAGATAAAGTAGTAGTAAAAGTCAAGAAAATAATACTACTGATAAATGGTCCCTATTTTTTTAGTGTTTGATTTTCAACATTGTTGACGTATTCAGGATTTACATGTGATATGGAAATGCATTTACAGTTTTACTGTTCTTGTAGAAAGAAATCTTTTTTTGGTAAGAAATGAAAGGGAAATGATTACCGATGGAAGTAGGGATTATCATTTCGAACCAAACTGAAATCGTACCAGTACCGTATTGAAACGATATCTGGATTACGAAATAAGGTGAAAAAGAACGGGATCACTAATTCGGTACAGGATCAGTATCAAATCAGGAAATTCTCAAAAAAAAACATGGGAAAACCCGATTTCTCAATACCGATACCGGTACCGATATCCGAATCTCATTCGGTACGGTACCGGTACCACTAATTTATGCTCGGAAAAAAATCGGTACCACTAATTCGGTACGAGATCGGTATGGGACCGGTACCATGCTCATCCCTAAGTGGAAGCAACTTATTTAGGGGTGCGTTTGGTAAGGGGAATTGGAATCATATTGGATGTGATTGCAAGTGTTTGGTAGGGGTGTAAACAAGACGAGACAACTCGCGAGCTACTCAGGATCTACTCGTAAACTACTCAAAATCGACTCAATGTAAATGAGTGGAGCTCGAGTTCGAGCTACCCGAGTATATTTTCGAGTCGAGCTTGAGCTCGAAAATACTCTGCTCGTGAAGCTCGCGAGCCTTAACAAGCTTCAACTAAATTACACTTTTACCCATTTATATACATATATTTACTTAATTTTCAACAAATCAAGTCGAGCCGAGCTTGATATGTCGAGTATTCATCGAGTTCGAGTCTTAAATATAAAAATAATCGAGCTCGAGTCGAGCTCGAGCTCGAAATATAAAGCTCGATCAAGCTCGATTTAAGTTTCGAGCTCGAGTTTTAGTATTCGAGTCGAGCTCGAGCTTGACAGTACTCGGCTCGACTCGATTCGTTTACACCCCTTATGTTTGGTTAAGATGTACATCTTTTAAATATGGGATTGATTCCATACTCCATTTATACCACTCAAAAGGGCAAGGTATGAAACTTTCATACCTGAGGGGCCCACTTTATATGTAAACCTATACCCATTGTTATGACACCATACTAAACACATCATAAGTTTTTTATAGGTTTGCAATTTGCACACACGAATTAAACTAGCATCGAGCAACGTTAAAGTTTCCAAATATACTGTGTTTTTACGTCAACGTCATAGAGTCGCATTGATGAGGCGAAAAATGATCCGTTTTTAGAGGGTCATTTAAGCCCGGAATTGAATTTATTTGATCAAATATTGCCCTAAATCGTTCCTTTTGTGATTTTAGGTACTTTTGGAGTGAATTCTGGAAAAGGAAATATTTTGGACTTTTTTGGAGCATAAAAGTGAAGAAAACGGCAAAGTCTTAATTTTTCTTGCTGGGAACAGTACCTGACGGCGTCACAAGTTTTTTAATGACGGCGTCAAGAGGAAATACAAGAGGTGAAGAGTATGGAGTCCATGACGGTCCAGAACACTTTTGCATTAGGGCGTGACGGTGTCACCAAGGCCGTCATGACCCCTTAACACGTGACGGCCCAGAGGAGAAATGCTCTTGACGGCGTCAGATCTGGATCTAGGCAATCCGATTTTATTATGGTCGGCGGGTTGACGGCGTCAGAATTTTGTTCTTGACGCCGTCACCTTAGGAAATCTATATATAGTCTTTGTAATTTTCATTCAAAAGAGAGGAGAATTTTAGGGTCGACTTGAATAAACCCTAGCACGACTTTTACAGTATTTTCAAGGGTTTTCACCCCTTGAAACCTTTCATGTTTAATTAAGATAAGTATCCTTTCAATTCATTCAATATGTCTATGTGTTGTTTGAATATATCTTACGCTTGTCTTGATTTTAACATACTAGGCTAGATCTCTTGTGTGTTTGCTTAGATGTAATGAAACCTAGATGTTGATTATAGGTTGATTGCTTGTTTATAGTTGTAATGGATGAATGATTTCGATGTTAGGCTTAAGAAAACTGACAGACTTTCATAGTGTAACTTGCTTGAACGTCTTAAGAAACATGAACCAATGCGTACTAGGTTTTTATGGTTGTATTTAATGCATGAGCGAATTCTAGTGATCCCATGTTAGGAGCTTCTTGCAGGCTCGACATAGGAGTGAAGTAGGAGGTTATAGAGTTGGGGAAGTACGTACGCCACCCCACGATTGGTATTAAGGAATATAACCCGTCATCCACGCAACTGTAACAAACAATTAACCTGTAAAAGATATCTAGGGAGTAGTGAAATCTAAGTAAACACAATTCTCCCATTTATTGTTCACACCACTAGTTTAATTAGCTTTATTTAAATTTTTGTTATTTTATTTTGATTGCATCTTAGTTATTGGGTTAGTTGATTAGCAACTAATTCCGCCCACTCTTCCAAAACCCGATATTTTTACTTGCTTTTCATAAAATATAAAAATACAAAAAGAATCATCCCTCACCTCTAGACCTAGTTTTTAGGCTTTCTAATCCTAGCGACACTATTCCTGAGTTGAACGATCAATCCCCCGGTACTTGTCACTATACTATACTACAACGATCAGGTACACTGCCTGGTGGGGGTTGTAAGCTTCTCGAGATCCCTCGAGAGGTAAAGCCTGGTGCAATTCTCACGCATCACGCATATACCTAATGCAGACGTTATGCACATGTATACCTTTTGAGAACCATCCATCTAGATAATGATTTTACTAATATAAATTTTTTTCTTATGTTTTACGAAAATGAACCAAATATGTTATTATCATGCTTTTCAATCAACCCACATTAAAACCGTTACACATTAATTCTCCCATCTTCCTCCATAAATCATTCAATTCTTTTTGTGTTTTTGGCACTCCTCCATCACCCTCATTCAATTTAAAGCACTCCTCCATCGTCTCACTTCATAACATAATTCAATTGTTCATTTATAAGATCCGAAAATACATATCCACAACATAAATGTTCACATTATATCTCTCACTTACTGTTACAAAACACAAACACCTTCATCAACGACATGAACTTGAACCTTCATAAATCCACCTTGTGTGCTTCTTCTTCTTTTTTCATAAATGAACTTTCACCCAGAATTTCGCCCACTACACCCAAATTCGCTAAGATGATCGCCCAACTCTTCAAATTCGCCCAAGGATTGCCAGGTCGAAAAATTCATTTTGGTAAACAATACACACGACGTTTATATTCGTAAAACAGTGGAAATAGTCCATTTAAAAAAAATCTCTTAAAAAAGAGTAAATTGCATAAATCGTCCCTGAACTTTGGCCAAATTGCCTGTTTCGTCCCAACCATTACGAAAATGCAGAAATCGTCCTTGTAGGAAACCTTTGAGGAAATTTTCATCCCTGGTTGGGACGAAAATTGCATGTTTCGAAAGTGCTAAATTGCATGTTTCATCCCAATCTAGGACGAAAATTTACTCAAAGGTTTCTCACAGGGACGATTTCTGCACTTTCAAAATGGTTGAGACGAAACACGCAATTTGGCCAAAGTTCAGGGACGAAACATGTATATGCCTATCGAAGTCATTAAAGTATTTTTGTTGGTCTTGACGAGCTAAATTTGTCGATAAAGTAATGGTCGTGATTATCTCGTCATGCATTTGTTCATAGTTATCTTCACGCCCTTGTATAAACAGCCTAATTTTCAACAAGGTCAAATCTTTGCAAAAAATAGAAACAATCGCGATGTTTAGAATCAAAACTGTCCATCCAAAACTTTCATCTTTCGGCCAACGAATCGTGAATATATTTGAAGTTGCCTTCAATCCTTGAGCACAATTTGTTTGATCATGAACCGGTGTTGTATTAAGGTAGGATGAGATGGCTCGACGAGACTTGTTATGTCTTTGAATTGCGATATGTATCAAATGCTGCTGCAACATTTTCTTCAACATTGTTGAAGTTAATGATGTACTCCGTAGTTTCTTTGCCCCAAAAATAGATACTGATATTTGTGCAGTTCGACATAAAAAATCAGACCAATGCCTTCAAAAGTTAACAGACTTGAACCATAATATTTCGCTGATTTGTACTTGCAATTCATTAGTAGGATAAATGGAATTAACAAAAGTTCAAACGTATAGAGAGAGGTAACATGAGTTACATACTGAACATACACCAGAGTAGACACTTCTTCCTGGATTTTTAATACATACATATCTCCTCCATGTTTCAATTCCGCATCGTACTAGAAAGAAAGAAAGAAAAAATACAGAAAAAAATAGCATATTGTTTGAAGGCATATGATTTTGTTTGTGTTTTCAATACCCAGATAGGTATAATCAAGCATCAGCAGCCTTCTCGGTTGCAACGGATTTACCACGTTTAGTTTCGTAATCTTTAACAGCTGCCTTGATAGCGTCCTCTGCAAGCATGCTGCAGTGTAGTTTCACAGGAGGAAGGGACAAGTGTTTTGCAATTTCTCTGCAACAATAATATCAACTATAAACCTTACATCCATAAAATGTGTGCACCAATGAACACAAATAAAACCAAGAGACGGAAACAAAACAGAATAAGATTGCATAAGCCAAGGATGAGACACTTGTAAAATGGCTTACTGGATATGGCAATTTCAGTTTTAATACACCTAATCAAAATCTCCTAAACCCTACCAAATTTGTAGTTCGGCACAGTTCACGCTATCTACTTTATTTCCCTATCCAGCCTGATAGTAATATTTCTGCAAGGTTTGGTAGTTACTCAGTATATTGATCTGATTAAGCTGGTTCAAATATGTTCCTGGCATTTGGCCCTCAATGAAGCCTGGGAACTAAATTGTAATGAATAGGTGAAGACTAAACTGATATTTTCTAAAGATCAAGAATTTCTGCAGTTTCTAGAAACTCCAGGGGTTTTTGTGAAATTAAACAGAGTTAAAGAATGATTGAATATTTCGGACAGTTCAAAGAATCTTCTGTTATCAACTGAAAGAGAAAAGATTGCTTTTAGCCTGGAGTTTAATAGGCAATTTGTTTTAGCCTAATATATGAGGGAGCTAGGTTAAAAATAATTAAAAAGTTTAGTTGCTTTCATAGGAGCATTTTTAAATTCGTTCTTGCCACTTATGCATTGTTGGCCACTCCTTCATTTGAGTGTTGCGCATTGTTGGCTGATCCCTCCTTCACTTTCACCCTTGCACCCTTAGAGTTTTGTCCCTACACTCTTCTAAAAGGCATTTTATAAAGAGCTAGATAGATGAGTGACCTTTCTACCAACCTACCTTTGACAAAAATAGACCTTAAGCAGATGATAAGTGGTTCATTTTAATATACGGGGTATGTGATATGTAACTTTAGTTATTTACATAATCACGTATACACAAAAAATTAAGAAATTATAAAACAAAATGAAAGAAAGGAAACCCCTGATGATGGATTTAATAAACACACAGCTGAATACCCTCTTGATCCATTGATTGTCCATGAATAGAGCTAAGAAGATTTAGAATAGCTTGAAACTTAAAAAAAAAAAAAAAAAAAAAACAAACAACTAATTTTTGGGCATACTAGCAAGGTTCCCGCTCAAAGCAGCGGTAGTTTCCTGCAATCTTTGTTTTTATTGTGATTTCCAGGGTGGCGAAAATTTCCATTGACGGTGGTGTAAGAGAAGTGAAGGGGGGCAGAGTCAGTCCGTGGTTGACTGGTTGTGTAAGAGAGAGTTGGGAGAGGGTGATGTGTCTCTTGTTTACAAGAGCTAAGATGCAAGCTCCTCTCTAAACTTCAATGAACCCGAATGATGCAAGCCAAATTGAAGTTTCAGCCATTTGAGCTGTAAGATGTTTTGCTTTATACATGCATAAAGACAATAGACTTCAAATGGGTCAAAGCTAAAATGTTTCAAAAAAAGTTCCAAGTCTTCTAACTAATCAATAATCAAGATTAAATTTTAAGCAAACTATACAGATCTTACAGATTGTCCTTTTGGTTTATGCCAAAATATGGATTTGGTCCTTAAGTCTCAAAAAATACACGGATAGTCCTTGTAATTAATAATGTTCCATACTTTTGATCACTTTTTGTATATATATAAAGTTAACCCAGTCAGTTAAAATTATTAGAATGGCCAAAATACCCATTTTAGTTTAATCTATAATTTTCTTGTATACCAAAACCGAGACACCCAAAAGTCCCAAGAAAACCTTACGCTCATATCACACATATCATCCCCATTCCCCAAACTATCATCAACTCAGGCAACCACCACAGTTGCCCTCCTCCCACCATGATTGAGCAACTCCCACAGGTGAACCATATCCAGTCACCACCAGCTAAATCTAACCACCCAGTTTTAAGTATACACAAACTAAAAAACACATATCTAAGAATCTAGGATGGATGATAATGGTGATCCGGCTAAGATCACAAGATTTCAATCCCACATACATAAGAAAACAGATATCAAAGACAAAACGAAACCAATGAGCACATACATATTGTGTGTGTTAACTGTTAAGTGTTTTTTTTCGGCGGCAGAAGGTTCGAGGTGATTGTAGGAGGTTCAGGAAGGTGATTATCTTAGTTTAGAGGTTGAAGGTGCTGCAACTGGTGTATTCTTTAGTCTAACCATTTTTGTCTCAAACGACTATTCTATTGAGCAACTGATTATTCACAATCTCCGTGAATATAAGAAGGGACCACTCACTCTTAATCAGCCACTAATTCTTAATATATAACATAATATTATGTGTACAACCACATACATCAGAAGGTGCACCGACACATGTTGGTGGAGTGAGAATCTATAAGGTTAAGTTACAAGGAGACAGCGACGGTAGTGGTAAGAGGTGATTGTCGAAGTCGATGAAAGTGATGGTGGTGGGCGGGATGACGGGTGTGAGATTGGTGTGGAGGGGTGTTTGGACTTGGTGGTGTTCGGGTTTGGGTATACAATAACTATTAATTAAATTTAAAAAAAAAAAAAAAAAATGTCATAGTGATAACCTTAATAGACTAGGATTAATTCAAAAAAGCAAGCCAGAGACCACCAACATGCAACATTTCTTGCATCTATGTAACACCACATGGAACATCCGTGTTCTTTACACTAAAAGTTGTGTGTGATGCTGAGAAATATTTAACTTTAAGCCTGTACACAGGCATTATTGTCGTTCAAATAAAAGTAATTTAAAAACCTGACTAGCATATTAATGTGGTCATGCGGATTATTTCTATTTGATTTTTTGATGAGCCTGAAAAGAATTAAATCAAGACTTAATTTGTGGCATGCGTTCGCAAGTTCCCAGCCTATCAAACAAAATTCCACCACAGTTTGTATCAAGTCTTGCCGTCTTGGTACACTCTTTATATATAGACAGACCAGCAATCCTAACTAGCTCCTCATATTCTAAGCATCAATCTTAGCATAGACTTATCAGATAATGAATACAGATAAACAATAGCACTTCGTCAAAGCAATCCATGATAACAAACAAGTATCAATTACAACATGCAGGCAAAGAATTTATAGCAAGGAACTGAAACTTACGTGTTTTTGATGGTCAGAACTTCTTCCATCTGTTTTCCTTTGACCCATTCGGTAGCTGAAAAGAAAAGGTTAGCAATTAGAGCAGATGCCATTATGCCAAGATACCTAACATGTAATGAAACGCGTAGCACATAGAGAAGAAAAGGTATTCTGATCACGCACCATAAAAGACCTACGCTACTGATTACGTCCGCTTACATTATATGAACAAAGTTTGCATGATCGTATGCTCTCATGTTTTTATGAGCTATACACGATTTACCCATATTTTCTTTAAGAAACTATAACCAATCTGAATTTATCACTTTTTAAGTGAAAGAAAAACAGGCAGATACTTGAGCAATAGCAAAAGGCCCATTATACATTAGAGTATTGGTAGTATGTTCTTTCACACAAGTGTCTAGTTAACAAATTTATCATTTCATAAGTACAATTATTAATAATATAATGGCTCCAAACTGAGAAAACTTGATAGATGTATACAAGGCGAGAAAAGTCCGCTAAACCCAACCTAGTTTTCAAAATGATTATATTTAACCAGGTGTTAACAAAAAAAGGCGGGAAACTCCTAAGTAGCCCCAACTAGTTTAAACCGTGAACAAAAGCTTAACCCTAAACCAGGAGCTTAAGAAACTCTAGCTAGCAACTTTTACAAGACTCAACAGAAACAATATGCCACCAGAACATAAACATTAACATTAATAAACTACACCTATCTAACATAAAACACACAATTAAGCTAAGATTCTTAGAACCAAGCATATGCTAGATTATTAAGCTAACTAAAGGAAATACCCTCTATGACTCGATACACTAAAAACCAACCATAGGCTATATGGTGCAAGCTAGAAGAAACACCCTTTGCATAATTGACATAACTGCAAAGTATAGCTCAACACCACAAACACCTGATCATACACCGTCATCTTATTCATATTTATCAAACCACATCGTTTAGCCTAATCTAAACCATAAAGTAGTTATATCCCTAACCGGCAGTTAATCTTCAAAACCATCCAAGTTTCACTACAAACCCACCCCAACACCGAAAACACCAAAAAAATAAATAAATAAATCAGAAACTATTTGCATGTGCAGCTTTATGCTTCGTTATGTTTGGCGAAAATAGCAATTTTAATAAAGCGTTTGGTAGCATTGCGGTTGGCTATAATTACTACGTGAAAAAGCTAGTTGCTAGTAAATGCTACTAAAAGTAGCATTTTGATTTGGAGCGTTTAGAAAAATTAGAAATTCTAGTTGCTTGTTGCCAAACAAGCATATATATACAAAACGCTAAACGCTAGTTGCTAGTCAGGGATGGAGCCAGGGGTTCCGTGGGTGCCCGCGACCCCTATGGATTTTTTCGATAGTGTTAATTTTTGAAAAAAACATAAATTTTTCCTAAATGCATTTTAAATGCACCCGGTCCACCAAAATGTGTTTCTATATTACTGTTTCAAAAAACTTGTGCACCCGGTCATATTTGGTCCTGGTTCCGCCCCTGTTGCTTTTAAACGCTCACTACCAAAATACGCATAATATTTCCCATATTCTTGGAACAAACACATGTTCATTTAAATATACCAAAAAAAAAAAAAAAAAAAAAAAAAAAAGCCCTAACCAACGGAAGAGGAAGCGATAGCAGAACCGCAACCGAAGGTCTTGAAACAGGCATCGGTTATTTTTCCAGTTTTGTCATCAACTTTAATCTGAAGCTTCATGACGTCACCACAAGCAGGAGCACCAACTAAACCCGTTCCAACCGTCGGATCATTCTTATCAAACGCTCCTACATTTCTTGGGTTGTTGTAATGATCCACCACCCTTTCGTGGTAAAACCGGGTAACCGCCGGTGCAGGTGATAACCGGAACCCTAAGATTGACTTTGTTGCCTGTTTCATCAACATTTTTGAGAGATTATCTGGATTTGTTGTTGATGATGATGGTTTTCGAATTATTAGGGTTTGGTTTTTTGATAAAAGTTATACGGGTCGGGTTGGACGGGTAACTGATGTAGACCTCATGATTGATGATGGGCTATCATGTTTCTTTCAACAGGCCCAAATACTCCTTTCGTTTAAGAATGAGAGATGATTAATGCATCAAATGATTGAGACACTCAAATTAATTATGTTTTGACATTTATATTCGTATAAATGTCCAAACATATAAATATACCAACACAAAATATCCAAACACAATTAATTGAAGTGCCTCAATTATTTTTTGAAGTGTGCAAATCACCTCCCCAGATAGGATGTGATTTTTCTTTAACTGATTGACACATTTTAAATTATAGTGTCGTGACATTTATACTCTCACAGGGTGAAAATGTGTAAAAGTAATGTGAGAATATAAATGTCAACACAATTTAATTTAGAGTGTATCAATCAATTAGAAGAGTATGCAAATCAACTCCATTTGACAATATATACTAAAAGTACAAATACATTTATTCAATAGATACAATTAATACTCTTCTTAAATCATCTTCTCACACAAAAATACAACATGATACAATATAATAAATCTATTTAAAATAAGTCCAACAATATATTGGAAACCCGCTTTGACTATTGGATCATTCATTGTACATATAAAGATTTTTAGTTGTACTACAACACAAAATTTAGCATTATCATTCAAAAAAGTTTTGAAGTTTTATATCCATAGCCCTAAGCCCCTAACCATTAAATATGCTTTATCAAACTCTAAATTATAAGTACTGATAACGCATAGTACAGATAGCAGGCCAACTGGCCCTGGACTATCTCACAACAAATTGGGCTCCGGCCCTACAAACAAAATGGGCTCCGACCCCACAAGCAAAACGGGCTCCGGCCCAACGAACAAACTGGGCTCCGGCCCAATAAACCAATAAAGGGCCAAAGCCCATGCCACGAACATGGCACGATCCGGACGAACAAAGGATATATACGAGTGTCACTCATGAAGTACACTTGCGGACCGGATCCCGGTCCGGAAATCCGCCTACGTCCGCGACAATCGATTAAGTTGCGGACCCTTGCCCGACAAAGGTCCCACCCCAGCCACTATAGCAATATGCGAAATATCAGGAAACCCTAATATTTCCGTTACCTATAAAAGAAAACCTCAATTCACACTTTCGAGGTATGACTTCCTCACTCATCCCAACACATGAATATTTCTCTCACTACTACATGAGTACTTATTCTCACATCGAGCTTAATTGTGGGGTCCGTCCCCACGGTAAGGCTAACGGTGTGCTTCTACTTGTGCAGGAACTTATTCTTCTACTTGGATTAGTGCATGAACTACACAACGGACGATCCATCAAGGTCGGTCAAACGCGATCTAAGCCCAGTCTTAACCACGCCACACTTTTTACACTAACAAGTACATTAGTGAATTACATAATCATAAAATCACACGTCAAAAAATTTAATTACATAATCATAGTTATCAGTTAGTTGATAGACATATTTTTCATAACGATAGCTGATTGAGATGATTTGCTAACAACCGGTTGAGATATTTTTTGTAATTATTTGTTTCGTTTTAGCTCTCTAACAATTTTAAAAGGCAAGTGTATTTATATTTGAAAATATATTTAAACAAAAGGAGCTAATAAATAGACAGAGGAGTTTGCTTCGCACACACAAAATTTATGCAATATTACCCTTATACCCTCACAACAACCAATTATCTTCTTTGACTTTTTCAAGTTTTTTTCTTGAAAAAAATGAATATAAAATTCAAATAAATCAAAAATTAAGGCTCAATCTGTAAATAGAAAAGAAAACATAACCCTAAGTACAAGTGGGCCTGACATATAGACTTTATTAGCTAACACGCCCTCTCAAACTCACAATGCTACATTGAAAGTTTGACAAGAAAACTCCGAAATTAGACGGACAGACAAATGCAGATTCAGCAGCAGAGAGATCCGAACAGAAGTAAACGAAGAGTAGAAGCAGCAAACATATACAGATTCAGCGGCAGAGAGATCCGAACAGAGGTAAACGAATTGCAGATTCAGGAAGCAGACATATTCAAACAAACAAATTCAGATTCAGATAGATTCAGATTCAGTTTCATATTCAGATTCAAATTCAGACAAAACCAAGCGAACCAGATGCAGAACCACATTTGAAACCAAAGCAAAACCGGGCGGATCCGAAACAATTTCCAATTCAACACCAATACCGATACCGAACAAATCAACTATAACCCGAATAAATACCAATATCAACAAAACTCAAACACTAGCATGAAACTAAAACCAAGTAATAACCGACAATAATAAAATACGATTCATCTTTGATGGCATGCGTGCGATAGTAATTAACTAGGCAACCAGACCCGTGCGTTGCACACGGGCTGTATCTAAGTGTTCATAACGTAATGTTCACTAATTTTCGTCATGTATTCATTGCGGGATCATGTCATTTCATTATTTGAATACACTTGCAAACATGAATAGTCATGAAAGCCCGTGCGATACACATGGGCTGTATAGAAGTTTTCAAAGTCTAATATCCGTCATTTATTTTCGCCATTTTATATTCAGGACGTATTTTTGTCATTATATATATAAGTTTTCATGGTAGCATACATTTTGTAAGCATGATACATATTTAAAATAGTTTATTGACATGTAATCTTTTAAGATGTATTTTTTTACGTAATTTTTTTTTGTCTATTTATTTGGTATTGACTCTATCATTTTTTTTGGAACTAACTAATATTAATACATCGGGCTAAGTTATAACTATTTCTTATGATAATCAACAATTCCCGTGCGATGCACATAGGCTGTATAGAAGTTTTCATAGATTTAAAATACGTGTGATGCACATGGGCTGTATAGAAGTTTTTATAGCGTTATATTCGGCATTTATTTTTGTCATTTTATATTTAAGTTTTCATGGAGTCAGACATTTGCTAAGCTTTATAAGTATTTAAAATACTTTATTGAGTTGCACATGGGCTGTATATAAGTTTTTACAGCGTAATTTTCGGCAATTATTTTCGTCATTATATATCTAAGTTGTGATGGTATCACATTTCTAGGCATGACACACATTTAAAATAGTTTATTGACATTAAAAGAGTATATATGAAGATATTTTTTTCAAGAAGTTACATTGAAAAGAGTCTCTTCACATGTAGTTTTTTAATATGTATAAGTTACATAAATTATTTTAAATATGAAGCGATGACATTAATGTTGGAGACCTTTTACATTCATTCCCGTGCGATGCACACAGGTTTGGACTGCCTCAGGACCCATGCGATGCACACATGTTAGATCTAATTGTTTTTTTCGTAATGTTCGGGACTAATTTTCGGTTCATGTTTGAAACTCTCATTTTTTGTGAAAGACGGACTTCGTTGTTCAATAAATTACATTATTAAAAGAGAACTATAAAACAAATTTCATTTTTAACAAAACTATAAAAACATAAAATATTAAAGTAATTAGTATATTCAAGAGTATAAATTATAATTCGTATAATAAATAATAATTCGTATAATAAATAATAATTCGTATAGTAAAATATTGCATGTTTAATTTGTAACATACTATTAATATGAATGCTAAGTGTTCATCTATATTGACACCGGTGGTCGTGGCGTTGTTCTTGTTGTTGTTGTTGTCTTTGTCGTTGTTCATTGGCATTTTGCATGTTTTGTTCTTGATACAATTTTCGTGACTTCTCCATCTATTTCTTTAATGTGAGGTTTTTTGCAAAATGTTATATTTAAATGAGGCTTTTCATATGTAATATTTTAATATAAGTAAGTTACATAAATTATTTTTTTTAATTAATGCATTATTACAACATTTTTTCATAAACTTTAATATCGAATTTGGAGCATTCATTAGTAACTCACTTTAAGTATTTACAGTATGATGACATGAATCACATGATCTCAAACTCAAATGAATAATGCTTACCTCGTGATAGGTGTAGGATAACATTTGAAATACAATTTTCTTCTCCTTTATAAACTTCTTTGATTTAGAAGATTCTCATTGTTAAGATGATATGATAGTGTGAAGATATTTTTATTTTATTTTTATTATATACTACCATTTTCAATATGTAACATCGACATAATTTTCACAATTATATCAAATATCAAGTCACTCAATATTCCACGACGTTTAATAAAGAAAGTGACATTAACATACCGTAAGACAAAAAACTACATTAAGAGCAAAAATATTAAAATGAACCAACAAAGTGTAGTAATAATTATTGACTAAAAATTGAATGCTCGTCACATTATTTTCAATAAACTTACTTGCTAACGAATCAATGGTATTAGCCCGTTCATTGGTATTACATGAAGTATAATATTGAATGTTTAATTTGTAATGTACTATTAATATGAATGCTAAGTATTCATCCCACCGGTGGCCGTGACGTTGTTCTTGTGGTTGTTGTTTTCTTTGTCGTTGTTGTTCATTGGCCTTTTGCATGTTTTGTTCTTGGTACAATTTTTGTAACTTCTCGATCTCTTGTTTTAATGATTCTTGACGTGCTACAAAAAACAATTAGATATAGTTGATCGTTAGTAACTTAAATACAGTTAATCAAAATAAAAATATTCGTGCATGTTCCACTTAATTGATAAGACAACGATGTGTAGGACCTCTTAAACCATTAGAGAAGATGATGTTACTACCAAACCTTCTAAGCACCATCTTTATGTCATACATTGTTACACACACAAAATACACGTGAAATTTACATAAAATAATATAAATCAATATGATTAATAAGTAAGAGGATATGATGCTTACTTTACCACCATTATAAGTTGTAGTCCAATGTGCACGCGGTGTGGAGGAAGTTGTGGTTTGTTGTGTGTGATTTTTGACACATTATATAGTTGATAAAATATTTGTAACTCATGGACGGGAAGGTAAAAAGACTAACCACTAATTGGTGTGTTTAATTTATACATTCATGACATTTTTTGTTTGTATTCTTTGAGGTTTAGAGATGCTTGAAACATGTTGTACTGTACAAACTTTTGTGCACGATTTCTCATGCAAAACATATTGTACCGTACAAACTACATTTGTTGAAATCACGCTTGAAGGGTATATTTGAAATAATCAACTTTTGAAATATTTATTAGGGTTATTTTGCATTTATAAGACAACCTAAGTTTATATTATATATAAGATAAGATAAGATTTCACAAATATAAAACAAATGCTTCAAAGTGAAATTAATTACATGCTACTATGCTAGGTTAATCCCATCGGATCCTACAAACGTTTCAACCAATGAATGAATAACCCACATGTTCACTATATATTATTGAATATAAGATCCAATTAAGGGGGTTGGCAATGGGTACGGGGAGGTGCGGTGCGGCATCCCCACCGCACGGGAACACCGCCGCCCTCCTCATTTTACCGTGCGGTAGGGAGGTTTTTCGGGGAAGCTTACAGAGCAAAACTATCCGTTGGATCATTAATGCTTGTGAACGTTGGGCTGTTTTTAATGGTAAACGGCTACTTTTGTTTGAAGTGTATATATACACTATTTAGTTTTCAAATGTGAACACACAAAAAAAAAAAAAAAAAAAACCACTCCGTAGCAAAAAAAAAACAATCCGTAGCAAAAATAAAAAAATAAAAAAAAAAAAACATACTCTTACACAAAATGGATTCAGGAAAGAATAGAGATCCGAGAAAAAATGTTCGTGGATCAAGAAGTGGATCGAGAGGCGCAATTCGTCCTCGAGTTCAATCACAAACCGGTCACGATGGTTCGTCACAACCCGGTTACCGACCGGAAATGTACCCGCAATCTCCACCATATTTCTACACCCAACAACCTCTCCCACATCTTCCTACAAACTTTGAGCCGTTTGATTATCAATATACACAACAACCCCCACAACAACCCCCACCGCAAAATCCTACTAACTTTAACCCGTATGAGCCACGTTATAACCAACCACAAAAAAGGCGTGAACGGGTTAGTGAACCATTACCCATTCATGAAGAAGATGATGATGACGAATATTATGATAATGTTAATGTGGTACCCGGGACACAACAAAATGATGAAGAAGAGGAACAAGTCCAAGAGGTGGCGCGGCCTAAAAGTCGAAAAAAACCCGCAAAAATTTGGACGCCCGATGAGGAAGAGGCGTTAGCTAAGTCTTGGATCAAAGTTTCGGTGGACAAAGTTGTTGGCGACCGCCAAACAATTTGGAGGCGAGTTCTAATGCATTTTCAAAGCCTTGTCCTGAGAACCGAACGTACTTATCATCAATTGAACTCGAAATGGACTCCTATGCATACAATGATCGCTGCGTTCAACGGTTACTACATACAAGCGGTATATATATATATATATATATATATATATATATATATATATATATATATATATATATATATATATATATATATATATATATATATATATATTGTTCGAATATATAATGCTTCTTTCGTATATACATGTTTTTTTTTTCTTGTTTTTTTTTTTTTTTTTTTTTTTTTTTTTTTTGAATATATAATGCTTGTTTCATATATACATGTTTTTTTTTTTTTTTTGAATATATAATGCTTGTTTCATATATACATGTTTTTTTTTGTTTTTTTTTGTTTTTTTTTTTTTTTTTTTTTTTTGTAGAACCGTTTGAGAGATAGTGGATTGAACGATCTTCAAGTTTATGAGAGAGCACAACTCGATTTTGAAAAACAATACAACAAAGCTTTCGCGCATACCAAAGCGTGGCACATCCTCAAAGATCAACGAAAGTGGCAAGAACAACCGGTGGTTAATTAGGCTGCGGAATCCACGGGGTCAAGCAAGAAAAGAAAGTCGTCGGAGTCAAGTAGCGCTCAAACGCCAACAAGTGACACGCCAATAACCGTAGAAGATTTCGACTGTGACTTACCGAACCTCAACGAAAACCCAACTCCATCACGTCCATCGAAAGGGGAAAAAAAGACGATTTCTGAAGATTCAAGCCGAAGCTCGATGCGTGATACTCTTGCAAGTTACACAGCCGAAAAGAGAAGTTTAATGCAGCAACAATTGGAGGTGCAAAAGAAAAAAGACGACGAGTATTTCAAATTTCTTGATGGGGAGGTGATGAATAATTTTAGACTTGTAATAATATTATGTAATGTTTATTTTAAATTTAATGAATTTTAGTTTTTAATAAATTTTAATAGAATTTAAAAAAGAAAAAAGAAAAAGGAAAAAAAAAAAGAAGTGAGTGAAGGGTGAGGGGTGTGCCGCCAACAAAATGTGAGTGAGTGAAGGGAAAAGTGGGAGGGTGATGTGGCATAAGGGGATTGGTTGTTTGTGAGTGAAGGGTGATGGGGTGAGGGGTGCATTGCCAACCCCCTAACAATCACGTTTTCTTCTAAAGTGAATACAGAACAGGCGACATCAAGGTATTCAACCAACGAGCGGCAATGACCGAAACAAATAACCAACGATTTATTTATTTATTTTTTATTTTTTTTTCACCTTTGACCTAGCTCTTGCATGTAGAAATCAAAAAAATACTGAAAACTGTATTTATGAGATTCAATGAATTACAAAGATTACAATAAATTAAAGAGAAAATGAAAAGCTAACCCTAAATACAAGTTGGCCGAGCCTATAGACCTTGTTAGCTAATAATAATTAGCACTAGTATGCGAAGGAATTTGTTTGAGTGTTAGAGTGCAATAATTGTGTGTCATATCATACTCTTAGATTTGAACTTTGTAGAAAGAGATTAGTTCATCATTATAAGTTCGTGACTATTGTTTGTGGCTCGTGTGAAGATGACAATCAAGATCTACAACTGCTCAACCAACTGGGCTAGCTCAGTTGGTCACCAAGGGTAACTTTGGGGAGGTATCTTAGGAAATGTCTCAGGTTCAAGTCTCAAACCTTCAAGGGCGGAAATAAATAGAAGCAAAAGTGGAGTTTATCCCTAAGGTGAAGGTTCAAGGCTTGCATACTGCTCAATTAGATTTCACTGCAGGCTCGAATCATTAACTACTAACTTGTTGTTCAAAAGAAAGATCTACAATTTTTCGTGCTTTTTGGTTTCATCAGGTATATATGTAATTTACAATTTTATACACGATCAATTAAAGGCTTGTTATATGGGTTCATGTTTTCATATAAACAAATGAATTACTCCCTCCGTACCATAATTTAAGTTCATATTGACTTTTTAAATCCAATTTTGACCGAAATATTTTTGTTTTCGTTATATAATATTTGATACAAATTATATAAATGAATTAGGTTTTCAATATATTTTTATATGATATAATTTTCATTAAGTGTTATATAATAAAAATAAAAATATTTATGGTTAAAGTTAGATTCAAAAAGTTAAACTAGACTTAAATTTTAAGACGGATCGAGTAATTTTGTCTTTTTTGTTGTAACACATTGATATGATTTAATACATTGATATGATTTAATTACATACTCAGTTGTTAAATAAAATTTAAATTGCTATCGGTTAGACTACGTTTTCCATCTCATTACTCTCCAGATATTTATAATGAGCGGCTCTTGTCTCATTTGTTTTTTGTTTTCTATTATCCAAATATTTATAATGAGTGGCTCTTGTCTCATTTGTTTTTTGATTTTTATTATCCTTTATGAATGATAAAAGAACATGTCGATAGACGCATGCATGAGGAATAATGCGTGTTCATACACACTGCAGTACTGCACCACTCATTCTCAAAATACAACTGTTCATGATAGTACATGTGGTCTCGGGCTCAGTCAAAAGATGGCCCGAACGAAATATTTTTTTTAACTCCTTATTAAACTCGGCCTACATATAAATGTAACATCCACTAACACTTTCAATTCGCTATGAAAATTAGTAAAGATGAAGCGAAAATTTTCATTAAATTTGATTTATACAGGATTTCTCCTGATGGCCCTTATGGATTCCACCACCCTTATCGATTCTCAAACCATTGTCAAAAACTTACCTGGCTATCCAGGTCCTCTCCCGTTCAAATTAGAAACTGGGTATGGTTCTTTCTCACTGCCTACACACATGCGTGGCCGACAGGGATGGAGCGAAAATCTTTTGTCGACTTGGTTCATAAATAATATTAGTAACGTTTGTAAGCAATATCACACAAAAATTACACTATGGTTATGATAAAAATTACACTAAGGTTACCATAATTACCCAACTATAACTAAGTCCAGCCGCGCACTTGTAGGTATATGTTATATGTAGATATTGTAAATTGTGGTACGTGAATCAGGTATATTGGAGTAGGAGAAGATGAAGCAGTGCAGCTATTCTATTACTTTGTGGAGTCTGAAGGGAACCCGGAGAAGGATCCTCTCATAATTTGGCTTTCGGGAGGACCTGGTTGTAGCACACTTCATGGTTTCTTTTTTGAAATCGGTATTTAATTTATGTAACATTGACTACACTACTCGTATAGTTTCTTGATACTCAAATGAATTAAAACATGAGAAATACAAATTAGACCCCAAATGATCGGGATCCTTCTTGCTTTTGTATATTTTAGGGGTTATTAATATTCTTCTACCAATGCATACAGCATAAACATAACTTTCTTTCAACAAAGTGATGTATATGTACATGTTTTATAGGTCCAATGCGAATCGACTACGGACGTTACTTAGACGATGTCCCAGCGTTACAACTACATCCTTATTCTTGGACAAAAGTAGGTTTACATATATATTTGAGTACCTAATTCTAGTAATTTTGTATCTTTTAACTTTCGTTGACTTAACAAAATTTTCGAATCTTATTGCAATGTTTCGCTTGGGGTTTCAAAGGTGGCAAGTATCATATATTTGGATGCGCCGGCAACAACAGGGTATTCGTATACAGAAAATTCGGAAGCTGCTCATAGCAGTGATACATTATCGGGGTCTCAAACGGCTGAATTTATTAGGAAGGTGGCATGACGAGTAAAAACTAAAAAGTTAGATAAGTTTAAACAAAATTAGTTTTGAATGCAATACCTTATTCTGGGATTTTCTTATGCAGTTTGTTGGAAATCATCCAAAATTTATCAAAACCCCTTTTTATGTTAGTGGAATTTCATATCAAGGGATAGTTATTCCGATGATCACAGAAGAATTATATAAAGGTATCATACTTTACTTTTGTTATACATCAATACTTTAACAAGGTGATTAAATATATATTGTTTTAGGAAGTTATCTAATTTTATTTTTCCACATTTAAAGGGAACGAGGAAGGATTAGAGCCTATAATTAATATTAAGGTAAGAATAATGTTAGCGGAAATTAGTGTTTTTGTTAGCGGATTAGAGCCTATAATTAATATTAAGGTAAGAATAGTGTACACAACTATAATACACTTCACATATGTCTCCATTGAGATTTGAACCCACAACCTCTAGGTTGATCATTGATGACCACTCATGCGAAAGGTACTTTGAACACGGGAATTAGTTAACTATAAAAAACTGTCTTGTACATGAAGGTGTTAAAGTAACAATTGTTAGTGATCTTACTAATGAATTTGTCTATTGAAACCTTAGGGATACATGGCAGTAAACCCATTGACAGACAAAAATGGTGATGTAAACGCTAGGCTAGAATACGCTTATCGTATGGCACTTATATCCAAAGATTTATTTGAGGTAAGAAATAACATTAGCATCTATCAGCTTTAAATGTTTTCTTACATACTACAATTGCAAAGAAAAATATTTAATATGGTGAAGCATTGCAGTCAACAAAAAAGGATTGCAATGGACAGTATGCGGATGCTAACCCTAACAATCAGCTATGCATGTTAGATATCAAAGAAATAGACAAAGTAAGTGAATTGTATAACTATCAAGTGTTGCTAATCATTATTAGTAATCTTATATACATAGCTCACAATTATCTTTCTTTAATGTAAGCGCGTCAAAGGCATTAACATGCAACACATCTTGGAACCAAATTGCAATAAAACAACCAGTTTGTTTAAAACCATAAATCCTATGAACAGGGGAAGCTCGCGATCACTAAAGGCCGATCCAATTAAAATGGTCCCTGCAAAATCATTACGAAAGGATACCTTTTGTCGAGTACTTATTCCCCACCTCTTATCATGTATCTTTTTTCTCTATGCAAAAATAATTTAGCATTCAATCTTCTTTCCACAGGACGGCACTTATGATTATGCAGCACTTTGGGCCAACAATGATAATGTTATGAAAGCACTAAACATACGCAAGGTATAGTAACTGATAAAAAGTAAAGATTAATAAGTGAAACTTCATTCAATTATCTTGGTGTATAACAAACAAAATGATGTTGTGGGTATATGATGGCATTAATCAGGGTACAGTGGACGAGTTTTTAATATGTATTGATGATATGAAATACAAGTATGGTAGAAGTTCATATTCATTATACGAGTATAATGTCCTTAGTAGTGTTGTCTATCATGATAAGCTACTTAAGAGAAACTGTCGAGCTTTGATATTAAGGTATTATTGAGGGTTCCTTGTTCCTTTTTGGTTGTCCTAATATATGTGCGCTTATTAAATTTATACTCACTAGTATCCTACTTTTGTTTGATACAGTGGAGATCATGACATGATGGTTTCACACGTCGGCACATACAATTGGGTAAATGCTTTAAATTTGACAATCACAGACAGTAAATGGGACGCATGGTATTGCAATGATCAAGTAGCTGGATACAAAACCACATATGTCAACAATAACTATTCAATAGCATATGCAACCATTAAGGTATAATAAATTATATATATTGAGTATCTATGATGAATATGGTTTATTTAAAATCATTTGTAATTTTCTATGTCCCCAGGGAGCTGGCCACACAGCCCCAGAGTACAAGCCTGAAGAATGCTTTGAGATTGTTAAGAGATGGTTTGCCCATGTACCTATATAAACCAATGGTTCATGACTTCATTCATGCATTAGAGAATTGAAACTATCCTTGTCAATGACATGTATACCGTGTTATGCAGAAGGCTTTGTCGTTGTTAGGAATGTTGCTATCAGGAATAATCTAAAACTCTAGAAATCAGTTGTAATGCTTGTTGTAGGTTTCTTTTGAATTTTTTTTAAAAGTACCTTTTTTTTTAATACATTATTGGAACTACTCGGTGTTTTTTTCTATCTTTGGATTTCCTTAAACTGGACGCATGGCTGAGAAAGATAAATCTTATTTTCACATTTAGAAAATGTGAAAATGAATTCTCGTCGTTGCTAAGTGCGAATTTAAACCAAGATTAGTGTTCCTTTTTATTCGGTTTTTACTCAATGGGATGAACGGTAGTAGGGGTTGCAATTCGGGTCGGGTTCGAGTTGGCGGGTTCGGGTTGTCATGTTAGCGGGTCAGAAAACCTCAACCCGAACCTAACCCATTTAAATCATCGGGTCAGCTATGTCAACCCTAACCTGTTTACATGTAACCCGAACTTGACCCATTTAACCCGTATATATACTTGAGTTGACGGGTTAAATAGGTTACACGGGTTGAATATGTTAAACGGGTTTTGGGTTGACCCATTTAACCCATTTTATATACAAAATTTAGCATATTACACGAGTTAAACTGGGTAAACGGATTAGTGGGTCGACCCGTATAACCTATTTTATTTCCAACCCGAACATGACATATTTAATAAACGGGTTAGATATGTCGACCCAAAACGTGACCCGAAATCTATTTAGCTCAACCCGAACCTGTTAATTTTCGTGTCGGTTTCAAGTCGGGTCAGAAATTGACACCCCTAAAAGGTAGTACGTATTTGTTTCTTTAGTAGCTTCAACTTTTACTTTTTGTTATTAGTTCTCCCAAGGTTTAAATCGGCGGGAAAACCTTGACCATATGCACCTTTTATGGGTGTCGACTGACCCTTCCCCAGGACCTACCAATGACCTATTCCAAATACCCTCCTTGATCGGTCAACCAGATGATTGTGGTGTAGTGATACGACTAGGGCAATGCCGGCCAATTGTAATTAGTTAAGTGCTATTGTTAAGCTTTTGCAAAAGTGAATATATATAGTGTTTATGAATAGGATGTCATCGTATTTCCTTACAATTCCAGCCTTGTGTTTGGGTGGGCTCGGGGGAAACATGCTTGTGTGGATCTTACAGGGGTGTCCCCTCTCGTTGGGCTCAAGGACAATGGGTTTGCTGCGGGACATGCTGCGTTGAAAGCGGAATCGAGCAAAGTTACTAAACATGAGAAGGCTTGTTTAGAAAATCAACATGTGTTTATCCCTTTTACTTTTGATACATTTGGTTTCCTAGCTCCAGAGGCAAGAGAGTTTTTGACTAGGGTACAACGGGTTGTGCAAAGTAATTTGTCAACCCTTAAGAAACAAAAATTCATTTTTAGTAGGATTGGGTTTGCTATTCAAAAGGGGGTTGCGGCGCAACTTATTGCTCGCTTGCCTGCCATCTTATTGTAATTGTTATTTATCATCATCTATATTAATATAATTCATATTTATACCTTTCAAAAAAAAAAAAAAAAAAAAAAAAAAAAAAAAAAAAAAAAAATTATCGATTCATGCTCAAAAATACTATGTGTACTTCACAATGGATATGCAATATGTAAGTTGGTTGGCTGAATGCTCGAATAATCAACAAGAGAAAGCAATAGATGAATCTCAGGTTCCCTATAAGACCGAATTTATTTGACATACAAGTCATCTTTTAGTAGTTAGAGTTAACTACATTTTTGGTCCTCGTGGTTTACCGGGTATAACAGTTTTGGTCCAAAATTTTGAAATGTAACGGATCCAGTCCAAGATCCGACGACCCGTAACACTTTTGGTCCAAAGTTAATAACGTGGTTAGTTTTACCGAGTTTGACTGTTAAAAACGAGGGTAATTTTGTCATTGTGTATTATTAATAAAGGAAATAAATCATCACCACCTATTTTTTATCACTTCTCCCACTCACTCTCAAAATAAATCCATCTCTTCTCTCAGATCTTCTATGTGAAAACATAATCCATCCACTACCACCAATATCCGGCCACCACTACCACCTCCTCTGTCAACATAACCACCACGACTGGATGTAGAATAAGAAACACCATACCCCCGCCACAACCCACCACGGCCACCTAACTCCCTCCCCCCACCACCGCCTAACTGTCAGCCACCACCACAAATGATCAAACAACACTTACCTTCAACTTTGGTAAAACACGAAAAAGAGAAGAAAAAAAAACGGAGATCTTTATTGTTTATGATTGGTTTCGACTTTCGAGTCATTGTTATGCGAGGGACGATTGTTGTGGTTTGTGTTTGGTTTACCGTGTGACGGGATGGAGATTGGTTTAAGGTTAGATTGGATTTGTTTTGGGTTGTGGTTATGGGTTCGAATCTGTTTTGGGTTGTGGTTGTGGTTATTTGTTTTGAGTTGTGTTTTGGGTTGTGGTTATGGGTTCGAATCTGGATTTGTTTTGGGTTGTGGTTATGAGAAAGGGGGTTTTTATAAGGATTACTTTGTATATGTAGAAGAGGGACTGGTGTAGGTTTGATGGAGAAGATGATGCGCGGTTGTGTCGTGGTGGCAGCGATGGGTGTTTGGTGATGTGGATTTGGTGGTGTTTTTGGTTGAAGTGTTTATGGAGATGAAGATGAAGATGAGGAGATAATATCTGGAAGTGGTTTTACGTGTGTGTGGATTTGTGAAAGTTTATATAATAGATTGGTTAAATATGGATTGGTATAATAATAATAATAATAATAATAATAATAATAATAATAATAATAATAAAAGAAAGGGCATTTTAGTCATTGTACATCATCATCCGAGGTTATTTTAGTCATTTCACGTTTTTTTAACTAGTCAAATTAATAGTCAACGGAAAATGGACCAAAAGTGTTAGGGGTCGTCGGATCTTGGACTGGATCCGTTACATTTTAAAATTTTAGACCAAAACTGTTATACCCGGTAAACCACGAGGACCAAAAATGTAGTTAACTCTAGTATTTATATTCTTAGAAACAAAACTAGAGCCATGAACCCAGGGTTGTAATTCACATGATTCCTTATATTTGCTATTATGTGAATATGTGATACCTCCGAACATACAGGGCATCGATGAAATACAACTCTATAACAATCTATTACGTGTTTAGGAGTCATCCGGTGCTTAGAATGTATCTATTGGATCGGATGTTGTAGATTCTCTCAGGTCTAGTTCAGTTTTCAGAAACTAGCAGTCTTGATCAAAATCATTTGTAATATGCTGGATGCAATGGGGTTTACTGAAAATTATTGATAAAATAAAGAAAGGGTCAAAATGGGTTGTTTAAGACTTCTCAGTCACATCTAACCTTTGTAAAATTGAATACCTTCACCGTCTCCGTCACATCTAAACTGTGATAAGAAACATTGTCTCTCCCCTCCTGTCATAAGCCTGACCTCCATCTTGTCTTAATTCGTCAGTCGTCTTTGCTTGTAAAACCTACTAGGCGGTGCTCGAGCAGTCAGCAACCTTGTAATGAGTAATCAGCCTAGGCAGGGAGTACTCGGATTGGAGCTTTTATATAATTTGGAAATTATATGTATGACATGTTTTTTGAACGTTGTTCATAGGACCATAGAAATATGTTTAGATTTAGAAACATTAAACATTGTTCAAATACTTCAAATCGAGTTAACCCTAAGTTTTGACTGAGTTTTGACCGAGTTTGATCGAGTTACGACCATGTAGTGAGTAATCGTCCATTACTCGTTCAGTGGCCTTGTAGCAAGTAATCGCCGACTACTCAGTCTTGTAGTCGTTGAATTACAACATTGGTTTTCCTTGATGAACATAACTTTTTGTCGGCATCTAAAATAGATTCTGTGTTAGTCTTTTAGCTTTCTATAATGGTCGCACAGTATAGTGTTTGTTATCATGTGATATAGAAGTTTGGCTACAAGATATATGAGATTCTCCTGGTGGTTTGATAGTTTTAGGCTTTTAGCTGGTCACTGGGTGATTGATGGCGTTGTGACATTAGCTGCTGAGCTGGAACGAGGAGTTGTACATTTATGCTAAACACTTGTGATATTGATCCATTTTATAATCAAACATGTAAATCTTTTTGAGAGCTAAAGATATGTTTGACCAAACTAGTTGTAGCAGCTGTCAATTGTTAATTGGTAACTGTAAGTTGATAACTGATAAATGGATGATAGTTGCTTTTTGTTTTATATTATAATTTGATAAGGTAGTTTTAGTTGTATTTGTAAAGCATAAAATGATTTAAAAGAACATTTGCATAGTTTGAAAAAAAGAAAACTCATTGATCATTGTTAACATGTGTTGTATATTGAAGATAGAGTCGTTAAGTGTTTGTTACATGACAACGAAATCATGAGTTCATATAACCGTTTGTTTATGAAATAAATTGATGGTAACATAATAATTTGTCGGAACTCTTTATATCGAATGTCCTTCAAAAATCCACGTTCATATTTTTATAATCATTAGTTCCTATAATCAATTGTAATTTAGACAATGACGGGGTTATTTATAATAGAAGATGTTGCAAGTATGACTAGTACGCGTTTTTGTTCTAACAAATAAGACAAATTAAAACAATATAATATATAATATGTTATTAAGTTAACTATAAAATGTGGAGATAAATATATAGAAATTCTAGTTCACCGAAAGAAAAGAGGACCATTAAGTCAAATGTTAATTAAACAAAGGGTAATTAAATCATTTCAGGTTTAAGTAGCTCTAAAAAGTTTAAAAAGCTTTATTTGTTAGCTTTTTGTTTATGAGCTACATAATTAAAATAAAAGTTTCAAGTTTGAGTTACCGAAGCTTTTTAATTGAAGGGGTTTTATTTATTTAAAATAAAAAAAAAAAAAAAAAAAAAAAAAAACTTTACTCATCTAAAAAACTTTAAGAAAGCTCAACATAAACGTGCTCATAGCTTACGTATCTCAAGACAACTCAAACAAGATCAACTTGTTGAGTGTACGTAATCTAGGCATTCGTTTTCTTTCATTGATGAAAATAAACTGATAGTAACATACTTGTAATAGCTTGTCGGCCCTCTTTATAACGAATGTCCTGCAAAAATCCACGTTCATAATATTTTTGTATACGAATAATTGCTTAAAACAAAATAGCAACCATCATCGCTTAACTCATAGTATTAAACAAGAATTGCACTATCTTTTGACATCATATATAAAAATGGTTAACCCATAATGTTAAAAAGCCGTAGGTATATTAGATGAGTTTCACACGTCAACTTGCTATTTTAGGGAACTAAATAAATTTAAAAGCTTCTTTGAGGGTTCATTGTATCCTTCAATTCAATAATGAGCACCCGTTTGAATTACTAAATTTAGAAAGTGAAACACGTAAACTTGTAATTAAGCAACTTGTTGATATGCTTAATTGATAAATGGATAAGACGCAAATGGGACTATGGGAGTATCTCAAGTATAGAACTCACTTACCAAAGAAGCATTGCATACGCCAAACCACATACAACCGATCACTTTCATATTCTTTCATAAGTATACATCTCACAAACCAAAGAAGCCATTGACCCAACAACGGTGCCAGTTGCACCATGCAGCTCGCCATTCGCTCGTGGTTTGCGTTTTAGCCAAAGCAATCACTGGCGTTTTATTTTTATTTATTTATTTTATTTTATTTAGTGATCGGGTATTTTTTGTAAGGCATTTTGTAAGATCTACAGGTACGAATAACATGTTGATGGATTTTTTCTGGGAAGAATATTTTAGTTGTTAGTGTGTTATTGGTACCTTAATGATGTGACGCTAAAGTGATATACGCACCACATAAGCACTCATAGCCATTTAGCCTTCTCTAAAACTATACACGGATACAAAAATATAAACACTTATACGCAAGCAATTAAGTATTTATATATAATAAGTTATCTATTCATAACATGATAAACAGATAAGATGCCGAAAATTTTACCCAACTAATACCAAGCGAATGAAATGATCGCTAAATAGCTTGTGGTACCTAACCCACAAATAACCTATATAATTTATTTTAAGATGGCTATATATTATTTAACGAGAACTTTTTTGCCCATATTCTGCTGCGGGGCGTAGAGTTTTATGTTAATTTTTTGGGTTACACAAACATCCTTTAAATTTTACTCATGAATCGTTTTTAAAATCGATAGGTAATTACAAAAACTATTTATGTAGTGTTTCGTCACACAAACTATCCCTAGATTTAACCTAGAGATTGTGTCTTTAACTTCAAGTGTTCATTACAATCCCTAGATTTAACTTATGATGGTTTCTGTAATCGCAATTAACAGGAGGGATGTTTTCTGTAATTTAAGGGCTTTGTTTGCAACGCACATAAATCGGGTGGACGTTAATGTAATTTTTTATTACACAATAGATTTAACTAATAGGCTGTTTATGTAATCGATAATAAACGGTAGGGATTTTATTATTATTATTATTTTTTTTGCAATATTTTAAGGATTGTTTGTAATTGAAAGTAAACTATTAAGACCATCATTGCCATTTTTGTTTGATATTTCTATTTGGTGAATAGTAAACATTTGACAAATGTTTATAAAAAAATAAATTGCTTATCAATAGAGTTTTTTTCCTTTATGAAATGCATTTTATATAAATGAAACTATTGAGCACAGAAACTATGTGTTACAACGATCATAATCGCTAATTTTGTCTTACACGACTCTGAAACTATATCTAAAAATTACAACTATGATAAGTCAAATGATAAGAGGTGAAAACACCACCATTTAAAACCAACAAAACGCATAACCAATCAAGGGGAATAAACTCAGTTGAAAAGCATGAAAGTAGGTGAAACACCGACCATGACCAGACAATGAAACTCATCGGATTTCGAACCAAAAATTGCCGGCCATACAATTGAAACTTGCTATAGCATTGAGGCATAAATGTGTTTGAGGAAAAAACACCAAAATTGTAGAACTACCTCAAACTTCGTTCCATGGCCATCTCGACTGATGCCCTTTAACTAAACAACCACAACCATAATATATGAGCCACCAACTTGAACCTTCCGTTAGGTTGGATGCAGTGAACCGAATAATATCGGTTGGTTGCTTTGGTCGACCGATTTCCAAATCGGTTGAGACCAATGTGGAGCACAAAGCAAATATTGGTTGAGGCTACTCAAAAACGCGAATCGGTTGTTTTCTTGACCGATTTTATATGCACACAACAATCCAAAAACCATTTAAAAATCTTACCATTTCCTATTTAAAATAAAATAAAATACATGGGTCATCGACTGTGGCACTTGAATCATGTCTGGTCGTAAAAAGAGAAAGCTGACGTGACAGTAGATGACTTGGGTCACCACTGTTTCTGGCCTTAGTATTTTAGTAATGACCTAGAACATCCACAACCTTCCTTAACCATTGACTGTAATCATGACCGCTAACAACGATCACTACAAACTTTTCCAAGTATATAACTTATTTCGAGAAACGGGATCCTATAATAGACCCTGTTTTTTCAAAAAGTACAATAGATCATGTATTATTTGGGGTCTTGACAAAATTGAGTAAACAAACACGTAACAAATTAAAGTTTTACTACCATTGATCCATTTCTATGTCGTTTAAACCAAACACTAATGATACACGTAGGGGCGGATCTAGGGGTTCTCGGGGTTTACGAGAACATGATGGATGTTTGTCGTATAGTGTAAATATTCGCTAAAAATCATGATTTTTGTGAAATGAATCTAGTTCTGAGTTTTTTTGTCATATAAATACATGTCTTGCTTAGTTGGTTTACTAATATATCAAAGCAAATATGTGTCGTATTAATTTGTTTGCTAGTTTGAATGAAATTGTAGATCTTATTGCATTTATATTACTTTATACTCGTATAAAAATTATACACTTGATGACTTGAAGTACTGGGTCCGCCCCTGGATACACTAAATAAAGGGAAATGATTCGCACACTCTCAAAATTTATTGGGACACTCCACTGTTTGCGACAAACTTTTTTTTTGGGTAAAGGGTTTTTACCCTGGTAAATGATATATTAAACAGAATAAGTTCAGGCGAAATGGCAAAGCACCAAATCGACTATACAAACATACGCACCCTTTGTGCTTCAAACCAAATCAAAAGAGTGACATGCCACTCTAATGAAAAAAAAAAAAAACTAGACGTTACAAAATAAGAAATCACGACAAAACAAACTAACGCCTAGCCTAAACAAAAACCTAACATTCTACATAATAATAGAACGAGGTAAGTCCCATTCGGCCATAACCTTATCCACACGACTTGACTTCTTAAAACAGAATGATAGAAGCTTTAATCGGACAGTAGCTAAAATCAAGTCAACCACTTGCTCCTTTGATCTTTTCTTTTGCTTAAAGAGACGAGATGTAGGGATCTATACCTTGATAGATCACGAGCCAATAGATCGTTAGTCAACTAATGTAATCACTAGCTAGACTAAGTTAGATAATCTCTGTGTATTTGTAATAATGCGGAAAACAAACGTATACTAAACTTGATCCTCTATGGATCGATAATATTAATAAAACTTCGTACTAGAAACTTGTCTATTACAATGACCTAGGGTTCCTTATATACTAGTGGAAACCCTAACCTTTCTTACAAGAAACAAATAATGAAAAACTAATAAAAGATATTATACATATCTTGTCCTAAAATACTTAAGTTATATCCACGGTTAAACTCTATCCGTAGGATCTATGGTCGGCCGCAGGAACCAATCATCAGTAGAAAGTCACTAAGCCTTCCGCAGGAACCTGTCAGCAGTATCTGTCAGTAGTATCTTCAATAATTCCTTACAATCCTCCCCTAATCTTGAATTTGACACAGTTAAGTTCAAGATTTCTTGATAGATCGCCAATAGTATAAACCAGAGGATTGAGGATGAACATCAGCAGCAAAGAATCTTCATAGGCAAAATCTCTATGATCAGCAACCAATTAAAAAGCACCATTCTTTGCAGCAACACAAGACTAAATGTACATCAAAACATAGAAGTTTCATACTATTCTCATCACATCCAGGTGTGTTAACTCTTGTGAGAGGTGAATCATTGAAAATAATGGATTTGATGTCTCTTTACCAATAGCCATCACTACTGGAGTAGCCAAGTGTTCAAAGGTACACTGATAACCACATGATTTTTAGCAAATCATCAGCTATAAACGGATTTGAGATGTCTTTACCTGTAGCCGTTTGCTCAGGACTAGTCAATGATTGATGAATTATCATCTTGGTCAATTGAAAACCAAATATGGTTTTCCACTGCCTTTACCACAAGCCATATACATGTGGGCTAGCCAATTATTTGGAATCCATAAAGGAAAAATCCATGGTCAATTGACAACCATTTCAACTACTCAGCAACAAAGCATGGGTGAGTTGAAAACCCTATGATTTTGAGCAAACCATTACAGCTATCAACAGATTTGATGAGTCTTTACCAAAGCTGTACCCTTTGGACTAGCCAACTTTTTGATGGAATAGTCAACATCAGGCAAGTTGATGACCAGAAACACAAACCTGCATACAACAAACACAAAACTATACAAAAATGTTTTTTTTTTTTTTTTTTTTTTTTTTTTTTTTTTTTTTTTTTTTAAACTGAAACAATATACAACAAAATACAATACCAAGATTAGCTCATTGCAAATATGAATCCATCTGAATGCCATGCTTGGTTGCTAACTCCTTCTTAGTCAAAATACTTCTTCTGATGAACCTTACCAATTGTTCAGCAAGATGAAGATCATTGGCAGTCATATCCAAAGGAACAGATAGCTTTGCCTCCAGCATGAGATTCATAACTTCCTTTGTGATTGGGTAGAGAACATCAGCCCAGCAATATAAGGTTTTACCAGTGGTTGTGACGATCATGTGAACATTAGGTAGTGGAAAAAACTTCCAATAGTCAACCACCCATGTACTTTGACCTTTCCATACTTGAAACCTTACACTAGAATTACCTTTATATGAATCACACAGAATCTGCAAATCACCCATCAAATACATTCCAATGTCATCAGGGGAATGAGTTTGATAGTACTTGGTGACCCAATTATAAAGTGAGAGAAGATCTTGTTTATCCACCATATGTAAAATCTGGCTTAGAAATAAGAATGGCTTGGTAGATCCATCTTGTCTGGTTATAACATTCACTTTTCCTTCACCAAGCTCAGAGTCAACAAGTTCCCACTTTACAATTTTCTCCCATACAACAGGGTCTTGACCTTCATCAGAACCATAATCAAGAAAAGTAGTACTATCCTCTAAAGGAATATCTTTTGAAGCCTTTCTCTTGATAGCTCTAGTCTTTCTCCTAGTACCAGTAACAGGAATAGAAGGACCATCAGTAGGTTCTTCTTTGGGTACTTGTTTGGAAGTATCAGCAGGAACATCAGCAGAATCATCATCATCAGGTACTTCAATTGGAGTATCTTCTGAAGTATCATTAGTAACATCATTTGGAGGTTCAGTGGTATCATGATGAGATTCAGCAGTATCAGGATGAGAACCAGAAGGAATATCTTCCATCTGAACATCAGGAGTGTCATCATTCTGAGCATCAGAAGTAGCATTCTTCTGAGGCAAAACTGAAGGAAATTGCACATTCTCCTGACCACCATGAACAGATCCAATAGACTCAGCAGGTTGAGCAGCAGAATCATGAAGCTTTGCTTTCTTAGCTTGAGGCTCAGCCATAAGTCTTCCTCTAAACTCCAACACATCTTGAACCATGATACCAGAAGCATGATGATTGGAAATGATCTTGTCATAATAGTAGGTCAACTGCTGATCTGAAAATCCCCAGACCCTCTTTTGAGTCCAACCTGACCCAAACATTGAACAACCCTGGTTTTTCACAAAATTCCTCATAAATTTCTTGATTTCATTCTTTGTCCAAGGGCTTTCTTTTTGATACTTAGCTTTAATCTCTGCCTCCTGTTGTCTCTTCAATCTTCCTCTTTCAACCATCATCTGAACAAAATCAGGATTATCAACTCCAAGCTCAGATTTACCCAAATTGGGCTTGGAAGCAGCCTGTTCAGCCAAGTTCTCCCATTGTTCAGCAGTAAGATTCTTAGCTATCTCATCAAGCTCCTTCTTTCTTTCAGCAGGCAAGGTGGTAGTATACTGAGGTCCCATCTTGTCCAAGTCATCTTGAATTTTCCTAGCCAATGCTTCTGAAGCTTTCAAATCCAACTCCTCTTTAGTAACTGCAGCATCCTCTTTAGCTTGCAGATGTGCAGCAACATTCTCACTAATTTTTTCATAAGCAAGTTCCTCCTTGGATTTGACTCTAGAAGGAATGTCTTGATCAATCAAAATAGACTTTCCTTTATCTTGCTTCTTAGGAGGGACAAAAGTCTTATCAGGAGAATCATGAGTAAGATCAGCTGGAATATCTACTGATGGACCATGAGTGCCCATTACTGGCAAAGGAGTAGGAAAAGATTCCTTTCTAGATACATCAGCAGAAGTCTTCTTGTTAGGAGAATCAGTAGACTGCTTATCAGCATAATGCTTCCTTCTGACATAATGAGCAACATCAACAGACTTCTGTTCTCTGGATTCCTTGGGAACACTTGCATCAGTAGCAGGAGCAACATCAGCAGTTGGAGCAACAGAGGGTTCAGGTCCAATGTCAGTACTCTTCTAAACACTCTCCAAAGTGGTAGCAGCAAGAAGTTCAAGGCCTTCCAAATCAATGTTGTCAGATGCTTTAGTAGAATCCTCATCTGAGTCATACACCACACCTTGTCTCTTTCTTTGCTTCAGCTTACCCTCCAACTTCTTAACTCTTCCAATTAGAGTCAGAACAGCACTGCTAAGATTCTTTTTGGTGAAGTTCAGATCATCCTCCAATTTGTCCACCTTAGATACATACATGTTCAACAAAGATGATACAGAAGTGAGAGTAACAGGACCTTCAGCTCCACCAACAGGGATATCTGTGGTATTGGGAGTATCATTGGTCCTGTGAGAAGAATTATCTAAATTTACATCTACATCTACATGTACATGATCCTCAAATTGAGGTCTCAAAGGACTGAGTGAAGGAAGTCTTGTAAATTGTGGTGAGTTTACAGGTTGGTCAAAGCCTAAATTCTCATTGAGCTCATGCTCAGGAGAATTGATATCCATTGGTGAATGTACAGGTGTGGGTAGCCTGGGAGAGAGTGGAGGCTGAACATCAGAAGCAACTGAAGCATTTGCATCAGGAGCATCTTCAGTTCTATCAGGAGAATCCTCTGGTGCTTGAGCATCAGGGGAATCCTGACCACCAGCAGCTACATCAGCTGCATCTCCATCAGGGGGATTGCCCACCGGGGCATCAGCAGCTACATCAGCAGCTGCTCCATCAGGAGCATTGCCACCAAGCAACATAGCTGGAAGTAAGGGTCTTTGTTCACCAGTAAATTTAATTTTCATTTGGGAAAACAACTTTTTAGACAAACCCTTAACAGGCAAGTGAGTGGGGTCATTGGTCTCAATGTCTAAAATGATTTGAAAAAACCTAGGATACATCAGATATTTAAGTTTTGTATCCTTAACATTTTCAAGCATAGCATTAAAGATATACCTAGAAAAGTTAAATGTTCTTCCTTGAGAGAGACACACAATAGCAAGAGCAATGTCTGTAGAGAACTTATCCCATCCACCAGACTTAGAACCCATGCACTGAAGCAATGTGTGTGTCAAGAACCTCCATTTTGGACAAAACAGATTCTTGTACCATGTTTTCCCATCACCACTATAACCAGCAGCCTGAAGCCCTCTAAGGATCTCACTCTTAGGCAAATCAATCACTCCTCCTTCATCATCCAACTGTAACTTGGTCCTGACCAAAGACTCAGTAACCACATATTCTTCCCCATCTATGACAGCAACAATCTCTGGTGATCCATCTTCAACAGTCCTTGTTTGTGCCGTTTCCCAAAATTGTACAACAAGAGACTCATGAATAACATTTGGGTATTGGAGCAGAGCATATCGAATCTTGGACCTTTGAAGAAATTCCATCATGCCCAAATAATCTTCATCACCCTTTCCACGACCAAGAAAGGCATGTTTGTTATGATCTGCTTTGAAATATAGTTCAGCCATTGATTGAGAATTAGAAATTAGGGTTAGAAGTTCTGAAAGATGTTGAAATGGTTTTGAAATTTATATAGTGAGAGGGAATCAGTTAATTTGGGAGTGGGATATGCACGTCTTTGGTAAATATGGAAGTTACCAAACGTGGAATGAAACTGATTTGAATTATTGGAAAGAAATCCTTGACCAATAATCAACTAAGGCAAATCCCAATTAACTGACTCATCCGTAGAAACCAAATCAAACGGCTGAAAACAAATGGTCAATCCGCAGAAAATAGTCAAACGTTGACTATGGTCAACAGATCCATCCGCAACATCACTCAGCAGAATCTACCCTTCAGTGGAAACCAAATATCTTTAACAAAGATCTTTTAATTCAAAATTCAAAGAACCTTAATTATCTCCAAACTGCCTCGCATTAATGGTAATAAAGACACGCGGTTGGGGGATCTTATAAATAAAGACTAATTATCCCCAAATCTCTCAACTTCAAATCTAATCCCTAATTATCATATCGCCAACCAAAAATACATTCATGGCTTCCAATCAACCCATCATCAACCTTACTTCTGACTCATCAGATACTTCTGACTCATTAACATCTCCACCACCATGGAATATGCCAACACGTCCTCGTGGTCTTACAAAGGAACAAGCTAAGAAGAAGAAACATGATGTGCCTGCACCATGTTCATCATCATCTGAAGATCTTCCACCCTATCCCTCTGAGATTGATGATCATGAGTATCAGAGAGAGTTGGAGAGAAAGTGGAATGAATTGGAGAGGACAAACAGAGTTCCCAGTCCTGATGAGTCTCTCATCTTCTTTACATCTTCTGATGAAGAGGATGATGAGAATGATGAACTTTACACTCCTACAACCTCTGATAAGCCTCAGTCATCTCGTCCAAGGAAAAGAAAAGTGAATTCCCCATTACCAAAGACTAGAAAAGTTGTGTTAGGTTTGCCCTGTCCTCAGTGGCAAGGACTCTTCAACATCAACAACAAAAGCAAAAAGAAGACTGTGGAAGGCAAGGGCAAGAGTAAAGTAGAATAGGGACTTTGTTGTTTGTCTTTCACTTTCATTATCTTGTATTGTACCTCTGAAGAATCAATAAAATTTGCTTTGGTTTATAATTACTTGTTTTAATTCTTCTGAGTAGCATTCCCCTGAATAATTTGAACTTGACTAATCCATCAGCAGGAACACACTTAACTACAAGATAACTGGTATCAGCAGCATGTTGGTCAAACCATTGACTTTCATCCGAAGTATCTAATTAAGTGGACAACTTGCACACTTAGTAATTGCTACTGACTCAACTACCTCCCATTAACTTACATTAACTCGCAGTAAACCCAAATCAGTTCTTTAATAAGGAGTCTTCAAGTCATAATCAACTCACCATTCCACAAATAACATATCCCAAAGTCTTTCACACATTTACACCATGAAACCATCCCCCAATGTCATTGAAATTTCTTCTGATTCATCAGACTCTACTTTTGACATACCTCAAATACAAAGATCATACTACTATTTGAATGAAGGTCCTTCAGAGTTATGCCCATCTCCTACCTCATCAGAAGAAACCACTGAGGCTAAGGAAACACCAACTTCTCTAGCTATGGTTGTCCCTGATTTCACCCCTGTTGCAGCATTCTTAACAAGTGAGATGGAAAGAGTCTGTGCTGATATGAGAAGAATCTCTGTCCCTGAAGAGCCACAGTCCTCAAGTAGAAAGAAGGGTCCATTGAAGGTGGTACTTGGTCTTGCAGCTCCCAAACTCTGGAACAAAGACATGCAATCCAGAGGAATCCACAAGAAGATGCCAGACCCAAAGGACTTGGGTAAAGGGAAAAGAAAGATGGATTAGGCTGTTTCTTAGGGGTGTGTTGGTATGTTGGTGGTTGATTGCAGTTTAGGGATGTGGTGATAGGATGGTGGTTGTTTATTTTGTTGATGTTTTATGTATTATGTGTTTCTTCTGATGACTGATCTTGATGTACCAAGCTTGCCACAAATGAATAAAATTCACTTTTATGTCTTTACATCTTATTCCACTGACTGTAGACCATTAAACATCAGCAGGAACATGACCTGAGACCATACATTTACACAAAACACAAAAACACAAAAGAACAACCATAATATTGTACAAGATTAGTAAAAACCTGCAAAAGAAAGTCAGTAAACCTAATAATCTACATATATAATAATCTACATAAATACAACATGTATAATCCTCCCCTGAGGCATATGCCTCCCCTGAGGCTTATGCCTCCCCTCAAACATTGCATTCAAGGGTTAACCATCCCAATATTTACAACCAGGTGATTAAACCTAGGTCCATCAAAAGCTTTTGTTAACAAATCAGCCACATTATCATCAGTGTGAATCTTAAGCACTTGAATTAGATGCTTCTCATTTGCATCTCTTATAAAATGGTGCCTAATTTCTATGTGTTTAGTTCTTTGATGAAAAACAGGATTTTTAACAATGGAAATAGTACTTTGATTATCAATGTAGATTTTAGTGTTCATAAAGTTAAACCCATAATCCAACATCTGATTTTGAATCCAAAGTACCTGACCACAACAATTGGCAGCAGCCACATATTCTGCTTCAGTGGTAGAAGTGGCTACAATGGTTTGTTTCTTGCACTGCCAAGAGATGAGTCTTCTTCCCAGAAATTGACAACCTCCTGTTGTGGATTTCCTATCCAAATTAGCTCCAGCATAGTCACTATCACTGTATGCCTCCAACACAAATGGTGAATCCCTTGGGTACCAAAGGCCTAGTTTGGGTTGGCCCTTTATGTACTTGAAAATTTTCTTCACAGCATTGAGATAGGAAGTCAGTGGAGTGACTTGATGCCTTGAACAAGCACTGACAGCAAAGGTAATGTCAGGCCTAGAAGCTGTGAGATACATGAGTGAGCCAATCATGGACCTATAAAGATGAACATTCACAGCCTCATCTTGCTCATTTGGATTTTTAAGCTTGGGTGGTTCATATGGAGTGGTAGCAGTCCTCAAAAGTTCAAAGTCAAACTTTTTCAATATATCTTTAACATATTTCTCCTGATGAATAAAGATCCCTTCAGGGTGTTGTTTGACTTGCAGCCCTAAGAAAAATGTTAACTCCCCCATTGCACTCATTTGAAATTCACCTTTCATCAAATCTTCAAATTCCCTGCACCATGCTTCCTTTGTGGATCCAAATATGATGTCATCCACATAGACCTGTACTAGAATGATGTCCCTGGAGTTTTTCTTGATAAAGAGAGTCTTATCAATAGCACCTCTTCTGTATCCATGCTCCAAAAGAAATGTAGACAATCTAGCATACCATGCTCTTGGTGCTTGGTGAAGTCCATAAAGTGCCTTGACAACTTTGTAAACCTTCTTAGGATGATGGGGGTCTTCAAAGCCCTGTGGTTGAGTAACATACACCTCCTCTTCTATTTTGCCATAGAGAAAGGCACTCTTGACATCCATCTGATAGACCTTAAACCCCATATATGAGGCAAAGGCTAAAAACAGTCTAATGGCCTCAACCCTAGCCACTGGTGCAAAGACCTCAGTGTAGTCAATACCTTCTTCTTGTCTGAAACCTTGAGCCACTAATCTTGCTTTATTTCTGACCACAATACCTCTAGCATCCCTCTTGCATTTTAAGATCCACTTTGTCCCAATTGCAAATTTTCCTGCAGGTAGATCAACTAGTACCCAAACATCTTGATTCTTGAATTGTTGCATCTCTTCCTGCATAGCTTCAACCCAACTAGGCTCACTCAAAGCCTGTTTAATGCTTGTGGGTTCAACTTGAGACAAGAAACAAGCAAATAAACAATGCTTCTGATCTGTGTGGTTGTCTCTCTTCTGAGTGGATATATAGGTCAAAAATGCACATTGTCCAAACTTGGTATTCTTAATAGCACTCCTGGTGAGTACCATAGCATTTGGATCACCAAGTATATTATCTTGTGGATGTATGATGTTAATCCTTTTAGTTGGAACAGGATTCACATCAATGGAGGTATCAAGATTGGTTAAGGTAGGAGCAAAGTCTTCATCATAAGAAGCTGATTGAAAAATACCATCACTTTGCTCAACATTAGCAAGATCTGAGGGAGTAGGAAACCTGCCAAAAGGTTCATCTAAACTTGTGGAAACAGGAAGTGCAGCTGAACTAGGTTCAACAGAATCTCTAGTTGCAACTGCTGATGTATCAGCAGAACTGTGTTTTCTGCTTTCTTCAACAGCAGCTTGTTTTAAGAGAGCTTCAGTGTCTTGAGCAAATTCAAGACCAAGTCGTTTAGCTTCCTCAGCAGCTGCATGTTCTTGCTTTTTGAGTCTAGCAAGATCTTCTGCATATGTTGAATTTTCCACATCATCAGCAGATTTGGCATCAGAGGCTTCTTTGGTAGGAGGATCTGCTATCTTTATTGGTAAAGTTGTTACAACAATAATGGGTTCATCACTGTCTGAATCACTGTCTGAATCATCCTTTAGTGTACCTGCATTGTTAGAAGATGACACTTGTATACCTGCAGATTGGTTAGCTGTGTGTCTAGCATACCCCAAATAATCAGTAAGGTAATCAAGGTCAAAATACCATTCATGACCCTTGCCCTGTACATTAACATTATCCTCCAAAAATTTCAGGTTAAGTGTCTCTTCAATCTTCTTTGTAGCCAAATTATAGACCCTATAAGCCTTGCTATGTGCTGAGTAACCAACTATATATCCTTCAGCAGCTTTAGCTTCAAATTTGCCTAGGTGATCACTTGTATTCAGTATGGTCACCTGACAACCAAAAGGTTTCAAGTGTTCAATGGTAGGCTTCTTCCCTGTCAATAGTTCATAGGGTGTCTTATTGTGAGGTTTAGTGATCAACACCCTATTTAAAACATAACAAGCAGTACCAACTGCCTCAGTCCAAAACATGGTGGGAAGTTTAGAGTCAGCAAGCATTGATCTTGCAGCCTCTATAAGGGTTCTATTCTTTCTTTCAGCAACTCCATTCTGTTGTGGAGTCCTAGGAGTGCTATAATCTCTTTTAATACCCTTTAAACCACAAAGTTCAATTAGATTGGCATTTTTGAACTTTGTCCCATTATCACACCTAATACTTTTAATCTTCTTGTTAAGTTGATTTTCAGCTAGAGCCATAAATTCTTTGAGTGCCTGAAAGGTTTGATCTTTAGTCACTAAGAAAAATGTCCAACTGAATCTGCTGAAAGCATCAGTGATCACCAAACAGAAGTACTTATGATCAATGCTCCTGATGGATGTAGGACCAAAGAGACCCATGTGAAGCAGCTGCAATGGTTCTGAGATAGTGCTCATAGTAGTAATGGCCTTATAAGAAGCTTTGTGTTGCTTTCCCTTGTTGCAAGCCACACAATTATGCTCATTGGTGAAGATCTTGGAAGGAAGTCCATGAACAAGTCCATCTTTAGCAAGTTTGTTGATGACTTTAAAATTAACATGTGCCATCCTCCTATGCCATTTTGTAGATTCATCCAAGGATGCTTTAGCCACCAAGCAAGTAAGATCACCTTCTGGCTTGACATCATTCAAGTCAAAGGTATAAAGGTTATGGTTTCTTGGAGCCTTAAGTAACACAAGATTATCATCAGGCATTTGGAATTCAGGTGAAAGAATGAAACAACCATCTTCAGTGAAAAGCACAGGAAGCTTTTTGTTACAAATTTGTGAGACTGAGAACAAATTGAATCCTTGAAGCTCCTTCACATAATAGACATTCTCAAAATCCACCTTTGGAGTTCTAATGGTTCCTTTGCCAGTAATCCTTCCTACTCCACTTCCAAACCTCACAATGCCGTCATTAATAGGTACAAAGTCATCCAGCTTCTCTTCATTACCAGACATGTTTCTTGAACAGCCACTATCAACAATACCTAAGTCTTTATTAAGAAGAGGATGTTCCTACAACAAAGAAAGTTAATATACAACAACAACAAATAGTATGAGACTTAAGTCATGAAAGACTTGAGCCTGCCTTGTGAATCATTCTGATGAACCCAAGATGATGAGTTAGATCCACAATTGTTCCTGGATTCCCTGTAGTTAAATAGTCTTTTATATGTCCAAGAACAATCTGCTGAGGACTTTTCAGCAGAATCCCAATTACCCATTCCCATACTCATTGGGTCAGTATATTCATACCAATGATTAGCACCAAAAAATGGTTGAGATCCATATCTAGTTCTATTGGTATTCATATATCTATTGTTAAAAACAGACCTATTGGAATAAACAGGCCAATCAGCAGGAGTGGAATACATTCTGCTGACATGAGAATTGGCCGGTGACGCTAGTGAGGGTTTGGTATTAGTCCACTTATGTCTAGGTCTATTGTTAACAACAGAAACACCCATCCTCTTTTCATGAAAATCACAATCCTTAATTAAATGCAACTTGCTACCACAAACAAAACATTTCTTTTTCTTATAAGATTTATGAAATCCAAAAGATGTCTTATTAAACATAGAATTATTCAAACAAACATCAGAAACAGAATTGTTTTGTAAACACTGAAAAGAATTGTTTTCATAAGAAGTAAATAACAAGTCTTCAAAAGAGGCTGGTTGAGAATGAACTTCATCAGCAGCAACTTCAGAGTCCACAGACTTGTAAGATGTCTTGTCAGAAATCTTTATTGAGGACTTGGGTGAGTCTGACTTGGTCTTGGAATCACAGCTGGCATAACTAGAGGTCTCTGAGGTCTTGTCCCTGGAAGAACAAGATACATAAGTGTTAGAATCATTACTAGATATACTTCTAGTGTCAGGGGAGTCATTGATCCTAATGCCAGTGGTTTCCTTTGATTCTGGAGAGTCAGACTTATGGGATGAGGGTTTAGGGGTTCCTATGGATGGACAGGCTTCAGACTTATTTGGCAAGTCTTTAGACTTTTTACCAAAGAGATGGTGTGAACCATCAAAGTCAGAAGTTTTGGTTGTAGGCATAAATACACCTCTAATAGGTCCTGGTACAGCATGCAAATCTCCTTCTTTAACATAATTTGCTAAGCCTGCTGGTGTAGATTTACCTATATCATTCCTTGCCTCTAAACCAACATATTTTTTAAAACCTAAACCTATTTCAGAATTGACAGCTTGACTACCATAAAGACAGCTAGCTAAATTATCTCCAGATATTAACCACTCTTTATGCCTAGCTACTTCTTTATTCAATTTCTCTTGTAAAACATCTTTCTCAGACTCAATTCTAGCTTTTTCTTTTTCAGAAAACTTTAATTCATTGCTAGTACATTCTAAATCTCTACTTAAAACTCTAATATTTTCCTCATAAGCCAATTGATTTTGTTGAAATCATACCTTTTGTTGTTCTAAAGTTTTAAAAGCTTCTTTGTAAGTTGCAGCTTCAATAAAACAAGCATTATATTTTGGTTTCATATCATCATAAGCTTCTTTTAGAGATGTATATTTAGAATCACAATCACAAGCACAAGTAGATACCTGAGGAGAGATTCCCATGAGACCAAAGCTATCATCACAACTAGCCATGCAGGAGATTTGAGGAGAGTTGCTTGTATCATCATCATGCTCATTCCAGTCCACACTAGTATCAATAGCAGTGATCAAGGCCTTTGATTCTCCAGCTTCCAATTCTTTCTTCTTGTATGCTGAATACCTGGTACTGGCTTCACCTTTCTTGGCTGTGCATTCTCTTGCAAAGTGACCAATTTCTCCACAAGCATAACACTTCACCTTCCTTCTATCAAACCTAGCTGCATCTTTTCCTTCAACATTGAGCTTTTTACCAACCTTTTGCTCAAATCACCTCACCTTGAGAGATAGCATAGCCATTTGCCACTTTAAGTCCAATTCTTCTAAAGCAAGTTCATCAATTTGCTCAAAGTCTTCATAAGCAATTTGTTGCTGTTTATCAACTTCAGCAACAAATGAATGAAGTACATCTTCCATCACATTGCTAATCTTTGGATGAGTTATTGGATTAGCACTTGAAAAAGACAATGTGGTCATTGGAAGACTTTGGCTTGGAGTGGATGGACTTGAGTAAACCTGTGGTGTTGGGGATGGGCTTGCATAGGTATGTGGCATGTAGTTTGAGTTAGAACTGACAAATGCAGATTGTGAAGGAGTAGCTGCATATGGAGAGAATCCCTTTATGTCACCTTCCAAAGCTCTGAGTTTGTTGTACAAGTCATCAAAGCTGAGGTAGTCCAAGCCACCTTTGGTTTTTAGTGATATACTCACTTGAGACCATGAGGGAGGTAAGGCTCTTAGAAACCTAGAATTCACTTCTTCATTGTCAGGTCTGGCTAGAAGTTGGTTTAATTGACTCAGAATCTTCTGAAACCTGTCATAACCTTTGTGTAGACCTTCTTCTTCAGTAATCTTGAATTATTGGAATTCTAGCTTCAACATACTCTTTCTCATCCTTTTTGATTCTTCATTCCCACCAAATCTGGTTTTTATGGCCCACCAGGTTTCTCTTGGATCAGTCATGGAATGAAAATCTCCCATGTGGTCATCAGGGATTGCCTGCAGCAATATGGTTCTTGCTTTGTTCTCCCTTTGAACGGCAAGAATTTCTTCAGCAGAAACAGGTTCCAAAATAGTGATTTTACCAGCAGCATCAACACTTTGTTTTTTAGGACGACAACCATTGAGTATAACATTCCAGAGGTTATAGTCAACACTTGCAATCCAGTTTTGCATCTTCATGGCCCAGATCTCATACTCATCCTTCCTAAGAAAAGGAAGATTTGCATTGCTGTTGGAGAAGGCCACTTGTTGTAGTTGTTGAGTAAGAGAGCCTGCTTCTGAGAGAACAACATCACCGCCTGGTTTGTCTCCCATTGGTACTGAATGAATAGTTATGTGATTGTGTTGTGTTTACAGAGAGTATCTAGTGGCTCTGATATCACTTGTAGGGATCTATACCTTGATAGATCACGAGCCAATAGATCGTTAGTCAACTAATGTAATCACTAGCTAGATTAAGTTAGATAATCTCTGTGTATTTGTAATAATGCGGAAAACAAACGTATACTAAACTTGATCCTCTATGGATCGATAATATTAATAAAACTTCGTACTAGAAACTTGTCTATTACAATGACCTAGGGTTCCTTATATACTAGTGGAAACCCTAACCTTTCTTACAAGAAACAAATAATGAAAAACTAATAAAAGATATTCTACATATCTTGTCCTAAAATACTTAAGTTATATCCACGGTTAAACTCTATCCGTAGGATCTATGGTTGGCCGCAGGAACCAATCATCAGCAGAAAGTCACTAAGCCTTCCGCAAGAACCTGTCAGCAGTATCTGTCAGTAGTATCTTCAATAATTCCTTACATGAGAGTTCCTCTCTTGCCAAAGATAATAAACTGAAGCAACCAAAACAAGTCTTGCAACAATACTATTAATAGAACGTTTATTAGCAAAAGGAAGAATACCATTTACTATCGAACTCCATACATCCGAGACCAGATGTAGACCAGCCTTTGTCTTCACACTCGACCATACTTGAGAAGAGAACATACACTCGAAGAAAAGATGTTCATGAGAGTCTTGTTGTAGATCACACAATGGGCACAACAAAGCTAAGTTATTAGAACCATGCACATCCCACTGTCGAAGCACATCTTGGGTCTTAAGCTTTTGTTTAAAGACAAGCCAAAGGATGAACGCATGTCTAGGAATACAATTAGCAAACCATACCACACTAGCCCACACAACTTCAGCCTCTCTAGGATGAATATCGTTCCAAGCAACTCCAACCGAAAATTCATTGAAAATTCCATTTCTATCCCGCCACCATAGCTTATCAAGAGTTTGCGACAAATTGTTGTACATTAAAAATAACCAACTTCAACTGCTTATACAATGAAGTGTCTCAATAAGATTTATGAGTGTGCCAATCACGTCTCAAAAATAAAAGACACATACTTATCACAAATTCTCACTATCTTAAGAGATTAATTTACCATATCATAAAAAAGTTTCGTGCTACTCGGTAATTTTTTAACAGGTAAAGTTGTGGTCCTTTAAATATATAATAATATCACTTTGACCTCATCTAAGTTTTTTTTTACCAATAATATATTGTTAGGTCATGCAACTATCTCTTTCAAAGATTTATATACTTTTAACCACTTTTTGGTTTTGTAAGCTTTTGTATAATCTATTACTACATCATTGTACGGCCATGAATTTTAATCTTCATATATATGCAAGTGTTCATTTGCACACTTATGACGTGTTACATGATTATTAGACAACAATAAAGATGAAAACCGAACATGTGCATTTGAACCAACAAGCATTGATAAAATAAAGATTGTGTATCACCGGAAAAGATAAACCATTGGCTAAAGATCCTAGATGAGTAGATGATATTTATCTTACTTTTATATTCTTATGTGTGTTAACTAGTCGTGTTACGTAACCTATCACACTTTAAATTAAGATATCTGATTTCAAATCGATCTAGTAAGATATGAAAATAACCAGTCTTATGTCGATAATTTGGTGGCCAAAAATAAGTTAGGTATCAAAAACTTTAAAACATACAATAGTTTTTTATTTATTTGAAATGAACTATCCATGCCCTTTTTAGAAATGCAACTTTACAATTTGAGGGTTCTTGTCACTTGTTAGTATAACTTTGGTGGTGCCACTTTTTATTTTCAGATACTTTAATAAATTCAAAATATCATTGGACAATATATATCACCTTTCAGTAACTTACTTTTTAATGGAATATCTTGATATTAAATAATTTCCTCTTGAGAAAATCGTTGTGATTTCTCAAACTACTACTACTGAAATTGTTGGAACTTATTTAGTTATTTGTGATGTAATCTAACATTTGTAGTTCAAATATATGTTTTTGCTTAACATTTTATAAACAAGTCTCATAACTCGTTTCAACACGATCAAGTACTTGAATTATTTAAAGTACTAGTAGTAGATGAAGTCTTAAAAGTTGGGATATTCTTTATCCTACATATCTTTTTCCAAGAACAAATCTTACCAAGATAAAATCAGGTATGAAAATTGAAAAGTAACCTTGATTGCATCACAAAGATTTGATCAGGATCGTAAATACTTTTTTAGCTTATCATACGTTGTTGTTGTTAATTTGTGGTTCACCTCTTATTACAAAAAGAATACAACATTTAAATATCTAGTTTCCTTTTAGAAGATAAACATTTCCGTATCGAGTAATAACAACTTTTATAAGAAAAAACAAAAATATGTGGATACTACAGTCATAAACAAATCGATGCATGTATGGAAAACATAAGCTTTTAAGCTAGATATAATCGTGATCACTAAAAGAGTATGCTTGGCAAAAAATAAATGTTGTTGGTGATGTTATTGATTCTGGTGTTGAAAAAGATTAAAATTGTAGTTTTTTTAATTGTGTTTGACAAATTAGCTGTACTTTTAGATTAAAAGTGTAAAATGACATAGGGTATGTTTGTCAAAACTATCTGTAAGCTGTATACTGTAAACTGTTAACTGTAAGCAGTAAGTTGTAAACTGCAAAGCTGTTAACATGAGCTACATATTTTTTTTTTCCTTCAATAAACGTGTTTGGTAAATTAGCTGTTAAATGTAATTATAAGATGTAAAATGGCATAAAAAGACATACTCCCTCCGTCCCAATTTATTTGTCCATTTTTTACTTTTTTGGTATTTCTTTTTCAACTTTGACTTTAATTATTTTTGTTTGTGTTATAGAATACTTGATGAGTATTATACCAATGAAAATACATTTAAAAACCCAATATATTCATATATTTTACATCAAGTATTAGATAACATAAAAGAAGACAATTAAGGTCAAAGTTATAAATAAAAGACTTCAAAAGTCAAAAGTGGATAAATAAATTGGGACGGAGGGATTATTAATAATTTTAAATAAATGTTTAGAGGGTATATCAGTAATTTAAAATTTTAACAGCTCCAAGATGTTTAAAAAGCCTCATAAATCAGCTTTTTATTTATAAGCTATTTGTTTAAAATAAAAGCTTGAAGTTGATGTATCCAAACGGAGCTACTTATTTTAAAAGAGATTATTTTGTAACAAAAAGCTAACAGATCCTCAAAAAGCTCTTGCCAAACAGGCCCATAATTTATGAAAAATAATCTCCAAAACATTTAAAAGCTGATTTTAAGAACTTATTGTTTTAGAACTTATTTTTCTAAAATAATCAACAATCTTTGTCACTCAAACAAATATTATTTTTTAACACATAATTTTAAGCCTCCATAATATTTCACAATCTCTCACGCCAAACATGCCCAAAGACCGAGAACATTACTGACACATCAATTTTTTCTTTCTAGGACAACTTCATGACCAATCTAATGTGATAAGAAAATAAAAACAATACAAAAAACATACCTCATAAAAATCAATTAACAAACACCACACACAAACATTCGTCCCTTTTGCCTTTCTCATGGGCGGTTTTGGGCCGGCGCACCATCAGCAACCGAGCCGGGCTCAACCCACTAAAGGGCACTAAAATTTTTTATACTCATTATATGTAATAGGCCCAACCCACTAAGGATATTATAATATAGGGGCATTTTTTTTCGTACCGGGTCTAATTTTTTTTTGACGTTTTCAGCACCGCCCCTGGCCTTTCTACTCAATTGCATAAGCGACCAACGTCCCTTTTTCTCTTAGACAAGACATGTCCCTTTTATGGGTGTGTAATGGTGGCCGACGGGTCAGGCACACATATTAAAAAAATGTTTTTGCATCAAAGATTAAGGCTTTTATTAGCAAGCTACATTTCTAATTAAGACCCACATACACCTATAAACCATGCAGTATCATTCCTCACATGTCCATAGGTATAGAAGACCTCAACATGGCATCACTTACTAACAAAAGTGTACTTAAGGATACTTCTCACTCATGACTACATTTCCCCCTTCATTGTTCAAAGGAAAAACTTCCACTTGTAGCTTCATCCTCACAACTTAAAGGTCCATTAAGCAACTAAGTGTTATAAGTTGGCACTACACCATAAACCCTTCCAATGAAGCATTCATGACCAGGAAAAATTAGTCCCATCTTTCATGACTCACAATTCCTAGCTTCATAAATGCTTTCGTTCCATCATGAAATTTGTGGAATAGCACAAGTGACGGCAAAACTGAACACCCTACTATGCATATTCCACCCCCACAACAGAAAACTACATGGATAATGTTCTCACATAACCAATATCAACATCCTCTCAACTATCATGTAAATGCATCCTCACAAAAACATGTTTTTTTATATTAATAATAAAACAATGAGTAAAGTCCAAAATACTGATAAAAACGTATGAAAATGTGAGAGAAACGAAAGAAACGGATAAAAATAGATGAATACGTATAAAAGCGGACGAAAACAGATAAAAACGTATGAAAACGTGAGAAACGGACAAAAGCATGTAAAAATGGACGAAAACGTAAGAAAAATGGACGAAAACGTAAAAAAAACAAAAGAAAACGGATAAAAACAGGCGATAACGGATAAAAACGTAAGAAAACAGACGAAAACGTAAGAAAAACGAACGAAAACGTGTAAAAACGGACGAAAACGTAAAAAATGGACGAAAAAGGATAAAAACGTAAGAATAGTCAATGAGGACTAACGATGCAAATATTTTCACTCAATGAGGACTAATGATGCAAATATTTTAACTCTTGTTTACGAGATAACAGAAAATAATTTGCATCATTAGTCCTCATTGACTGATATTACTAACGGATGGATAGTTTTGTGCCAACTTTATTAACAGCGGGATGATTTTATGCAAATAATAATAATAATAATAATAATAATAATAATAATAATAAAATAAAAAAATCATGAGAATGTAAAGCAAGACACGGGACAAACCATAGAAATGTATTTTGGACTTTACTGTGAATCAATACAAAGTTAAATCAAAGTAATAACCATAACAAAAGAGAATGTAAGCTCTCATAATACACTATTAATTTCTCAATTAGGTTTATTTAAACTATAATTTGTAAAACATAAACTTTTTTTTTTAACTTTTAATTAAAATTGCAAGTAGGTTAAATATTGTTAATAAGTGTTAGAAGTAGTTTACTGATTTTCTTGTACATAACTTTTTTAGTAATGACATCCTTCCATTACTATTGCTTAATAGATTAATTCAACCAAAATCTTCAATATCAGTAAAGTAAGCGTCAAGTAAAGTATGCAACCATGCAACTGAAAGAATTGCTAGCTAAAAAGCATACTAACCGAAAAACATTTACTCACAAAAAATTTTAGTTACACTGTATTACCCAACTAGTATATCTTTTAACCTTTTCTATATCACCTTTTTGCACATTTTCATACTTTTTTCATGTCACTTTCATTTTCACATATTTTGCCTAACCTATTTATTAATGCTTACTCATTTTTTTAAACAAAAATTTATTAATGCTTACTCAGCCCACATTATTTCTCATATTCATTCATGCCATAAAACCCTCTCCTAGTCTATAAACATCTCTTCAAATCCACATTTCAAATTCACACAAATTTCATTAGTACAATTTTTTATGCTCATAACTATAATGTAAGATCAACCCTACCCAAAACTTCCCAAAACTCATTTCATATCATATAAAATCATGGGTTCTCGTTAATTTCACATAAAAATCAAATCTTTATCATTTTAAGCACTACCCATTTGCTCAAAACCTTTTTAAAACACTTTTTGATCATTTTTAACAAATGGGCATTCGTTAAATTTGTGTTTTTTTTTGGTTTCTTGAGGTTTAGATGGTGTTTGGAGTGTGAAATATTAAGTGGGTTGCTTTTAGAATCATGTAATTGTTGGGTTAGTTTTATATTGCATTTTAGCTGTTTGATGTAATTGTTTGATGAATTGCTTAAAAGGAAGAGTTTAGTATGTTTTTTATCGGTGAAATGAGCGCGTTTCGTTAGTTTGTTAGTTCGGATTCTTTACTAATTGGTTTAGAGATATTTGAGTATAGTCATTCTTTGATAATTGATATACCCCTGAGATGTAAATCATGTAACAACTGTATATAGATTTTATTACTATCATGAGCTTCATCTGGGGCTGTTATAGTTTTATACGAAAAATTTACTGATTTAACGAAAGATTTTGATTGTTGCAATGAAGTAGAGTTCATTGCGGTTCTGCCCATACCTAAATATATAGTTTTTATGCGAATTTGTATCGTTTGTTTTGAAAAAATAAAACGGAAAGAATATACTAAATAAAATATCATGGAAGAAACATTTGTTCCGTTTCGTGGAATCAAGAAGGATCTTAAAGGGAGATTATTGTGCTATAAGCAAGACTGGGCTGGTGGCATCCGTGCGGGTATCAGGTTCGTGTTTTTTATGGAAATTATATTCCTTAAAAAATGATTCCTTGTGCACATGATTTTTGACTTAAAAGGATCGGTCTTGCTTTTTGTGATCAGGATTCTGGCCCCAACAACATATATATTCTTTGCTTCAGCAATTCCAGTTATATCTTTTGGAGAACAACTAGAAAGAGATACTGGTTAGATACTTTTTTAAGTGTTAAAAAATGTTATGTTGCTAGTATGAATCTTTATGATGTTTATTTGGCTGCAGAGGGGAGTTTAACTGCAGTTCAAACTCTAGCATCGACAGCACTATGTGGCATCATCCACTCTATAGTTGGAGGACAGCCACTGCTCATACTAGGTGTGGCTGAACCAACGGTGTTAATGTACACGTTTATGTTCAAGTTTGCAAAAGATCAGAAGGATTTAGGACAGCCCCTTTTTCTAGCGTGGACTGGATGGTACTTCTAGCTGCTCATGTAGCTAATACTAGTATACCCTTTTAAAATTTATAAATAGAGGTCTTAAATAACCTGTGTAATCTCATTGAGAACAGGGTTTGCGTTTGGACGGCCTTTTTGCTGATTTTGCTATCTGTTCTTGGTGCCTGCTCAATTATCAATAGATTCACACGGGTGGCTGGGGAATTGTTTGGTCTTCTCATCGCAATGCTCTTCATGCAGCAAGCTATCAAAGTGAGTTTTTCCATTTCACCCTAAAATGTTTCTTACTAGTTAATAATCTATAATTAAATATTTTTTATGATGCACTATAATCTAACATATAATAATTTAATAGGGAGTTGTGGAGGAGTTTGGTATTCCAAAAAGTGAAGATCCCAATCAACCTGCTTTTCAACCCTCATGGCGTTTTGGCAATGGAATGTTTGCACTCGTGTTGTCATTTGGCCTTCTCATCACAGGTTTGAAGAGCCGTAAAGCAAGGTCCTGGCGGTATGGAACTGGTTAGTGTTTCACCTTTGGACTCTGCTTAAAGGAATTCAATAAAAATTGTACTTCCTTTTTTAGGTTTGTTTTGTTTTATATTTCGTTGTTCTCTATAGGGTGGTTTAGGGGATTCATTGCGGATTATGGTGTTCCTGTTATGGTGGTTGTTTGGACTGCTGTCTCATATATTCCAGTTAACGACGTGCCAAAAGGGATACCAAGACGGCTTTTCAGTCCCAACCCATGGTCTCCTGGTGCATATACAAACTGGACTGTTGCAAAGGTGGCTCCTACACTATATTTCAAATTCCATAATTGTATGATTATTTTCAATTGCACAAATAGTTCTTAAACCTATAAGACGTGCAGGAAATGTTGAATGTGCCTCCCTTGTATATTGTTGGAGCGTTTATTCCAGCAACTATGATTGCAGTGCTTTACTATTTTGATCATAGTGTTGCATCTCAGCTTGCGCAACAAGAAGAGTTCAATTTGAAAAAACCTTCTTCATATCATTATGATCTCCTCCTTTTGGGCTTCCTGGTAAAGATACTTTCATGCTTTAAATCGACTCAAATCATATAAAAGCTGTTACATTCATATTTATTACTACTTGTTTGTGGTTAGACATTACTATGTGGGCTAATTGGCATTCCTCCAGCCAATGGGGTTATTCCACAATCTCCAATGCACACGAAGAGCTTAGCGACTCTAAAACATCAGGTACATATTATTATTATTATTCGAATGTCGAGTCATCTACTATTAGACTCTGATTAAGGGTATATTTTCTGTCCCATACAACAGCTTCTACGACGTAAACTTGTGGACACAGCTAGAAAAAGTATAAATAACAATTCAAACTTGAGTGAGTTATACGAGGACATGCAACAAGCATATAACGGAATGCAGACTCCACTTGTTTATCAAAATCCATCAAGTCTGGTAAATAACGTTCACTTAAATGCAAAACAATTTCCGATAGTACTCGATATCCTCCATTTATATATTACCCTATAAACAGGGATTAAAAGAGCTAAAAGATTCGACAATCCAACAAGCGTCTAACACGGGTTACATTAACGCACCAGTTGATGAGACCATCTTTGATGTCGATAAGGATGTTGATGATCTTTTACATGTTGAAGTAAAGGAGCAACGGCTTAGCAATGTGCTACAAGCATTAATGGTTGGTGGGTGTCTCGCCGCTATGCCATTGCTTAAAAAGATCCCAACTTCGGTTCTTTGGGGTTACTTTGCTTTTATGGCCATTGAAAGTCTGCCTGGAAATCAGTTTTGGGAGCGGATATTGTTACTTTTCACTGCTCCAAGTCGAAGATACAAGTAAAGTTATAACCATTTTCACTAATTTTATATGTTATGATTCTTGGTTATAATATTTTGAAAATTCTTGAACAGAGTCTTGAAAGAAAATCACGCCACGTTTGTGGAAACTGTACCTTTCAAAACAGTTGCTGCTTTCACATTGTTTCAAACAGCTTATTTGCTCGCGTGTTTTGGCATAACATGGATTCCAATAGCCGGTGTTCTTTTCCCACTCATGATCATGCTTCTTGTTCCTGCAAGGCAATATTTACTTCCTAAATTTTTTAAAGGTGCACATCTTCAAGATTTGGATGCAGCTGAATATGAAGAAGCCTCAGCCACACGCTACAACATGGCCTTTGGTGTAAGTCACCTTGTTTTCTTCAGTCTTCACTTCTCACTAGAAAAGTCAACTATAAAGTCAAATTTGTGTTATTCTTGCAGGATGACGATGCACATTTAAGAACCCCACAACTCGATAGTGCAGAAGTTCTTGATGGAATTATAACTCGAAGCAGAGGAGAAATTCGCCACACCAGCAGTCCAAAAGTAACAAGTCTAAACCAAACTCCAAAGGAAGATATGAAGCCTATGTACAGTCCCCGTCTCACACAACGGGTTTACAGCCCACATTTGAATGATTCAAGGGTAGACACGTGGCCTAAATCTCCTGGAGAAGGGCCATGATTCAAGAGAACTCCAAGTCCACGCCCATCTATCCTTGGTCAGACCAGTAATGGTTCATCTCCTTGCTAAATGGTGCTCGAGAGCTTGTGTTTCAATCATGGTTTTGTAGATGCTATGTTGGTTTGTCATGTATGTACTTTGTGGAAAGAGTGTACATTGTCTCTTCATGGTCTATTCTCTAGTATGTATGCAAAGGTTGGGCAGAACGAACACATATTATCAAAGTTATAGTGGAATAAAACTTTCTCATATGATTACTGCACAAATTGTTAGGAAGCTACCTTGTGGTTTGTTATGCACTTGTATTATAGTATTTGGATCAATGTTCATTTTATGATATTCAAGGTAATAAAACACTAACTGTTAACTCGTTTAACATGTTCCATTCATTTCCAGGTATACAAAATAACATGAGATGGGTTCCCGGAAATAGGGTATCCTTAGCAAGTAGAGGTGGCAATTCTCGAAACGACACGAAGTTAAACAGGTTTGGGTTGAGAATAAACAGGTCTGGGTCAAAAACAGGTCAACCCGTCTAACCCGTTTAGTAATCAGGTCATGTTTGGTTGAGTACTTATTAAACAGGTCAACCCGTGAACCTGTCTAAGTATATAAGACTCTAAAAATTAAATATATAACCTAGTTTTTAATGTTGGATATGGATTAAATGTATTTTGTTATGTACTTATCATGTGTGAATTACGGTATACCCTCATATATGTCAACACGAACATGACTCGATTCCCATCCATATTAGCAAGTGCTGTTATGTTTAGCCGTAGGACAACAAACTCGTAAATAAAGTTTAGCAATTGATCACTAATAGAAGTAACAAAGGAACCACTCCACATTTGACTTAACTGAATCAACATTACAGTTTTTTTTCTATTTTCCGTAGTCCCGTACTTCCCTTCACTGAAAATGACTGGAATGAGTAATCTGCATCATCACATTTGTGTTTCATGTCACTAAAACCTACAAAAAGATGCATAATCTAGCATCATCACATTGTTGAAGTGATGAACTTGAAGGGACTTGGAAGTGATCTTTAGAAGATAGGGATGCTGATGAAAAGTGTTATCTTGCTTTAACACTTGCTATAGATAAGAAAATGAAATAGTTTCTTGTTATCTGAATGTGACACTGTACCATGATCCATCTTTGTTTGAACTTCTTTTTTATCATAATGAAAATTAGAATTCAATCCCCACCAAGTGTTAGTTAAATGATTTGATGATTGAGACTTGAGAGGGTACATTTCTTAGTGGAATGCAAAGGATTCATTCCACTACAACTTAATCAACTGGTTCAACTTGCACCTTCATGTTTTATTTTAAAATTTTGTGCCTTCTTTTTTGTGAATCAAATCTTTAGTGACCATATTTGATAAGTACTTTTTTGGACCCTTCTCTTGTCCCTCTAGTTTACCATGTTTCTCTTTTTGTTACAATGGTATGAAATTCAAAAGATATGTTTCGTGAATGTAGTATTATCGTCTTGCATATAGTTTTCGAGAAACTGAAGATATGATATGGGCGTAGATATGAGTAGAACGGAACCTCTTCTGTTGGGTTTGTTCAACTAGTTGAGACTCTCTTATGACAACTTCAGGTTACTAGATTCGACCTATATGCCCAAAAAAAATATAATTATGTAGAAGTATTAACTTAGTATTTGATAGACTCCAACTTTAAGTTTTAAATCTCTTGTCATGTTAAGTAACACAAATACAAAATTATAGATTGGTAAAAGCAGCAATCAAATGGGTTAGTAGATGAGTTTTGGTTAAAATGCTGGTAGTAATTTGTTTTAGGGGCTAAGAACATACCTAAATATTAAAGCAGGACACACCCATGATTGATGATCCAACTACAAAGACCACCCTTTTGTTTGGACTTGGAGTTGGACCTTACACTTAATAGATAAACAATAAAGTCCATAATAAGCTCATGAACTTCTGAATGATTTTTAACAGGCCATTAATCATGATTTACTACTTAACAGGTTTAAAAGTATATGCTAAACACAAGACTTTAAATGACAACTATTAATCATGTAGTTGATGCTCCTTTGATTGTTGGGGTATAACGAGTGTGATTTCAAGGGTGGGTCGTTTTTTGTCACGGTTGTGTAGTGTCGTCTTTCCAAGGGTCGTACTAGTTTGACGGTAGTTGATCTAACATCTTGCTAGTTCTTAGTATCAGTTGATATGATTTGCCTTTTAAAGAAAATCATGTAGAAACACAAGCAAAGAAAAATGCCTCCTTAGCTTTAGATGCGCCAGCAAGCAAACAACTTCCCAAGACTCGCATTTAAGTACCAAAGTGCCAATTAACTCTACACTGAATTTGACACAAAGTATGCATGAATGTGATTCTAAAAATTCTTTAAGCATGAAAGAAACTGATTCTGCAGATATGATTTAAATGTGTGCCAGATAAGCCGGTTTTGATAATTCTTGATCTAATTTTTTTTTTTTTTTTTTTTCTTACAAAGTTTGTAATCCTTTGGGTAGCACATTTCTCCCACTTTTTTTGTGCAATTCATGCCAAAATTGTTTTCTGGGACATTGTTGGAGCAGAATTTGTTAGATAACATAGTTGATGTGATCTAAACAATCGAATTTTGATATGCTTGACAAACAAAACCATTATGCCAACCGATTAATTCGCATAACCATTTGATCCAATATTTATATTCCAAGTACCCTAAAAATCTTCATAAACAAACGCAACTCTTACTGCGTATTTAGTGACCAAGATTCAATCTTTACACATAATTCGCATAACCACCCGACAAAACACATCAGTTTTCCGCTCATATCACAAGAAGAAAACCTGTACACTTTCAGTTCTCGTAGCCTGGCAAATAGGACACTTTTCTGTCAACACGTCACACTCTTTACATAGACTTAAGTGCCTGCAAGGCAGTAGCAAAACACAAACTTCTTTACCATTGCATGCTTTGCAGAGTAAAGGCTTCACAGAAAATGTTTGAAATGGGTTCCCCATAGCATTCACATTTGTATAAGAAGCGGCGTCATCTACCTCACTGTCACCATAGCCTTCTTGTACAGGCTTATGCGCAATGACTTCTTGAAGATTGCTTTTGAGGGCGTTTACTACTGACTCGTTGTATTTCGCTCTATAATGCCAAGATTGAGCTTCCATCGCAACTTGTTTTATTTTCAAACCTAGTTCCATGTTTCTTCGGTTCATATTGACGATTTCCATATCTTTCTCATTCAATTTCTTTGTTACTTCTTTTTCCAATGTGTTTAGTAAGGACGCGGTATGCTTCTGGTTCAAGTCTCTAATACCCTTGATGATATTTTCTTCCTGAAAACAATGAAATCTTAATACGATTAGTAACAATAAAAAGGCTACGACTTTCAACCAAGCTCATGAACTAGTGGTGGCAAGATCCGTAATGGATCAAAACAAGTTAGGGTCAATGTGATTGAATTTTGATAGGTCACTGTTTAAATATAATTCCATTAATAATCTTTGAAAATAATGTAGGTACTTAAAAGAGACTTGAACTGATTTTCAACCCATTTTAATTGACTTTTTTGACCCATTTAGCACGTTCCCCTCCTAGCTAAGAAACAATTTAACTGAAACAATGAAAGTGGTCTAATTTTGTACGATTCATTGTTTAAATATTACTCCGTATTCCTTTAATAATAATAATCTTTGATAACAATGTAGGTATTAAAAAGAGACTTAAGCTGCTTTTCAACCCGTTTTATTTGACTTTTTTGACCCATTTAACAAGTTCCCCTTTACGAAAGTTTTACCTGAACTTTAACATAGTGATCAATGACTTGCTTTTGACGACCGATTTCAAGTTTGATGCTATTAGCTAGAGAATGATTAACGGGCTGGAGAGCTTTCATGTTTTCACTAATGGAAGTGACAGACGAGTTGCCTTGATCTTCTTCATAAGATAGCTTCAGGCCGGTCGATACAGCATTTGGATTCATTGTGTCGTGACAGAAGTTGTTGTTTAACGATATGTAACTCTTTTGTTGTGTGGGCATTGGTCCTTGCTCGCGTGCCCTCTTGATAGGGCGACTTGAAGCCATGGTTTGCTCGTTTCCCACGAAGTTTATGTTATCAAGTGTATAACCAACCGGACCTGCACCATATAAAGTTAAGTTGCTATAAGTAAGCAAAGCACAGAACTCGCAAAGATAAAGTGTATATTCTTAGGGTGTTTGACATTGCCTTTTGATAACGATAATAATGTCAGGGGCGGAACTAGGAGCCAAGCTTAGGGGTAGCGAAATACGAAAATTTGTTTAGGGGTATAAAAAATTTGTTTCAGGGGTCACGAAATCGCAAAAAAATGGCCAAAAATCGCCAAAAATAGCCAAAAATTCCACTACCGGGTAAAAGTTCAGGGGTAACGACCGCTACCCCTGGCTTACATGTACATCCGCCCCTGAATAATGTGATAGTATTAAATAATCCGAAACAGATCATCATTTGTTACAAAATGGGTTGTAGGGGGTGTTTGACATTGCATTATAAAAATGACAATGTGATATAAGATAATCACAAATTCACAATTAGATAATCAGTTGTTAGTTAACATTATAATGCAATGCGTCACATATTTTACAAATAAGTTCACATAATTGTCCCACGGAGCGTCTCATGCTTATGGCTGGTCTCGGGCAAAAACTTTGATAATTTTTAGAAACTACACTACGAATTGGTTCTTTAGGGGCAAATTACAAAAATAGCCAAATACTTTAGAAAATCTACACTACTATTTTTTTCGCTAGGGGGCAAGTGCCCACCCTGCCCCCTCCTGTCTCCACCCACTGGCTGGGCTACAAGACCTTTGGTATGCAGGGTATTTTCTTAAAGGGTAAATCACAATAAATAAATGATGGGTTTGTAGAAAAATAGTGTTTGAATGTGTTTGTTCTTTCAAATTTGTGATGATATGTCACTTTCTGATCATCTTAGACTCTTAGAGATTTCATGTACTAACCAAAACACTATAGACTAATTATTAAACATCTTGAAGGTGCCCAAAAATCTTAGGATAACCAAAGAAAAGTCCTAAACAGGGATCCTCTTAAAACAAATACTGATAATTAAAAAACTTACATTTTCCAAAGAGTTGAAGATGAGGCAAAGAACTCATATCATAGTGTTGTTGTTCCTCATGATGATATCCAGAATGACCACCAAACATGTTACTACTATATATATATTTCCAAAAACAAAACAATATTCCACAAATCAGTAAAATCCCATGCAAGAAACCACAAAATTATAAAAGAACTCAAAAGAAACAATGTTAGATCATAGAAAAAAATACCTTAAAACTTAAAAGTTACAATATGAATGATGATAGGAAATGGGTGAAAAAGTAGTGGGTGAGAAATGGGTTGATGGGTATGAATGATTGTTGTGGTTGAGTTGTTGTTGTTATGGTTGATGTAAAACTAGTAGTAATAAAAAGAGAGAGCTTGGTGAGGAATTTTTCTTCTCCTTCATTGCAGGCAGGTAGCAGAGACAAGGCTTTGTTTACGTATTCCCACTACTTAATATAATTATTATTCTTGGTTGCCGTTACCGACGTGCCCATTATAAATTTTTATTTGACTGTTTGTATTTCTCTTTCTTTTATTCAAATCCTGCCATCACTCTTTTCCTTGTTTTTTTCTTTCGGTTCGCCTGTTTTCTTTATTCATCACACGTCCCCAACTAACTTGTCTTTGATTCTTTCCTAGTATTTCATACTCTTGTATTTCTCTCCACTCTTATTTTTGGATGGAGATATGTAAATGTTAGTATTTATATTGGTTTGTTTATGGGTTAAGCGGTGCCCTTTTCTTATTGGAAAAAAAATTATGATTAATTGCTTTTTAATACAAACAACTATGATTGTTAATATCCCTTCATATCTTATAATTTTACGATTTTAGCAAAGGAAAAACGATCTAGATCCTACACATGATCTTTGCAAGCTTAAGATTTTATAAGATATTGATTTTATCATACGATCTTAAGATCTAATCCGATCCGTTTTTACTTTTCTCGGATTACAAAATAAAAAACTATAAATTTAATACAACATTTCAAAAAACAACATGTGTATCTTATTAAATATTTCATAATCATAATTTAATACAACATTTCAATGAAACATTCATTTTGTGTTTATAATATATAATATAATAATTTGTAGATTTGTATAATATTACAAAACTATTAAAAAAATGACATTATTGTACGATTTTAAAATCTCGATCTGATTTTACGATCACGATCTTGCAAAGATAAAAACGATCCAGGTTAGGATCCTAATCTTGAAAACCTTGCAATCAACTACTACTAAGAGGTTGGCAACACACCCCTCACTCCAAATCCCTTCACTCACTTACTACCAATCCTCTTATGCCACATCATTCTTTCACTTTTTCCTTCACTCACCCATTTTTTGTTGGCATCACACCACTCACCCTTCACTTACTTTTATTTTATTTTTTATTTTATTTTTAATTCTATTAAAATTTATTAAAAGACTAAAATTTCATTAAAATTAAATAAACATTACATAATCTTATTAAAAACATAAAATATCATTACATAATACTAAAAAACTAATTTTCATCGTCCACCTCGAGGTATGGTAGTTGTTGAGCGTTAATATGCTTCATAAGATCAAATCGGACACGAAAATGTGTATCCTTATCTCGAATCTCGGTTAAGGCTGCTTCGTCAAACACCGGTTGGATCGGAGGATCCCGAATATGAACCGGCGAGATTGCGGTACCGGCGTCATGTATAATCATGTTATGCAATATGACACACTTATAAACTAGTTTACTAATTCTTTCTATTGTGTGTTGCAGTAAGGGTCGATTCAGTATACCACATTTACCCTTGAGAACACCAAATGCCCGTTCAACATCCTTTCGAGCGTACTCTTGTACATTCTTGAACTTTTTCTCTTTCGGGTCGGTTGGATATTTGAACGCTTTAACAAAAGTAGACCATGCCGGATATATGCCATCGGTTAGATAGAAGCCACGCTTGTACATATGCCCATTCACAACAAATGGGCACTTAGGTGCCGTACTATTATGGTCGGTGAGGAATAGCGGAGATTGCATCACAACATTCACATCATTGTTTGAACCCAGCGGTGCAAAGAACGCGTGCCATATCCATAAATCTTGAGACGCCACTGCCTCCATCATAATCGTGGGGTATTGATGATCACCCCTTTTATATTGACCCCTCAATTCGGTTGGACAATTCCTCCAAATGAAATGTGTGCAATCTAGGCTACCGATCATACCCGGAATGTGATGTCGAGGTTCGTGTGCTTCGTACAAACGTGCAACATCATGACTTGTTTGCCTACGTAGGAAATCTCGAGCATATAACTGAATAATAGCCTCACAAAAAAATTGAAGGCATTCACGTGAAGTTCTTTATGCCATTTCTAAATATTCGTCAAACTCATCCGGTGGTGCACCGGTTGCGAGTTGTTTAATGGCAGACTAATATTTTTGTATGGCTATGAAACTTTTTTTCATTGTAGCATCATAACCTTCCTAAAAATACTCGAATATAGCCTCAATAGCTTGCGTGATTTTTAAAAATAAACTTTTAGGCATACGATACCTATCTTCAAAAAATTGATCGTCGAATTTCGGATCTTCACAAAAATAATCATGATGCAATCTTTGTGCAGCATTGATCCGATTGCGTTTTACTGATTTTCGTGTCGACCTAGCCGTATCTTCTTCATCTTCGTCAATCGCGGCAGCAAAAACATCGAGACTACTATCGTTATACCACTTGAACGGCTCATCTAACAATACAGTTGAACCAATTCTTTTATGCTCCATATAGTTGCGTTTGTAGCGGTATAACTTTTTTTTGGATCGTTTTTTTTTATCGGTAGTTTTTTATTTATTTTTTATTTATTTTTGTCTCTTGGTATTGTGTTGTCCAATATATATTCACAAAATTAAAAAATAGCCGTTTAAGCTCCAACGGTCCAAAATAGAGAGCTCCAACGTTCGTTTTTTTTCTCGTGCGGTAAACTTCCCCGCAAACCCCCCTCCCCCATGCGGTAAAATTGTATCGGCGACGGTGTTCCCGCACGGGAACCACCCCGTACCGTGCCTCCCCACTTGTGTTGCCAACTCCCTAAGAGGACACGGTCTAAGTACCATTGATTTTAGAAAGAAAAGAAAGAAAAAGTAATAAGTTTTTGCGTTATTGAGTTTTGAAGAAAGACAAAAAGGTGAAACATTTACAATTGTGTTTTTCTAACTTGTGTCTTAGGGCCACAAGTTAAGTACACCAAAAGTACATAAGGACCACATAAAAGTACACATGTTTGTACTTTTATATGGATCTTTGTGTACTTTTTTGTGGCCCCTTTTATACTTTTGACGTGTTTAACTTGTGCCCCTAGAGTACAAGTTAGAAAAACCATTTACAATTGGGTTTTTCTAACTTGTGCCTTAAGAGCACAAGTTAAGAACATTAAAAATACATCACTTAGAGAACACATAAAAGTGTTAAATGTTACGTATAAACATTAATAAGTAAATGTCTAGTATCGAACCCGAGACCTCGGGATTGCACACTTTACAAACAAGAATAATGTAAAATAAATATATATATGTTAAATGTATCGTATATGTATATTTATAAACACTTAATGGACTAAATGGTCGTTAGTTATTAACAGTATGGACTAACTATCGTTAGTAACAAAAGATAAGGACTAGAATGTAATTTGGGAGTCAAGAAAGATCTAGAACACCCATGGGGGTGCCTAGGCCGGTCGACCCAACCCATATGGGTCGATCCACCCTTCCAGTAGAACCTGAAAGTTTAGGTCCTCCACCTGAAGTTGAAGTGATTCCCATTCGTAGGTCAACAAGACCAGTAAAAGCTCCTACTCGTCTATGTCTTAATGTAGAGAGTGATGCGAATTTACTGGGTGATCTTGATGAGCCTACAAGTTATAAAGCAGCCATGAATGGTCCTGAAAAGGCCAAATGGAAAGTTTCTATGGATGGGGAAATGCAATCCATGGAAGACAATGAAGTCTGGGAAGAAGTAGACCTACCTCTGGGTGCCAAATTAGTTGGGAGTAAATGGCTCTACAAGAAAAAGACTGACATGGATGGCGTTGTACACACCTATAAGGCCCGTTTGGTAGCTAAAGGCTATACTCAAACTTTTGGTGTTGACTATGAGGAGACCTTTTCTCCTGTAGCTGACATAAGGGCAATTAGGATTCTTATAGCCATAGCCGCTTACTATGACTATGAGATTTGGCAAATGGATGTAAAAACCTCCTTCTTAAATGGTCGCCTAGATGAAGACATCTATATGGCGCAGCCTGAGGGGTATGTAAATCCAGAATTCCCAAATCGTGTATGCAAGCTTAAAAGATCCATTTATGGATTAAAGCAAGCATCACGACAATGGAATAAGAGATTTGATAGTGAAATTAAAAAGTATGGATTCACTCAAAATCTTGATGAGCCATGTGTATATCACAAAGTTAGTGGGTGTAATGTAATTTTCCTTATATTATATGTTGATGACATATTGATCATGGGAAACGACATTCCAAGTTTGCAAAAGGTTAAGGCATTGATGAGTGTCTAAATACTCATCATTTTATACTAATCTGAACTGCCAAAACATACAAAAACACTCAAATATGTATCAAAATACTTAAAATATCTTAAAGGTGTGTTTTATATGTTCCAAATGCAAAATATGCAAAAACAGATGAAAAACGTACAAAGTTTGCATAATTGGCAGTTTCAGTCCCTCAAGTTTCATAAATTGTCAAAACTAGTCCCTGGTTATTCTAAAAACATGAAAATGTCACCAAAGGTCCTTTTTAATCATAAAGTTACATATTTAGTCCTTTGGTGCAAAGTTTCATAAAATTACAAGTTTAGTCCCTCAACTTTGGAAATTGACAGAAATGGTCCCTGGGATGTAAAAACCTAGAGAAAAGCAATTTTGGTCCTTATACTAATAATCTTTTGCAGGAATGGTCCTTGGGTGATAAATTTGGTGAATTTACATGATTGGTCCCTGAAGTTTCACAGTTTGGCAAAACAGGTCCCTCAAAGTTTAAACTTGACAGTTTCAGTCCCTGGGTGTTCAAAATGGGAAAATTACCATTAAGGGTCCTAGGGAATTCATAATTTTCACTTTTAGTCCCTGGGAGAAAGTTTTGAATAAATTTCACATTTAGTCCCTCAAGTTTGAAAGTTTGTCAGTTTTAGTACCCGGGTATTTAAAAAATAAAAAAATATATCAAAAATGCCATGGTACTATTCACATGTGTTAAGTTTAATCCTTATTTAAACTATGGGAATGTTACAATTTCAGACCCTAAACTTTACCTTAATTACATTTTTGGTCCTTGAAATTTATCTAAAAAACCAAACGGATCCTAATTTTATTTAAACCAAAACCAAAAACAAACCCAACTTTAGCAGCCCACCCACTAACTCCCAAGGCCCATCTCCACTAGCCCAGTCCAATCCCCCGGTCAAACCCGGTCAACACCCCTAAAACTAAACCACCCCAGTCACCCCGTATTTCCCTCCCAAAACCAAAACCACCATACCACCACCACTGCTCCTCCATACCACCCTCCACCTTTCATCCCAACTTGTTCCCCATTCACACCATGCCTCTCCTCCACGTCCACAACCTTCCAAAACCCTAAAAACCCTCTCCACGCAAAGCTACTGACACCCAAAGACTTTGGCGCCAAGAAAGAATTTAAACGGCCATGATCAATCAAACACAATCAATGGCTAAGATTGGTGGGAATTGTCTTGGTGGGTCCCACAAGCTCAGAAACTAGCTACAAAAGAGATGGGAAGCAGAAGAACCAAATTATTAGTTTAGGTTTAGAGTAAATTAGCCGTAGGTAGTGTAAAACTTTATTTTCAGTTGTATTTTCAATTAAAAAGCTTGTTCTCAGTTCAAATCATGTATTTCAATCTTTATGCATAATCAATTTCAAGTTTCATATCAGTTCTCAGTTTATGCCATTTTTAGGAATTATCAAAATCTCAATTAGTTGTATGTTGTTTGTTGTTGTTGTTTTATTGATCTCATAAGTCCAATTAAGCTCTGACAAAGCTTTTGGAAGCTTTTAGATAGCTCAGAATTCAGTTTGGTAGTTAAACTCAAAATTCCAAAGAAAATAGAATAAATAGGAAATAAATAAAAAATTCATAAAAAGAAGAAGGAAAAGAGATGGAGCAGGTGTCATCTGGATTATTTTATGGTTTAGAATCCTATGGGGGATACTAGGTTATGAGATTGGTCCATGGTTCTTGGCTTCTCAGTCATATACCTTTGTAAGTGATAATTTCCATTTTATGCTTTTTAATTTGATAATGATTGTTACTGTTTGATCAGTGTTTTTAAGTGTTTATTAGATATTTGTTAGTTATAATATCAACTAAAATCAGTTAATTGTTCATAGGGTTCATTTGTTCCAAAAATCAAAAGTTTCACAGTGGAAACCTCATCTTTGACAAATCTGAGGTGTATGCTTGTATTGTGATTGATAAGTGTTCATTTGATCTTAGTATAATCATATTATAGTATAAAGAATTAGAGTTAAGGTTTAATTCACTTATTTGTTTTGTTAATCATAAATTTGGTCATATAAGGTAGTGTTTGGCACAGGGGAATACCCTGTGCATTTGTGTTGTTCAGTGGTTGTTTGTGATTGAAACATGTTTACATAGGATAATTTAGGTTAAAGAAACCAAGGAACTAAGTCCATATCAAGCCAAAAGTCAAAATCAACCTCCAAAGTCCTTGACAGTTAACTGTCAAGGATTTGTGGTTCATAAACTCACCCATTAGCTTATACCTTGTAGGACTAGCTTAATTTAGGATTATCACAGCTTATATTAACTTATTTAACCAGTAGGGAGTGTTAGAAATCCATAAAAGTCAACTAGTTCAAAGTTTCTTAAAAAGTCAAAATACACTCCTCAGGTTTTTCCAAAACTTGTAGGATTTTTCTAGATTTTAGTATTAGGAATTAGGCTTTGTGCTTTTGTATACTTGTACTCCACCATCTCAACTTTGAAATTCCACCATTTTTATATTTTTAAGATTTTTGTAAGTGGGTCCCACTCAGCCCTAAACACAACTGCAGGGCAAGGTGTTGCCCTGCTCAGACCAGACCTCATCCACACCCATCACTTTGGTGGTGTTTTGTGACCACCCCAGTGGGCCCCACACCTAGACTTTAGGTTCCCCCAACCCCCCTCCTACCAGGCTATCTGTATTGACTTTTTGTTTGACTTGAATCCCAGTGGACCCCACTTAAATCAGACTCAAAACATTGTCCCCATTCTGTGTTCAAAACAGTTTTTGGATTAGCTTATTTTGGCTTTTTAGCTTATCTACTGAGCTTATTGAGTTAAATTAAGCTTTGACAAGTCCAATTAGCTTATTAGAATCAGAATACACCATAGTGGGTCCCACACAAGTCAGTTTTGGCTTATTTGCTACTTTGGTCAACTAAAGTCAACTGCCTAGGTAATTAGCTTATATCTAGCTTATTAATAAGTTATAAAAATATTGTTTTTACAAAAGTTAGTTATAATTAGGTATAAATTAGTTTTGTAAAATAAAAATCCAGAAAAACCAACATAAAAATAAGTGATAGTTTCTATTTAATTTTAATTTTCATTTTTAGATTTTAATTAAGTAATTTGTGTTTTTATATTTTTATTAATTTCCTTATATATTAAAGTATTTTTCATAATTTTCTCAGATTTTTATATTGTAATTTAGTATTTATTATAATTAAAAATAGTTTTATTAGTAATTAATTAATAAGTAAGTTTTAATTAGCATAATTAATTTTTATATAGTAACACCTATATTTTATATTTTTCCTAGCTTCTATAAGTCATAAAATAATTTTATAAATTTTCTTGTGATTTATACTGTTCATTTAATAGTTTTCATAATTTAAATAGTTTAATTAGATATTAATTAATAAATGTAATAATAATTAGTTTACTAGTTTAAAAATATATAAAATAAAGTTTTTATAATTTTTTAGGATTCCCATGATGGTTAATTAGATATATAAAATTTTTCATAATTTTCTAAGTTAGTTTAGTATTATTTGTAATTTAAAATAGTTTAAATAATTTAATTAAGATAAATAGTTTTTAATTAATAAAAAATTCATAAAAAGACAAAAATATTTATTTTTAATTTTTATACTTTCTTCAAGTTCATTTTTAAGTTTAGAAATTATTTTTATAAATTTTTAGTTTAATTTGTAGTGTTAATCATTTTTAGTTTTTATTTAAGTTAGTTTTAATTAAATAGTTAAATAGTTTTTAATTAAATAATTAATAATAAATAATATAATAATCTTAAAAATAGTTTTATTTTTAGTTTAATTTAATTTTAAGTTTAAGTTTATAGAATTTTCATTTTTAACCCTTATAGTTTATTTTTCTTAAAACTCACCTTTTTCTCAGTACGCAGTCGCGTCTGATTTTAATTTGGTGTACGTTTTTAATACTTAGCTTTCACGTAATCATTCCATTAGCTTACCTTAGTTATTTTAAGTTATAAAACCATAGTTTAACACACACACACACTTTTATACCATTCCCTGTTCAGATTCACTAATCACAGATTCGTTTATAATATCACATCGCACACCTCGTTGGGACTTACGACCCGGGAAAACACTGTATTCCTCGGAAGCATTTGTTTCAGATTAGTTTGACTTTACTATTGGCCATTCACAAGTGGCTGAGAAATAAAAGATAACTGGTTTGAGGCGAATCAGGCATATCTTGGAAAGTGTTTTTCTATGAAAGATTTAGGGGAAGCTGCATTTATTCTAGGAATCAAGATATATAGAGATAGATCTCAGCGATTAATTGGATTAAGCCAAAGTGCTTACATTGATAAAATATTGAAGAGATTCAATATGCAAAATTCCAAGAAAGGATATTTGCCGATGCAAGAACAACATGGCTTGAGCAACAAGGTTTGTGCTTCAACACCTGCAGAGGTGCAACGCATGAAGAGAGTCCCTTATGCTTCGGCTGTGGGATCTATAATGTATGCGGTGAAAAGTACAAGACCTGATGTGGCATTTGCTCAGAATTTAACCAGTCGATATCAGCAGAATCCAGGTGAAGCTCACAGGACTGCTGTTAAGAATATTCTTAAGTACCTTAGGGCTACTAAAGATATGTTCTTGGTTTATGGGGGTAATCCATCAGCAGAACTTGATGTTACAGGTTACTGCGATGCTTCTTGGAAAGGTGATAAGGATGATACGAAGTCTCAAACTGGTTATGTCTTTGTCATTAATGGAGGAGCTGTGGATTGGAGGAGCAGAAAGCAGAGTGTACTAGCGATGTCTGCTACAGAAAGTGAGTATATAGCTGCTTCAGAAGCTGCAATGGAAGCTGTTTGGATTAGGAAGTTTGTTTCAGGGCTAGGAGTTATGCCTTCGATTCAAAGACCTATTAAAATGTATTGTGACAACTCAGCTGTAATTACATTTGCCAATGAGCCTGGAATCATGAAAGGCACCAGACATTTCCCGATTAAGCATCACTATGTTCGAGAACAAGTCGAAATAGGCGAAATCGAAATGCTCAAAGTTCACACAGATGATAACTTGGCAGATCAATTAACAAAGCCTCTACCTGGCACCAAGCTTTACAAGCATGCTGAAGGTGTAAGACTTAGATTAGCTGAAAGTTTCATGCCCATTTGTGATTAGTGTTTGGATAAAGGATGTAATGTACAATTATTATTTTAATGAAATAAAATATGTTTTATGTTTATTTATTCATTGTCTTAATAATATATCCTATATTTGCATGTTTAAGATCCATGAATAAATTATTATTCTAAATTGTCCATTGTCGATTAATGATATGGGAATATCATTGAACTAAGACAAATTTGAGTATTGGTTTAGGATATACTTGAAAGTATATTGATGCGTAGTCATACCAATTTCACATGATATTCAATGAATTGAATATTGGACTTATCCCAATAATATGATTTAATATTTAATGTGAGAATCATATTTAAAGTTATCCTCAGACTTGAGATACCAGATAAGTGTCATGGATGTAGTGCATTTTTGTGAAGCAATCTACCGCTCACCGTAACAGGGAGTCATAAGGGTTGTTTTCAGAAGTGTTGCAAAGTTCATGGGTTATTCTTGTAGTCAAGAAAGAATTTATTCCTTCTGATTTGTTTAGAAGTTTAATACTGCTGGCCCCCTCGTAGGGTTGACAAAATGTTTGCATGGCCATGCCCAAAGTCTATCTGGAATACGTTCAGATGTTTTGGTAATTTTGTTCAATCATAAAGAAACGAGAAACAGAAATTTAATAAAGAACCTCACATCTTTATTAATGTGGTATTAGTAATGAAAGGATAATTATAATGATGAATCATTAAAGGTTTTTCCAGGAAACCTAGCTCGGATTGAACTAGGGGCATTGGAGTGTTGCAAGACGCTAACCAATGTCATTTTACTATTAATGGATATACGAGTGGGAGCTGTTAAATGTTACGTATAAACATTAATAAGTAAATGTCTAGTATCGAACCCGAAACCTCGGGATTGCACACTTTACAAACAAGAATAATGTAAAATAAATGTATATATGTTAAATGTATCGTATATGTATATTTATAAACACTTAATGGCCTAAATGGTCGTTAGTTATTAACAGTATGGACTAACTATCGTTAGTAACGAAAGATAAGGACTAGAATGTAATTTGGGAGTTAAGAAAGATCTAGAACACCCATGGGGGTGCCTAGGCCGGTCGACCCAACCCATATGGGTCGATCCACCCTTGCTTGATCACCAAGAAATCCTCTAGTATAAATACAAGGCCAAGGATTAGGGTTTCATATCTTTTGTGCACACACACTAAACCCTAAAATCTTTTCTTCCTTGTTTTCTTTCTTGGCCGATCGGCTCACCCCTCTCCAAGGGTTCTTGGGTCGATTTTTTTTCTAAGCATAAATTAAGTGTTTTGTTTACTTGCATCAAAACTTTATTCGTTGGTAGTTTGTGTGTACAAGAACGAGGTAATTACTTACTTTAGTAATTATCAAAAGATCGATAAACAAAACGGTAAGGGGTATATCATTGATCTAATTGTACAAGAATCAAGGTTAATTTGAAGTACATCAGGTATGTTTACTATTTATGTTTTAGTTAATATTTATGTGTTATACTTGATCCTAACTTTCGCAATACGTGCTATTTAATTGTTAAACTCTAACAAAAAATACACTTGTCTGTACGGTAAAGAGCAGTATGAGATTAATGTGACTAGTGGGAATATATAATGTGGTTCAAGTGTGTGAGTTTGCCTCTAAAGAAAATGTTAACAACTCATCAAAATACACTCTAATAATCACACGTTTTCCCAATAAGACATGTTCAAATACAATCTCATTCAACTTGTTTTATAAACAACTCTAAATACTAATTCTCTCTCACAATTATACAATAGTATCAAATAGCTATATCCACAACCAATGTTAAGCACCCATGCTTTCATACTTTCACAAGTAAAGTAATTGATTCTGTACAAAACTAAACAAAAGGTACAGAAATAAAAAGATGAGCATTTCTTTTGTTATTCACAAGAAAGATTTGTTATCAAGTAAAAGACATTGAATAGGTGAGGTGTGAAGCAATGCAATAGAAGATAGATGAGGTGAGTGGTGTCATTGTGTCAGGCTTTAATTAGAACAGTTGGTTGGGTGAAAGTATTTGACCACCACTACACTCTATGCATCTTTCTTTAGTGGGTCCAAAACCCATCAACCTATTATCATAATATGGTCCTCACCCTGACCCTGACCCACTGGCCCTGACCCAGGCCCTGCCTTCGCCTTGTCTCCCGCCATCTTGGGTGTCACGTTTACGTTTTACTACTCTTTTTCTACACGTCATTTTCGACTCGGCCCATTCTTCACGCTATAGTGCTCTTTTAACCTTCCTTCGTCATTTACGTCTTCACATGTTCATAAAATTTGGACGTTTTCACATGTTCTGTATTTTGGAATCAAGAATCTTTTAAAATGAATATAATATGTTTGTTTCTTTGGTTATGCGTATGTGAAGCTATATAAACTACATGACGTTTTAAATTATTGTTGCCACCTATCGAGAGGGGTGGACACATGATTTACATTACTAGGTGCTTTACTTCTTTTACGGGTTATAAATGAGTTATCAAGTTTCATAGCACGACTTTTTGTACTGGGTGTGCGGTAGCAAAATTAAAGAACTTTTATGGGTTATAAAGGGCTTTTGTTTGAATAGTACTCTTTGTGAGAAGCTCCTGAACCACAATCAATGATTGTGGTTCAAGTCTTCCGTAAGACATGTAAGATAGTCGGTGGTTTGTATATTGTAACATAGTTAGTTATCGTTCTAAAAGAAAATAAACAAATTATGGGTTAGATCATTACGGTTTTTATATATTATTAATATCGATCAATAAAATATGGCATCCAGGGAATTCACCAATCCAACATGGTATCACGAGTGGGTAAGATCCTAAACCTAGTCGACAACCTTGAGCTACTACCTCTAAGCCATCCCATAAAACCCTAGTCGCCGTCTTTTATTCATTTCCCTGAAAATAAAAATGCGTTTCGACCATAACTCCTAAACTGCCAAGATTTAACCGACGTCGTCAGCGCTATTAGCTTTGTAATTAAATTTCGAAGAGAAGCGTCCCGGAATTGATGCCATAACCCTGAAGATGCGCCGTCACGCTCCGATACGAACTGTCGGGTTCTGAAAACAACATTGACTCACTATTTTGCTTGTAATTCTGGAATCGTTTAGAGTTATCTGACGTCGTCAGCGGCAATGTATTCGTAATTAAAGTCCAAATAAAATAATCTTGATTTTTGTGTCTAGATAACTATATTTAGATTTGTTTTATATTTAGTTTTATTTTTAAATAATTTTAGTTGTATTATTTAATTTGAGCTTTCGCAATTTCGCCGCTCGAATTGCGAGAGAGTATTAAGCAATAGTATGTTTGGCCCAAGCCCGCTTGTGGGTTAGGTCATTACTTTTCTATGTATTATAAATATCAGGTTTCTATGTATTATAAATATCAATAAAAAAATGACACCTTACGGGTTTTCGATATTCATCACGTTATACTCCGAGAACCCTTAGGCCCGGCACCGCCTATCGGTAAACTGCATCAAACGTGCCAGAGGTGGTGTCGGGTCTATATTAGGTTATTTAATGTGTCTTAGTTGTTTCCTTAATTTTTTATTTATTTTTTTTAAGAATCGAGCCAAGTCCTCAAATAAGCTCCGTTTTTATTAGTATTTCTACAATAAGCTTTATTAATAAGCTAATCCAAACACTCCTGCATATTTCATGGAAAATACAAAATAAATACAACACTTTTAAGCATTTTGATTGCCATTCTTTAACTCCCGGATCACGTTTTAGATCATTATAAAATTTTCTTAGATGTGTGTGATTGTGTAATTTTTATTAAGAAAGTTGTACTATATAAATAACATTTTCGAACAAATGCACATGCATGCCTTCCTTTAACTATATGCATCATGCAATACCAAGCCCCATGCTGCAGGGGAAGCACTCATGTGTGCATGTATCTATTCGGATCCAGTATGTTTCTTGTACAAATATTCAAACCCACAACTTATGCCTTTATAGAAATGTGTTTATAAGTGTCATGTATGTCGATTAAATGCCAGTGTGAAATTTCTTAGTAATGTAGGTGCACATGGCTCTGTTTGGATCGAGTACGGCACAAAACCAAGCATACGACGAAAAGTTTAGAGTGTGTTTGGTTAACGAAAAACACCCTTTTTTCCAAAAAAAATAAAATAAAAAATTGGTAAGCGCATTCAAATTGGAGTTTTTCAAAAAGAAAAATTTTCTATTTCCCAACATATCAAAGAATATTAGAAAATACATTTTTGATGTTTTGTTTGTAACCGGAGTGTGATTTATAGTTATCTCATTATAAGGTTTTTTCTAACCTTTCCCTTTTCATCTTCAAAATACTAAATACAAAATCAAGTAACTGTAAACGTGGTTTTAAAAAATTTAAAATTTATTTGTCTTTTTGGTTATTTTGGTTTTGGTTTTTGATTTTGTAATATAAATTTTGGGCTTGGGCTTACTCGGCCCAATACAGTATAAACATGATAAATTAGGCCGCAGAATCTCAAAATCAAAGTTACAAACATGGAATTGTGCCCAAATTGTAATTCGTGGCGCCTTTTGGCACTTTTCTTAATGGGGTATGTTACATCCACATAAAATTCTCACACAAAACTTCCGCTCGCTGACGTGTGATTGGTTTAATCATTAAGTGAGGTCTTTGATTAAACCAACCACCCGCTGACACGTCAACGAGTGGGGGGTTTTGTGTGGGAGTTTGTTTGTGGTTGTAGCAATTCAGCTTAAATTAAAAAGGTGATGTCAACTCTATATGAGATTGAGTTAAAATTCTTCTATGTGATTGGTACAGGACAGGTGAATGCAGCTATGCAAAATAAGTTGCCAATACTTTTCAAACCTATCAAGTATGAGTTGCCATTTACCCCTGACTTCATGAATGGGTCGATTCGGGCTCTGCTATATGTCAAACAGTTCAAAATTTCGAACGCGCAAAATTAAAAAAGAACAGCTTTTTAACAGAAATGGGTTGAAGGTCGTCTGAAGTTTATTTTTAGTGCATATATGCTACGCCCTCATGGGTCATATTACTGGAAGAAAGAAAGAAAAAAAATTACCGTTAAGAGGAAAAAAGGTGTTTTGTGTCGAATATTACTCAATTTAACCCTTACATAACCTGTCCAATTTGCCGCCTTTTGTATTCGACGAATAGTCAATGTCAAGTCAAACTCTGCAACATGGTAGTTAAATTATCAACGTTATTTGATGATGCAGGACGAATATCATAAAAGCCCATGAACAAGTACCGTCACTGCTAACAAAGGAGTACTCTCAAGATGAGATAACCAGTAGTCACATGGTGTCAAACTGTCAATAGCACAACTGCAAACACACGACAATCTCGTATAGAACTTAATAATTCCAAATGTTATGAAAGATTAAATGGACATGTTATATTTCAGTTTACTTGAAGTCATTCTTTTGAGTGTCCATGTTTAGTCAAGTTTATTTATCACATTTCAAAAAGAAGAGATGAAACAATAACATGGATCATATATATTGTTTGAGATGCGGCCTATGGGGAAGGGTAGCATCAGGTACAAAATGGACCACAGGTTAGGGATGCCCGTCTAACAATTTTTTTGTTAAATAGCACAGATCATATACATGTAAAAGACATGGTATATATACATTGCGTGAGATACGATTTTTGGGGAAGAGTTGCATCGGGTCCAAAATGGACCCCGGATTAGAGTTGCCCATCCAACCAACTCTTTTTGTGAAATAACGCAAATCAAATACGTGTAGAAGATATGGTCGTAGAACAAATGGGTGATCTCTGTGATAAGTGATAACCGATATAAATCTTGATTGTTAAGCCCTAAAAATCTATCATAACTCTCAATCAAGATGAACATTATGTAATCTATGTTTTGGATTCGGCTAGAGACATTATTTGACTATGGAGTGGTTACAATGATTCCTCTGAATGACCAAAAAAAAAAAGTCGTGCATCCCTTAATGAAGTAGGTCTTCTGTAAAAACCCGGTAGAATCACTCATTCAACAACACGGATAAGTTTTTAATTATGACACATGAAACCTTTTACATCAAACTATATATAAACTTCACTCATTATAAATAAATAAGTTAAAAAGTACAGTACAAAAAAACAAAGTAACTAGAAATTTGAAACAGTAGATAACCAAACAGTATAAAATTGAAGATAAACAGATATGATGGTGTGTTCTATAGTGAACACCAGCTAAGTTTGAACTCATAGAAGTCACGAGGAGTCGTTGTATCAAGCAAACTTAAAGAACTTGTTAGTGCTACCCATCTTCCATCAAGAGGATCTCTTATTTCACAATTTTCCAACATCCCCTTTAAGATTGGCTTCAAGAAGTAGTTACCGACTTTGAGCCGTACTAATTCATTATTTGTTTTTACGTACATGGGATGGCAAATAGAAAAAATTGCATCAAGGAGTAGTGAGTTCTTTCAAAAGACTTGATTTGAACATATTGCTTGTAAAAGCAGTTCTTCAACATTTGTAGCAGGATACAGGACGATTGCTTTCACATCATCAATGTTGAAAGGCATTGAAACCTCAAAATCAACACTGTTCAATTCAATGTTAAACTTGCTTGATAATTTGAGTGCTTCCCTCATCTTAAGAAAGAATGATTCATCGACGGAAATAACCAATGTCATGAGAGATGGCACAATTTGCTTGGGAGGAGAGGCTGTAAACAAGAGACTGGGGACTGCAGAGCTTTGGTGTCTGTAAGTAAGTAAATTTGGAGCATAAACTTGCACCTTGATTTCCACTCTGAGTGCAAGATGTAAATTTAACTTCCGCAATGTAAGACATGTGACATCCAAGATCTCCGCACTGCACCACTTGATTTCAAGGGTGGCCTTGGCGCTAGTTCATGCGTTATGCTACACTCTTAACCCCCCCCCATTTTAAATTAGAAACACCACATAGCAATATAGCATTGGTGTAGACATATAAAGTTGTAACTTTTGGTTGTTCTTTACGGTATTGATTTCAAAACATTTTGAGAACTGATGATTAAGGTAGATAACAACATTGGAGACTAGTACTCGAATAATAACAATAATGATAATATTACCATACATCTCCTTATAAATTTAAAAACATTAACATAGTAGTACATACTAAGATTCTAAATTTTAACAAGATTGTAACTGCCATTGCCATGACTGGTGCGTCAAAATAAGTCTAAACAAGACCTTGAACAAGGCGGATAGTTGATTCATTCCAGATACAGTAATCAGCAAGAGTAGAGTTGTCCTCGAGCTGCTTTTGGGGTAAATATAGTGTCTGCCGGTCTGCAGGAATACCTTCCTTATCCTGAATCTTGGCCTTCACATTGCTAATGGTGTCGGAGCTTTCCACTTCTAGACGGATGGTCTTTACAGTGGCATCAATCAAGACAGAAATCTTCAGAGTCATCACTGTGTCATCCACAAGACGAAAGGTCGATCCGTTCTGAACGGAGTAGCGGGAGAGTATAATGCCTTCTTCGAGCTCATGTCCAGCATAGACCAGCTTCTGTTGATCAGGGTGAATACCTTCCTTGTCTTCAATCAAGGCTTTTAGTTCCATGACAGTGTGGCGGCAATCGACATCCAGAGGGATCCTCTTTCCAGAGACGGTCTCGACAGTTATCTTCAAATCTCCTCTACAAACAGGAACCAGATAAAGGACGGAATTCCCAACAATGTTGTAGTCAGCAAGGGTACGTTGGTATTGCAGGAGCCGCGCTCCAGCAAAAAACAGCCTTTGGTTCAACGGGACAACACCTTCCTTGTCACGGATCATGATCTTCACGTCGTCAATGGTGTTGGATGGTGAAACTCCGATAGAGAAGGTCTTTTGAGTGACGGTCTGGATGTAGATCTGCAACGGCGGGGGAGCTTGGGGGGACTTGAAGCGGGATACATCAACATTAACACTCTGGTTATTAAACATAGATCTTCCCATGCGTCTGATCATAGTCTCCAAATCCTTAGGGTACTCCATACTGATGGTCTTAGTGGCAGGGGTCCCTAAACGGAAATAACAAAAGCATGAAGAAAGTTAGGTTCTAAAAAAACTTATGTATTAGCATCAAACTATTCATTCAAATATACATAAACCGCAAAACTAATTAGTAACCAATCAAAAATCTCATATCAGCATGCAGCACTAAACGGTTCGAATACACATAAATTAATCAGCATCTACGATTCAGATACACTTGCAAAAAATAGGGATCTCGGCATCAAACATGTCACATCCGCAAATAAAAGGAAACAAGGCCTTCAGATTTCAAATGATGAAATGGTTGAAAGAATAAAAACTGAATGTGTTTTGCCAGGTTCTGCTAAACAAACCAGCACTTGCACCGTGTTGCCGGGACTTAAATTTCGTCACAAAACTAGAAATCAGCCACATAGCTGAGTGTGGTAATAAGAATAAGGATTGCATACAGATCTGAGTACTATACGGGTCTAAAAGTGAAGCTTGTGGGTATGGTAAACGAGCTACTGTTAACCTCCTATTAAATCAATTTGGAATGCCCAACTTTTTAAAGTTCATGTTTTGTGAAATTTTGACAGTGAAAATGGTCTTTTGTGAACCAAAGCAAATTTAGTGTCACGAAACAAGTAATATCTTACTATGTATGCAGATTTTGAACAACGCAAGTTTAGTAAACGTTTTAGTTGTTATGCAGAAGATTTTACAAGCACTCGAATGTTATTTTATGTACTATCTGAGTTTAGTAATAACTAATAAGAGTGCAGTTTTTTCGGCTTGAACGTGAAGAAACAAATGGTCAATTAATAGATTCTAACCTGCAGGAGTCTGAATGAGATGGATTGTAGAATCATTCCAGATACAGTAGTCAGCAAGAGTAAAGTCGTCCTCGAGCTGCTTTTGGGGTAAAAACAGCGTCTGCCGGTCTGCAGGAATACCTCCCTTGTCCTGAATCTTAGCCTTCACATTGCTGATGGTGTCGGAGCTTTCCACTTCTAGATGGATGGTCGTTGCAGTGGCATCAATCACGACAGAAATCTTCAGAGTCATCACTGTGTCATCCACAAGACGAAAGCTAGATCCGTTCTGAACGGAGTAGTGGGAGAGTATAATGCCTTCTTCGAGCTTATGTCCAGCATAGACCAGTGTCTGTTGGTCAGGGTGAATACCTTCCTTGTCTTCAATCAAGGCTTTTAGTTCCTTGACAGTGTGGCGGCAATTGACATCCAAAGGGATCCTCTTTCCAGAGACGGTCTTGACAGTTATCTTCAAATCTCCTCTACAAACAGGAACCAGATAAAGGACGGAATTCCCAACGATGTTGTAGTCAGCAAGGGTGCATCGGTATAGCTGGAGCCGCACTCCAGCAAAAAACAGCCTTTGGTTCCACGGGACAAGACCTTCCTTGTCACGGATCATGGTCTTCACGTCGTTAATGGTGTTGGATGGTGAAACTCCTATAGAGAAGGTCTTTTGAGTGACGGTCTGGATGTAAATCTGCAACGGTGGGGGAGCTCGGCGGGACTTGAAGCAGGATACATCAACATTAACACTCTGGTTATATATACGTCGTCCAAACTTCATAGGATGCATGCGTCTGATCATAGTCTCCGAATCCTTAGGGTACTCCTCCATATATGCTTTTGAACGATCGATCGATTGTAATATAGGAGGAAAAAGAGATCAATATAATGTTATGGATGGACATGTATAGGTTTATTTATATAACAAAAAAATGAGTCGGTCCAAAAAAAAATGAGTCGAACGAATGTAGGTAGTTGATAATTGATATGGGGTTGAATGGAGAATGGAAAATAAAAGCAATGTTTTGAAAACCGGGTTTGAAATCGACCCGGTCGAGTCATCGGACACCGGGTCAACTGGGTTTCATGAACCGGGTTGATCCGGGTCACTAAAAACCCGGCGGGTCTAACCGATTAACCCGGTTTAGAAACCCGGGTTTTTTTAACTGTTTTTTTGGCTGGAACCGGTCGAACCGGTTAACCAGTCTGAGTCGACCCGGGTTTCAAAACACTGAATAAAAGTGATAGGATAAAAGAGAGATGAGTAGGTAGCTAGCCAAAGTATAGGGAAATAAATAAGAGGGGAAATTTTTAGAGTTTTGATTTTTGAAAAAATTGTTAGCGTGGAAATTTTGGAGTTTTGATTTTGGGGAAAATTGTTAAGCGGGAAAAAAGGAGAGTGAGAAGAAAAAAAGTTTTTGGATCTAGATTTTTTTATGAGTTCAAATTTTTTATATAAATTTGTTTATAAAAAATTGGTTAAAATTAATAGGATTGTTTAACAAGTGCCTTCAATGCATCGGTTATAGTGAATTAGTTGATCTTAGAGCACATCAAGTGTAGTGGTAGAATACCGATGTTGGCGATGTATAATCCTTCTTCACCAATCCATTGGTTTTTGTGACGGAATACCGATAGAATCTCTCACCCGTCGCTATTCCATCATAAATCCGTCAATATTTAGTGAGGAATTCACAATGGAATTTCTTGCGTCGTTAATCAACCGGGAACTGGCAGTATTCCGTCAACAACACTCTATGTCGGTAATCCGTCGACAATTTCGTCGATAATTGCAGATGGATTTGTATTTGCCAGTTAATCCGTCATTCTCAAGCTCCCTATTGTGCACATTTTAAATAATGAAAGCCTATCCGCCAATATGAAGATTGTTGATTTATATACAAGCGAGCGGAGAGATGGGACAGCATCAGTTTCCAAAATATCAATCCAATCACCAGTACTTAGACATACTCTAAAGTCACGAAGATAACGGAGGTTATTTACCTTGATTTCATTCAAGCCTTGGGTTAACTCGAGGATGATCGTTTCAAGTAACGTATTCTTAGATATTAATTGATTAAGCTGTAAAACCTCGCAAAAATTTTTATAATTAATAATGTTTAATTATATATTCATCTCTGTCATCATCTTAATCACCATTTTTACGAGGAAATTTAAAATTTTCTTAGTATATTAAAATGGTCACGATTATGATATTGCAAAATTCACCAAACGACAAAACAAGTTCTCGACACGTTTAACAAAATATTAAAAACTTATTAATCTTAATTATATACTAATTACAAATCCAAACGGGCCCTTGATTTCCTAAGCCTAACCGGCCCAAAATATTTAACCCATTTTTATTTCTAAATATTTCATATACATCGACCAAACTAGCTCCAAATCACCTCGCGTATTCCAAATTTTTACACACGACACCTATATATTTTTACACCATCTCGTTTACCACCTAGCCAACTATTAGTGTGTTAAATCCCAAGATCTTATGTCGAGTTTAACTAATAGAACGAAGGCCAAAGTGTTTGGTCCATATCGATTTAACCCGATATAAGAAAAACCTCAAAACTCAACCGTTTAGACTCAAGTTTGTTTCTACGACTTCTAAATATTATTTCTAGGATAGTTTGATGTTCAGATATTCATATTTAACAGCTTTGATCAAGTCTCTCGCAAAAACTCAATTCGTGTACATGTTTTAAACTCTAGTCGACATAGAAATAAAAGAAACAACACATTCCCTAAAAGAAGCTCTCACAAACGAATTATTTAACATTTCTAAGAAGTAAAGAACGGAAATAAACTCATCTAACTACTGACACTACAGTAGTTGATGTCCTATCAAATGTTTTACATTACGTGTGATAGAAAAGTTGTTATATGTACCTCATGCTTCACATCCGTTTCTATCATTCGTTACATGCATACAATACCAAAATATACTCTCAAAATCTCCTCCAAGTGACCAGGAACATTTGTGAAATCGTTTGGAAGCAAACAAGGAGTATCGGGTTAAGTTATACGATTATTACTTTGGGTATTAATCGAACTTGATTATTTCTTGTGATTTCCTTCCTCCCTCTCGACTCTCTACCACCTTTGAAGGTGTAGTAAGTTATTCCAAGCTCTTGCCAATTCATTTCATACGTTAAATATGTGCCATGCATCAAATATATATTTTTTCGATCATATATAGCTTTATGTATATATTTATGTACGTATACAATTGTAGCAACACAAACGTGACTAGCCTTTATCTTGGGAGGCCTAGGAGTCATGTAGCACACATATTTCACTTTGGTTTTATTCGACATGCACCAAACAAACCTATTTTTGAACCATACTCCATCGTATGAAATTTCATTAAACACTTGAAAAATATTCTAAGTTTTTCACAAATATATAAACGTTCCATGTGACCCAAGAAACACACGTATAAATTGAAATATTACTTAACGAGCACCCAATAACTTTTACACGACTCAATAGACCACCTAGAAAACTACCAATTTCATTTAGATAACATGTAAAAATAATCGCGTTCGACACATAAAATGATTCATTTTGATTCGACAAACCACAAGATTTTCAAAACTTATTTAGTTAAAAACATATTATTTTCGTGTGGGCTTATTCAAGGCCCAACAAGAAATAACGAACCATAAGCCCACTGGGCCAATATGAAACATTTTTGGAATCACAAAAGTAGCCCAAGTTTAGGCCCAAAACATTTTTCATGCCCTCGCCTCTAAATTTCTAAATGGGCTTTTGTATTTGGCTCGTTAAGGCCCATAAGCTAGAAAAATAAGCTTCTAATCAAATAAGCAGTTAAAATAAGCTTATTACCAACTTAAAAAGCCACGGAAAATTTTACAAAATTTTTATAATTATTTTTGTAATTTTGGACTAAAAATGTAACGCGACGACACTTAGGAGGACTAAAACTGTCAAGGACTGAAAAGTAGGGACTGAAAATGTAAAAACAGAATCTATAGGATAAAACTTGATGTTATTTAATATTCCAAGCTTAGAATGTTATTTTGGACAACTAGTGGACTATAATTGTAAATTAGATACGAAAAGGACTAACGGTGTAACTCTAACGCCGTAAGTATAAAAAGGGTAAAAATGGGAAAAGGACAAGGACTAAACATAATCTATTTGACATTCTTATTTATTTTATATTTTCATAAATTTATTCCGTATTGCATTTACTTTCGTTTTTATTTATATATATGATGCGTGGGAATTGCACCAGGCTTTACCTCTCAAGGGATCTTGAGAAGCTTACAACCCCCACCAGGCAGTGTACCTGATCGTTGTAGTATAGTATAGTGACAAGTACCGGGGGATTGATCGTTCAGCTAGGAATAGTGTCGCTAGGATTAGAAAACCTAAATACTAGTTCTAGAGATGAGGGATGATTATTTTTGTATTTTTATATTTTTTAGAAAGCAAGTAAAAATCTCGGGTTTGAAGGATTTGGGCGGAATTAGTTGCTAGTCAACTAACCCAATACTAAAGATGCAGTCAAAATAAAATACTAGAAATGAAAATAAACTAAATTAACTAAGGTTGTGAGCAATAAGTGGAGAAATTGTGTTTACTTAGATTTCACTACTCCCTAGATATCTTTTACACGTTAATTACTTGTTATAGTTGCGTGGATGACGGATTGTATTCCTTAATACCATTCATGGGGTGGCGCACTTAATTCCCCAATCCTATGAGTTCCTACTTCACTCCTATGTCGAGCCGGCTAAGAAGCTCCTAACATTGGATCATTAGAATTTACTCATGCATTAAATACAACCAATAAAAGCTAGTGCATGTCAGTTCATGTTTCCTAAGACGTTCAAGCATGTTACCATTTGGAGATCTGCCAGTTTTCTTAAGCCTAACATCGAAATCATTCATCCAATACAACCATAAACAAGTAATCAACACATAATCAACATCTAGGTTTCATTAGATCTAAGCAAACACAAGATAGATCTAGCCTAGCATGGTGGAATTAAGACAAGAACAAGATATAGACAACCAACACATAGACATATTGATTGAATTAGAAGAACACTTATCTCAATTACACATGAAAGGGTTCAAGGGCTGAAAACCTTTGAAAAACCTGTAAAATTCGTAATAGGTTCGGCCTTAGGGTTTCTCCAAACTTCTCTCCCTTAATGAATGAAAATTAGAAAACTATATATAGAAAACTGAGGCTGACGGCGTCAAGACCAAATAGGTGACGCCGTCATCTCGCCGCCAAAATACTTCTCGGACTGCCTTAATCTTCATCTGACGCCGTCATGTGTTAGGGTCTTCTAGGCCGTCACGTGTTTTACTCTTGACGCTCTACTTGTGACGCCTTCATGTTTGTACTGGGCCGTCATGCAATTTACTCTTAACGCCGTCAGGATGTTGCTCTTGACGCCGTCACCTACTGTTCCCAGCAAGGAAAATTAAGACTTTGGCGTTTTCTTCACTTTTATGCTCCAAAAACGTCCGAATTGCTTCCTTTTCCAGATTTCGCTCCCAAAGTACCTAAAATAACAAAAGGAACGATTTAGGGCAATATTTGATCAAATAAATTCAATTCTGAGCTTAAATGACCCCCTAAAAGTGGTTCATTTTTCGCCTCATCATATACCCTTACACTTGAGATTTGCTTGTCCTCAAGCAAATGCGCTTTTATTCTAGTCAAAATACAAGTTAGGGGTCATTTAACACTAATATAAAAGTAATTACAACAAATAATCGTTCCACTAAAGACCAAAGACAAGCACGGAGGTCATACACAAGCACCTCACAAATAGTGTTTAGATACTCGCATTTCTCGGGTGTAATAAGTATAAACTACAATATGGAAACGGAAGACATCTCTCACTACCTGTCATAGCAAAATAGATTACCATAGGCTTGGGAAATGATCAAACCTCCACCACATGGCGTAAGCACCTAGGATAAACTATCAAAGAGGTCTTTTAAAGGGTTGTAACGTTAGGTGTAGGGATATGAAATACACGGTTTTGTTGGATAAAGGCAGTCTTTACTGGTGACGAGTTAACAATCTTGGTTAATTACATGTACAATATGGCGTTGCTAAGCCAAGACTAGACTCAACCTAAGCTAATAAATGAAAAATAACAAAAACATAAAATGAACATAGAATAAAAAGGGATGGTAGTCCGTATTTTTTTTTTTTTTTTTTTTTTTTTTGTGCATACACTCTTACCCTACCATCCAAAATAATACATCATAGGGAATGAAAATTCCCCTTACACTTGAATTTTTACATACTTTACAATAAACTAATCTAATGACTCGAATTAAGAAAATCAAAACACTTGGAGCACTTTTAAGATTAACGTACATATGGGGGTAATAAATGATGTTCTTCCCCATTACTCCATAAAATAAGTACTTTACCCATGAGTCCCAATCGTCCCAAAACAATATGTACAAGGATATGACTCGACTTAGCAATCATGTAATCAATTAGATAGTTAACTTAGGGTTTAACAAATAACAATAATGCACTAAAAATGAGCGCATACACGGAAGGTTAAGGCGATTTGGGTGTACATTTAAGTGGGGTGTAACAAATTCTTCCTTTAAGTAAAATGCTTAAAGTTAGAAACGAAAAGATAGGCTCGGAGGGGTGTACTAGGGGTTTCGTGTAATTATAATACGGGTTTAACACAGGGGTGATCCTAATGCCTCTTATCATGTAGTAAATCCTACTACACGAATGTAGTCTCACTAGCGGTCTCGGGATGCATCACTAACGCAAGTTCTAGAATCTAAATGCTACCGGTACACTCATAAGCACTAATGGTAAATGTTTTTCCTATCAAATCTAAAGGCGAACCTCACATATTTGGGTGGAAAATTTTTCTGAATAGTACGGTTATATACTAGTCATACAATCTCCTATCCATGAGACGCTTGCTATGGCTAAAGTTTCACTCCTAAATGTTATAAAAAATTTTAAATTTGACGCTAAAATTGCACTAACAAGTATTTATCATAGTTTTATTACACATCTACCATTAAACAAACAAACTCAAGCGAAAGTGTATTTGTAAGGTATCATCATTTTACCCTCCCCTTACACTTAAGATGAACATTGATGTTCAAGTAAAGAATGTAAAAGTGAAAAAGTAAAAAGAATGAAATCAGATACTCCCCTGATTAGCTCGGTATGGATAATAAGGTGGCCAGGTTAAATCTTCCTCCAAGAAAATGAACAATCAAAGCTTCCCTTCCTGAAAAATAAATCATCTTCTTGTCATACATAACCTGTAAATCCTGAGAAAACAAATAAAGCAACCTCACATAAAATCGGCGGCAATCTTTATAAGTTACTAAATCCTAGAAAACAAGATAAGATATAATGCTTGTGGAATGAAGTTTGCAGATTTCCTGGAGATTATAAAACTTAATTATTCAACAAAAACCTTAAGACTCCGTTAGAAAAACAAAACCGGTAAAATTTCCAGATTTTTACACGTGACGCCGTCAAGAGTAATCTCGTGACACCGTCAGAAGTGACCTGCAGAAATTCTTATGTTAAGTTTCCGGAAAATTTCTGGAAAAACTTGGTCCTACTTCCAGAAAATCCTGCAAAACTTCATTATGACTCAATACAAGCATTTGACTCTAACAAATACGAATATACATGTTCACTTTATATTGTGGAGAATCATGTTGAGATTTTCACTTGAGAATATCTCATCAGGCAAAGTAAATGATACAGCCAAGATTGCGAGGTGAAGCTCTTTGAGAGAAGTTTTAGAAGTTGCTTGCATAATCAATTTTTTAGCAGCACGATGAGTGGTGTGAATGCCCAACTGAAGTTCAAGACCTGTGATAGGTAAGTCATCTCGGTGATACCTTAGAGCATGGGGTAAGTTGACCCCGAGTTATACCAGAACTCACCGCCACGTCAGCGTTAAACACTTTAACTTGGTGCGTTAACTTTAGGGGCGGTAAGATAACTTACCTAAGTTATGCCTTAACTTCCCTGCGTTATCATATAACTCACCCCAAAAGTCATGTCACCGCTGCGTTATCATATAACTCACCCCCAAAAGGGTATTTATTTTTTTATTTTTATTTTTTTAGTTAGAATGCAGCATAACGTGGGTTATGCCTATAACTCACCAGGTTAACTTCCCTTTGCCTTCAAGCCCCGATAACATAACTCGGTGCGTTAACTTGGTGAGTTAATCTATAACTCACCTTGCAAGGTTAACTTACCACATGCTCTTAGTAAAGTCAGGTGGATCCACCTCATGTACTTTCTTTGATGTTGCTTTTTTAAAGTCGGGGGACAAAACCTTATGTTAGGGCTGGTAGACCATGCGTGTAGCCATGACTTGGACAAGATGCAGGTACGTGCCGTATCTTTTGGCGAAAATTCTAATTGTATACGTTGAATCAACTCCGGAACATCTTCTAGTTGTTGTCTATGGACCAGTCTCGTTCTCTTCTTCACTTGCTCCATCAAAAAGAAAACTGAAACCCTACTCACCTCCTTAACTTTTATACTCGTAAAGAATAATAATGAGGGGTTTTATAATATTGACTCTACTTCATAATTGCATATGTAGTCGTCCAAACTTTCTTCTTTTTCTAAACAGTCCCTACACTATATATGCCCGTGTTTTGGATCTCAAGTCCATACTTATACTAATTATTAGGCCCATGTACACCAACAGCCAAATCATACTTGTTATGGAGGGGGTCCAAGTTACGGGGGTTCACAGATGACCGGTTCATCACAGCAAGGTCCACCAGTTCTGACCGGTTCACCGCAACAGATTCTAACAGGTCCCATGGCAGGTTCTTCTAATGTGGCTGGTTCACAACTCGCCGCCCCTTTCATTTATGGTCAACAGGTTCTCGCGGGTCAACAGTCAGGTCAAATGACGGGTCAAGAGACTTTGTTACCTAGTGCTTTTAATACGGTACAACTTCAGGATCCTAATCCCGGTAACTGGAATATGGATACAGGTGCGTCATCTCACCTTAATGATTCTGTTACATGTCTTAGTGATGTTTTTAATTCGTGCATTTACCCATCTGTTGCGGTTGGTGACGGGCATTATATTCCCGTTATCAACTCTGGCCATAGCATTTTGTCTACTCCTCACCGACCTCTATTTTTAAATAATGTTTTAATCACACCTAATATTTTCAAAAACTTGATCTCTGTTCGTCAATTTCTTCGTGATAATTATTGTACAGTTGAGTTTGACCCTTTTGTTTTTTCTGTTAAGGAGTTTCAAACGCGTCGGGTGCTGCTCCGTTGTGATAGCGATGGAGATCTTTATCCAGTCTCTCAGCCTTCCACCATTACGCATGCTTTTCTAGCGGGTCATTATACGTGGCATCAACGAATTGGACATCCAGGAAGTGAAGTGTTACGTCATGTCCTTTCAAGTAGTTATATTTCATGTAATAAAGAGAAGTCTCCCATTCCTTGTCATGCTTGTCAGCTTGGCAAACACGTGAAACTTCCATTTGTCAGTTCTAATAGTTTGGTTCAGTCGTCATTTGATATTGTACACTCGGACTTGTGGACTTCCCCAATTCCGAGTCTTTCTGGTTTCAAATACTATGTTATATTTTTGGATCATTATTCTCAGTTTGTTTGGGTGTATCATTTAGTTAATAAATATGATGTTTTGTCTAAATTTACTTTGTTTCGTACCTTTGTTCGCACTCAATTTAAGTGTGAAATCAAGTCTTTTCAATGTGACCATGGTGGGGCATTTGACAACCAAGTTTTTCATAAGCTATTTTCTGATAATGGGATTCAATTTCGTTTTTCTTGCCCTCGTACCTCTCAACAAAACGGGAAATCGGAAAGGATGATCCAAACCATCAATAACCTTATTCGTACTTTATTATTTCAAGCCCATCTCCCACCTAATTATTGGACTGAGGCTCTTAATATGGCCATTTATTTATTAAATATTTTACCTTCACGTGCCATAGACAATGAAGTCTCATTTACGCGCCTTTTTGGATTAACCCCTGACTATACCCTCCTACGTACCTTTGGGTGTCTTTGTTATCCTCATATTGATACTAATCACAAACTGGGCGCTCGGGCAACACCTTGTATTTTCTTAGGACATGCCACAAATCATCATGGTTATCGTTGTTTAGATCTGAACACAAATAAAATTATTCTTTCCCGTCATGTTACGTTTGATGAGACTGTTTTCCCCTTTGCAACCAAAACATCCCCTACCACCACTCCCACTACCAATTCCTCTTATGAATTCTTGGAAGACTCATCCAATGTCATTTCCAACATTCTACGATTGTCACCTACCACTTCACCAAATATTACTACATCTGATGCGCCTGTTGAGCCTCTTAGTCCATCTACTATACCTACTTCATCTAGTACATCTCCCGCACCAACTTCACCACCTACTCAACCAACACCTGTCATAACTTAAGTTTCAGAGTGGAAATCCTTAACAACTTTTCAAAGGTTGTTTCATAACTCCTATGGTGCAAAACTTAATGGCCTAATACTCACAGGTCATAGCCTATGCTCTACGGGTTTTGAATCCGCCAATCAAACCTATCTCTGATACCATAATTGTAACACTCCAACCCGAAAAGGGCTAAAGTGTAACATTATGGGGTCAAATCAGGACATAAGCAAGCGGAATACATTAGTAATACAAGGTTCACAAAACAATTCTAAAGAAAAGATAAAGGACTAATTCTAAACGTTACAACTTCCAAACTAATTACAAACTAAGAAACCAAAAGGGAATCTCTAAGTCTATTGTCTAATCCATGGGAAGCTATCAACAATGTAGTCCACTAAGAGCTCCTAAGCACTCTTCACCTAACCCAACTTTCTTCTAAAACCTGCCGCAGGAAAAGAAATGCGGCTGAGCTTAAAAAGCCCAGTGAACAGATATAAACAAATGGAAACTAAAAGACAAAGGAAAATGCAATTGAATGCGAAATGAATCCAAGCAAACCTGCTGAGACAAAGGTCAAGGAATATGGAATATATAGTAGGACTAATAGAATATAATCAAAGGAAATACGAATATGGAATGTCAAACGAATCAAAGGAAAATGAAATGGATCATAAGTGTAAGCAATTGGAATAAGGCAAACATAAGTCAATCACAATGGAGAAGAAAAGATAATAAGGATCATATAAAAGTAGAACTAACAGAAATGTCCAACAATCATATATCAAATTATACATAGAGTAGCTAGCTCGATGTACCAAATGTGAAATGGAGTGTATCGCACACACGTACCCATTCACCAAATTCAAAACGAAACAAAGTACCTAGGATGCATCCATACACTCCCTGCAAAAACAAATATACATATACCAAGCTCTAGGCTAATCATACATACAATAATAATAATGGTCATGGTGCTATAGCATAATAGGGAACGCTGTGGACAAAAACCCACCTCCACAGATAGTGTCAATACCACTGGTGCATCAGTGGCAAGGCCATGGACTCCCCATGACTGACTATAATTTAATAAAATAATGGGCAGCATATAAGGGCATAGGAATGCTATAAGAAATGGAATATAGTATACAACAAATATTAAAGCAATTCATAACAGAATTGGATCGATCTAATATGGATCATACAAAGGGATCATAGCAATGGTTCAAGTTAAAGGTCCAAATCAAAGATTCATATCATGAGGTTCAAAACAAAGGTTCATAATAGCAAAAGGGTTCATAGCAAGGTTCAAAATTTGAAGTTAAATAATCAAAAAATGTTAAAGAAAGTCATGAGAAATCTTAGAGAATAAAACAGATTAAGGACTTTTGAAAATTATTTAAAACCTTTTTATCGTAAAAGTATTTCTTTAAAAACACATTTAATAAAAGCCATAAAACCTTCATATAAAACTAGCATCGTATCGTAATCACATAAATCATTTCAAAAATAGTTTTTCTAAAAAGTCGTCAGGTTATATTTTTAAAAGGGTCTTCATACGAAATTATACTATCAAATGAACCAAGGATCAGGCGTATAAAAATCAGAAATCATAATAGTGGCAATGGAATGGATCATGAGTCATAAGAAACCTTACTGAAATGTTAGAATATCTGTACCTTAACAACAATTCAAAGCGTACTCGAAAAAGGCGTGCTCGAACACACAACTTACTCCCACTTTAGATTGTCTACATAAATTTAATAGCATATTATTTATTAACCGATTCTACTAACTTTATCATTATGTTTCGCATCGTACTGATGCTTGTTATATTCTTATTATTATATACTTGTGCATGTAAATATAATGTTATAACGTTATCATGTCTTTCAAAATAGTTACTGATTTAGTATGTCTAATAGAATAATGCAGTTATAGTAACCTATTGTGTGTCCATCTTTCTTATAAAATAATTATATATGCATAGTAAATATATTTGTAAAGCGTATATCTTCTTCCTCATATAACTGAGTTTCAAACGTTATTTTTTTGAACATACATGTATCAAACTTCTTTACTTCATTTCAATTATAAAAACAAAAATGATACTCGTACCATCACAAACTAAAACGCAAACACGACTCGACCGCATGATCATAACTTATCTAGTTTAAGTGTTCATATGCTTATACTATACTATCAGGTTATAACTTATTTTACTAATATCATTTAATTGGTGTCATTTTACTATGACATTCTTACTATAGCTTTTTATTTTTATTTTTATTATTTTTTTTACAACAGCAAGGTTTCATGCATACTACAAGTCATCATATTTCAAAATGGATTTCTGATTTACTGTTGTATATACAAGGTTTCATGTTATGTCAAACTACAAAAACATGCATCGATCCATGCTACACTTTCTAACATGCATGCATATCCCATACATACAAAAAAACACCTCAAAACCCACACTTCAATTTAATCCATTTGACTCTCAGTATTATATATTAAGATCGTACACTCCAAGTATATTCTACTTCCTTTAGATGCCAAGATGACAGGTGTTGTTTATGTGTCGTATGTGAGGTGATAGGGTATCCTGAAAGCAATTAGAAGTCACGAGTATGAACGCTTTCAGATCGATTAAATTGGAGTGGATACCAATTAACGACCGGATAAAATCTAATTGATTCAAGTTTGTGTATATTGTTATGTTTGCAATCAGAATTCTTTCTGTATCCTTCTGTGTTTCTGTATCTTCCACAAGAACCGTTTATCTGATAAAACGGGATTAGGGTTAACTGCCTTTTGGCAGTTTCAAGGTTTCAAGCTATCAAATTCGACCCCAGCCAGGGGCGCTGCCCCTTGGACCCTGCCAGGGGCTGCCGCCCCTTGGACCCTGCTTCTCTCAGGGGCGTTGCCCCCGAACCCCCGTTAGTCCAGTTAATATTCATATAAGTGTCGACCCTTATATGCATATTAAACTCAATCTATTTTACACTAAAATACCAACAACAGGCGCCAATATACATTTATCAATTTGTTGCTATAGTATAATTCAACGCATGTTCACATATTTAATCTAAATGTCATACTACTATACGACTTAAGTTGTTTAGTTATAGATGAATAAATAAAACATGAACATGAACATAATCGTACCTCCTAGTCGACAACGAAACGAACACGAACATTAACAAAACACTACGATTGTGTAACAACATCCGATTCGAGACCCAACCTTAATTATGAACGACGACCTCCAATTCACAACCGATACCGAACCAAGTTCGAACAGACTCCAACCTGAAATCGAACTCGAACTAAAATAACAACCGAAGTCTTATGGCTGGATTAAAGGTCAGAAGAAAAAGAACCACACACGACACCATGAGCAATCAAGGCTGCAAAATACTCTCTTTAATTCAACGCCAAAACTGCTATCACGACCACCACGGCCTGCTGTGAATCCCTTCGCACCTCTTGGATCTTGAGAGGACTATAACACCACTGATCTTGAACTTGAGATGGTGATGGAACCGATTGGGATTGTATTTAGTTTTTAGGGTTTTAGGTAAATAAGGAAGTGATATACGGTTTGTATGGGAATGGAATAAATAGGAATTGCCAAAATTCAGTGAGCAATTTAAGGGGCCATAATCTTTTAATTTATTCAAAATATTTGGTATTGTCCCCGCAATATCAAGTCGCGCATAATTCGGTATAATAAACAAACGTGTAGGGACCGGTTTTATTTAAGGTAGATCGGCGTGAATTATGGATTTAATTGGTAGACCAAAATACATCAAGACTTATCATGCATCTAGCTTCAATTTAAGTTACACTCGAATGTACCAATAATAAAAGAATCGCCCCACAATGTTACAACGTGTGAGGAGATTTTGGATACTAGTATGTACATTTCTATTTTATCATAAGTTTATTAATAGGAATAATATACATAGTTCACGAGGTTTTGAATACTTGGGTTATTATATATTGTAATTTATTATTCGTATTTTGTAAGTTTTAGATTAAAGGGTATTCTGGGTATTTTACATGTTCAAAATTTCTAGGTTTTACATCATGTGTCTACGATTTCTCCTTTACCTAGGTCTTATAATGATACGTTTCGTAATCCCAATTGGAAAAATGCTATGTGTGATGAACATGATGCACTTATTAAAAACAAAACTTGGACTCTTGTACCAAAACCCCCGGACGCTAATATTATTCGCAGTATGTGGTTGTTTCGTCACAAGTTTTTATCAGATGACACTCAGCCTTGTAACGAATGGTAGCAATCAAGTAGATAGTGTTGCTGTTGATGAGATGTTTAGTCCGGTTGTTAAGCCAGGCACTATTCGGACAGTTCTTAGTTTGGCTGTTTCTCGACATTGGCCGGTTCATCAGCTAGATGTCAAAAATGCGTTTTTACATGGGGATTTGGCTGAGACAGTTTATATGTATCAGCCACCTGGGTTTCGTGATCCTGTTCATCCTGATTATGTCTGTTTATTGCAGCGATCTCTGTATGGTCTTAAGCAAGCACCTAGAGCATGGTTTCAGCGGTTTGCTACTTATATTACTACGGTTGGGTTTACTTCTAGCCGTTGTGACTCCTCCTTATTTATTTACAGACAGGGTGATGATACAACATTTTTATTACTTTATGTGGATGACATCGTTCTTACTGCTTCATCTGATAGTTTGTTACAACGGATTATTGATTCTTTACACCATGAGTTTTCTATGACTGATTTGGGTGCTCTTAATTATTTTTTGGGCGTTTTAGTTACGCGTGACTCTGCTGAGATGTTTTTGTCACAGCGTAACTATGCCATGGAGATTTTGGAGCGTGCACATATGGTTGGTTGTAACCCTTCTCGGACTCCTGTTGATACTGAGTCTAAGTTGGGTGAAGATGGTGCTTCAGTTTCTGATCCAACATTATATCGGAGCCTTGCTGGTTCTCTTCAGTACCTTACTTTTACTAGACCTGATATTTCCTATGCGGTGCAACAGGTTTGTCTTTATATGCATGATCCTTGGGAGCCTCATTTATCGGCGCTTAAGAGGATTCTGAGATATGTTCGGGGTACTTTAGACTATGGCTTGCAGTTGTTCTCCTCTTCCACTTCCTCATTGGTTGCTTATTCGGATGCTGATTGGGCTGGCTGTCCTACTACTCGGAGATCGACTTCTGGCTATTGTGTTTTTCTTGGTAACAACCTTTTATCTTGGTCCTCAAAGCGTCAGCCGACACTTTCTCTTTCTAGTGCAGAGGCAGAATATCGTGGTGTTGCCAATGCTGTTGTAGAGACGTGTTGGTTGTGAAACCTGCTACGTGAGTTGCGTACGCCTTTGTCTTCCGCTACGCTTGTCTACTGTGATAATGTTAGTGCTGTCTACTTATCTTTTAATCCGGTTCAGCATCAACGTACGAAGCATATAGAGATTGATATTCATTTTGTAAGGGATTTGGTTGTTGCTGGTCAAGTCAGAGTGCTTCATGTACCATCGCGTTATCAATATGCAGATATTTTTGCCAAAGGCTTACCCTCAGTTTTGTTTGAAGAGTTTCGTACCAGTTTGAGTGTTCGATGTCCTCCCGCTCAAACTGCGGGAGAGTGTTAGTCGTATAGTATCATTATAGCCCAACATGTATTTGTACGGGCTATGACCCATGTTCTAGAATACTCATTGTAATATACGACGATTCTTATTAATGTGAGACACACAATTCACATTTAATATAACAACCTACAAGTAACTAGATTGGGTCAATCCACAATGTTAACTGACTACACTAGTTATGTGAGCATACATTAAATCGATTGTAATAAACGTAGGTGAAGGTTTTAGGGCCGTATTTGTTGTTTGATGTGTTGGAAGTGTCATATGGAGTCGTGGGAAGTGTTATTTAAAATTATGTTGGTACGGTCAATGGATATTTTTGGGGTCGTGTTTGGTTAAAATGATCGTCGAGAGTTGTCATTGTAGTTACTAGCTTCTTGCTACTCATTTTATATTGATTTAATTTTCTTTCAAAAAATTATAAAGATAAACAAAATATTAATAAACACAATACAAAAGAAAAAGGCGGAAAATTTAGGGTTTGAAATTAGGAAATATGGTGAACAGTAGAGTTCTATGGAATCTTCGATCGGACCGTAGAATGATTACACGATTCTGGCACACGACGCCGGTACCGGATGCAATGCCGGTGAAGCTGAAGTTCAAAATTTGCAGAGTATGAGTTTGTTTTATTATCCATTTCTAAAACTTATAATTCAGATATGTTTAGTGATACATCTACTTGAATTTGTTTAGCTTATTCATTTTGTTTTGGTTAAATGGATTCATACAAGTACCTAATTTTACCATCTTAAGGTTTATAATACGGATTAACGACAAGAATGTGATTATTGCTTTGAGCAACTAGATTCTGTACAACTATGATCTGTTTCAGTTAAGGAGTGAAAATGAAAGTATAATTGTTTACGTTACCGAGTTTTCGAGGTGGATTACACCGTTCGGATTTTTGAACTACTGTATGTCAATAACGCTTTTGAAAGTGCTATATTTTTAACAAGGATACAGTCATACTACTAGGAGAGAATAGGTGGTATTTTACTGCACACATAAATGATCATAAATCCTATCATATAGTTGACCGTGCTACGATTTTGAAGGGCGACAAACAATGAGGAAAATAAATGAAATAGCTAAATTCTGATGAGCCATATCAGTCAAAGAGGTCATTTAGTATGACTGTGTTACCGGGGGCTGCCAATCTTTGTATTTCATTCGAGTTCATTTCAACACGAGGAACTTGTTTTTCATTGAAGGAACCTCTTATTTTTGTTCTGTCAGCATTTGATCTTTGAACATGCAAATTAATAATAGAATAATGCTACTTGTAAAAATAGAATAATGTCACTTGGTTAATTCAATTGAATGTTTTCAAACTTCTCTTTAGGTGGATCACATTACTTACATCCGTATGCAGCAAGGTACTGAGATGTTACAAAGAAGCTGATCGAACTTCTGACTTTTCCATTTTTTAAAATGTGAAATTGAGGCAACAATATTGGTATCACGGTATGATAATTATCTATAGTTATTAGCATTTACAGTATATAATTTTTGTCTAAATGGATCATTTTATTTATTTCTGTAGGAAATTAGGAATGATCGAAGACTGACTCAGTAACTTATAAACTCTGCCTAGATGTACACTAATTAATCTCTTAATTTCCTTGATAGAATAGTGTATCATATCAATATGGTTGATGACATATTAAATCTTATTTACATTTAATAACCTAACTGATTTCATATTAAATCCTGGTGATGGCTGAACTCAGGGTAGCTTATCAGGTAATACTAACTTGTGTGAGCTCTAAACTCATAATCATTTCTTTATCTCGTAAAGAGCGCAACCAGTTGATGCAGCTGGTTGGGCCTCTTGTATTTATTCGGGCAATTTATGATGTATATTAAATAGCCTTCCCTGTCAGGATCTTCATGCCAACCTACAGAAACAGACCTGTGACGGTACTAACGTAACACCACCTAGGTTAACCACCTAAGATAACGGACATGGTACTAGCTACTCGTGCATATTTTGTGTACATGTTTCATTATTTTGTCACTTGGAGCTTGTTTTCCTTGGCCATTCAAGAGCATCTCTTGCAGAATGCAGCTTCAACTTTTGCTTTTTTGTGTTTTTGAGGCACTTTTGGAGGAAAGTAAGCTTTATAGTTTGATGCCATATTGTTCATATGTTGGTAGAAGTTTTCTCCTATAATTATATTCTACTTCTCAGCTTTGAGATACAAATACCGAAGTGGTGGCTTTATAGTGTGAAGAAAAAAGATATAAAGGTTTTTTAATACCAAAAGCTTATTAGCATGTGATACCTTCACAGAAGAAGCTGCATACTTAGCAAAGGTAAATAAGGTGTGGCATCCGTTATCTCATCCATTAAAGTTAATTTAATTAACTTTGGTTTCATTGTTTCTGCCAAATCTTTTTACAGCTTACATTATAATGTGGTATTTTGTGATGGTATGCCTAAGGTCTTCTCCATCTAATTTGGTTTAGTTGGCTTTTAGTGTACTGTTTCTCTTAAGCAGGGGCATCGAATGATTTATTAATGTTGTTATAATTTTAGTATTTTACGTTAAGTACTCGTGTAGCTAGTCTGGTACACTGCACAAAACATATGAACTGATTACCTACCTATTTGTCCATCTCACAATACACACTTGATCGAGCCATTCAGTATTTATCCCATGTGCACTGCTCCATTCATTTACTCCACCATTTTGGGAATTTAGCTTGCTTTTTTTCAGTTATTTGTAGCTTTACCTCTCATATATAACACAAACAAACCTATCGGTAACAAAAGTTGATCTTATTATGTTTCTTCAAGAGGGTAAATATCGTACTCATCAAAGTGTTGGGACTCTTATAACAATGTGATTAGTATATAACATTCAGTATTTAGCCACTCCTTGTGAAGTTGTAAGGCAATCGTGCCCATTTGCAGAGCTCTCTGTGTTCATCTGCTCTTTGATTACTGGCATTCATGTCGTCCACCGTGAAAATTGAAGGTACGCCCCCATCTAACCAACAGTTTATGTTTTCAAACATGTTTGGTTTATATGTTGCTTAGCATTGATAGTTTTTTCTGTAATTTTGACATTTATGCATACGGGTTCAGTTTGTTCTTCTGAAATGTGTGTGTTTGTTTTGGGACAAAGACGAAGGAGGGGGAGGGGGTCGTTGAAGCTCATGAATACTACATGAGTTAGTTATCTCATTTTCTAAACCTTCTTTTGTTATTCAGATAAACAAACCAAGAATAACCAGTTGTCACGTCTTTGATTGGTTTAATTAGGACTATATGACCCATATGGGTACCGGGTCACCTCGTGTAAAAATAACATGGTCAAAAGTGAGAAACGGGTGAAGGTCGTGAGAAAAAGGACCTGGTGAGGAAATAACATGAACAAAAATGAGATGTGAGTGACATGCAGTAGATAGAAAAAGGCTTCACGGTTTCTGAACTTGTGTTGTCATAAGCGTTTTAGCTTCATGCTTTATATGCTGATCACACCATTTGCATGCAAATGAGATGATTAACTTAATTCATGTGAAAATAAGAAAAGATGTCAGGTTTTTTATATACCATACTCGATAGTGAATTCATTATTATCAGGAATAATTAGCGTGCCTCGTAGGTGCATCTGACTAAGCTCAAGAAGTAATACGGAACCGGCCACTTTCATAGATCAAAGTTTCTTTAGTTTTAACTAGTAGTACATTATGCCTACATGTGAAAAATACTATAGATTCGATATACTTGTTTCTAATCTCTTACTGTTTGTTTCTACTTACTGTTGATGTTATAAGTTCAATAGTTTTTGGCAAGTACTGTAATCATATACATCTTGAATTGACGCATATTGTCAAATGCATTTCCAAAAAAAAGAGATGCCACTTTTGAGAAACCGGCGTAACTTATAATTAGTTTTTAGGATCCTTTTCTGCGTTTGAGAATCCCCTCCGGTCTTCCACTCCGTCCCGAAGAGTAACTAGGGCCTATTTCGTCACGTTTTGGTCTTCAAGCTGTTTTTATGGGTTAACCCCCAACATATTTCGTACTATGGTAGTATGGTCTAACTTACCATAATTTTATTTTTGAAAGGCAATTTCTAACTTGCTAAAATTCTGAAAACAACATTTAATAAACTTATAATTTTCATATATATTAACTATTATCTAACATGACTTTTCCTGTTAACTATATATAGATAAAGCATCAATATGGAAACTATGAGTTTATTAAATGTTGCACTTATTTCATGTATATAAATCATTTTTTTCCTCTGTAAGCTGTATACATAATGGGGTGTCATTATTCTCCAATTGCTAATTTGCTTAGAGGACTAGAGGTAGAGGTAACATGCCCAATATTATTTAAGTAAATGACCCGTGACTACCTGTGAATAAGCTACAATTCGCTAATACTACTAATCACGGACAAAATCATGGGTAAGATACTGACCTTTTGAATGCTAGTTCATATGTTATTTTTGTTTCTGTTCAAGATTTATTAATGCTTTGTGCGAGTACTTGTTCTATATGCCAATTTGTGTTCAATTGATGATATGTGTCTGAAACTCTGAATACTATAGTTTGATGTTTATGATGTTGATAATTAGATACTAAATTGTTACAAGTTGATGATGAAGACCCTAATGTTAATTACCATAAACTCTGAAAACTAGCATAAAGATATTTAAAAAAGATATTTGTTTTAAGTTTATTTTTGCGCTTATCAGCTTATTGTCTTATACACATTATTATGACATATAAACTTATATAAGCTTATGAGTTTTAAAACAAGCCCGAAAAGTAGGCATATTGACCTCGTAAGTTCAAAAACACTTTCCTAATTTGTGTACTACTTCTGATATATTAAATCTCATTGATATAGTTTTTTTTTTTTTTTTTTTTTTTTAAGCAACAATAATATTTACGGGCCCTTGCTTGACTGGTACTCAACATGTCTATTTAGCCCCTGTAAATAAGACACATATGTTTGGTACGATCATAAATGCAGTTATCAGTCTATCATAGGCAGCTAGCTAGTTTTGACCATATTTTCCTTATATTTTCGTGACTCTTGCTCCCGAAGTTTTAAAGACACCTTTTTCTACTACGCGTTAACTTTATCTTTTTTAAAATTAAAACTTTTTATAATTTTGTTTTAAAATGTGTATGATATAGCCAAAATAATTATCATAACGACATAACCTTAGAGCACTCCCATCCATCACCTGGGTTAAACTTTAACACAGTGGCACGTCAGCGTCACATCACCTTTAATACTTTCACCTTAATTCACAAAAAAACACCCCTAATCATAACTTAGCTTTAACTCAACTTTAGAAGCGCCAAAACTGTCAATTTTTTTTTTTTTTTTTTTTTTTTACAAAACTCGCCCTTAACGTGAAGTTAAGGGCTTAATTCGCCAACGTGGCCTTAACGTAGCATGCAAGGGCTAACGCATAGTAATGCACGTTAAAGTGCCCCTTAACGCAAAAAAAAAGTGAACGATGGGAGTGCTCTTATAAAACTAAAAAAATATATCCAAATTAAAACAGTTTAAGATAATGTGTTATCTTTTTGGATGTTTTTGGATTATTTTTTTTATGAGAAAAGAGAGTAGTGTGGGAAATACTTTGCGTGTTTATATTGGGAATATTTATTATTCCACAAAAACTTAGGGGACCTTCTAATATGTGACCCCTACTTTTTTTATATGTTTTGTTTTTTTTTAAAAGATTTATTTACATAATTCCGTAATATGAGCACAAGTTTTCTAGCTATTTAATTACATTTGGGCAGATAACTTTCAAAGCATCCCATGCATGCATTATCGGGCTAGTTATGTTTGACGTGATTCCACTTTCTTGACCTTAATAGTGTTGGTGTTTTGTTTTATTACAGTAAAAACTTGGTAAAAAGTACTTTTATTACAGTCAAAACTTGGTAAAAAGTACAACATGTCTAGTTAGGTACATTGTATTTTCAAATCAATTAAAAAGCAGCTTATAAAGTTATGATGGGCAAAAATATATTTTATGTTATAGATGTTATAGATGAAAACAAACTTACATGCAAAACTGTAGATTATTTTATCATGATCAATCATATCAACTAGTGTTAGCTAGATAAAAGTAGTAAAAATTTACATTGGGGGTCATGCAAGTGCTAAACAACAACCAAATACTGTTAATTATATTCAAGTATTTAACAACTTTTCACTTCGTTTTTGTTGTGACTTTTAACAATGTGTTTGTACTTTTAACAACCAATAGTGTTACTTTTAAGTGTTTAACCAACTATCCGAGTGTTATAAATTTCATCTGAGCTATTCAAATGCACAACAACCAAATAGTGTTATGTTAACTTATTTTAGGTACTCGACAACGAATTTTATTATTCAACTACCAAATTGTGATATATTTAAGTATTGAACAAACTATTTTTACTAGTATAACAATGTATATGTACTTATGAATTTATGAAATTTCTAACTTCACTTCTTCATTAAAGAAGCATTAAATTTTATAAATCCTAGGTTGCATCTCTTTTGCTGTCTTTAGAAAATATTTGAGACAGACAACCAACCTCAAATATTTAATTTAAGATTGCATATAGGATTTCCTAATATTTAAAGCTTTACATATTTAGTAAAAAGCAGTTAGTTATTACAAAATCAATATATGGGGGGTACATCAGCTTTGCCAAATCCAACACAAAATCCACATTCAAAAGCAATATTGTTATGATGGACCCCTCACATACTCTCTTAACTTTCATGGAAAAACTCAGATGACAAACACCCCTCTATGAAAAAGATTAAAATAATTGCATGGGAGAAAAAAGCATATATTTTAATTGAGATAGTGACATAAAAACCACACACAAAACAGAATCCACTGGTCTCTAAAACACTACTTCTCATATAAAAACACCTTGAAGAAAGCAGAAAGCTTATGCTCCAAGCACAGCTTATTATATATTTTTATAAAATCTTGAAGGGAGTACCTTGCACTCTTTTTAAATTTGATATAAATACAAAAATTTATCTAAACCAAAGAAGCAAAGCATCTATTTGTTCCTCTTGCACAACTCCTCCTCCTGTAAGTATCTCAACTTTCCTTTGCTTGCAATTAACAACTTCACATCTTTTCATCCTCTTTCAATAGTTTTCTTATATTTAATTCATAGCTTTTAGTGGAAATTCAATCCTAAAGTTTGGAATCTTGTGTTATGCTTCATTTTCAGATTTTCAGCCATTAATGAGGCTGAAAATGGATGAGTTTTTGTCTTTCATGCAATTTCAACCCCTTCTTTCATTCCTATATATCACATGATCATATTCATCCCCTTTCATTAACTTAATCTTTTCTTAAAGTTCTCACTTTCCCAATAGTTTAATTCTTATGAAACTCGAAAAAAATCGAAACTTTATCTCTCTTTCTTGATCAATATTTAGTTTCTTGGATAGCCTTTAGAAGCTGAGAGTTAACGCATTGTAACGAAAAAAAGATAATGGATTTCTTAACAGGAGGGTCTAAGAATAGTTGGCAGCCAGTGATGGGGGCTGATACAACCACTTCGAGCTACTGGTTGAATTGGAGAGTGTTTTTATGTTCAGTTTGGATCTTGACAGCAATGGGGTTGGCTTCGTATCTCATAACGAAATACGAAGGACCCTTGAGGCGAAAATTTAGAAACCGAGAAGGTAATGAGGATCATGATGATGATGATTATGGAGGAGTGGTGTATGATGATGAACTTTGGAAGCCATGTTTGAAAGGAATACATCCAGCTTGGTTGATGACTTTCAGAATATTTGCTTTTTTCGTGCTTTTGATTCTCATTATCTTAAATGCGGTTGTTGATGGTGGCAGCATATTTTACTACTACACGCAGTAAGTTTTTACTTTATTTTCTTAACATGCATTCATCATGACATTAATATTGATATTTTACCATGATTTTTAAGTACCTTGTTGGGCATAAAAGTTGCAAGTTCCCTTTAGTTTACTAATTTACCCATATTAAGATTACACTTTTTAAGCCCAGTAAAAAAAGAATATTTCTGAAGGGATATTTTACTATTTTAGACATTTGATTACTAGTTTACGCGCTGATATACGCTGAAGGGTGATTTGATCATTCTTATCACAGTTCGCTTAACCAGCATCTTTTCAAATCATATGGTTTTCGAATAGATAATTATAATTGTTTTATAAGATTTGATAACTTTTCGAAAGTTAAATATCAGAGAATGCCTTTATTCTGATTCTTCACTTCTATGCATTTTTTAAACCTGTAGTTTTTAACATTTTGATTCTGATATTTACTTTGTGCTGTTTGGGTGGTGATTACATTTACAGGTGGACTTTTACATTGATAACTATATATTTTGGGGTATGTTCCATCAACATAATCTGTGATTCTTACACACTCTTTCCCTTTATCTTTCTTTATTAAAGCTGTTTTTTTTCCCTTTTTTTAAATTTATTTTCTTGCATTTATGTATTTTGTGTCTTTGTGTTTGTATTTACAGATTGGATCTTTGTTGTCAATTAATGGATGCTACAAGTATCACAATAACAAAGTTGGTGGCGACAAAAGTGAGGAATTAGATGAAGAGCATGCTGCACAAGGTGAAATTACCCATTTGCCCAATGGTGCGAAATATGTGGCCCCTGAGAATCGAAGCCACCCTCGACAAGTCGCTGGCTTATGGGGTTACGTTTTTCAAATAATGTTTCAGGTAAAAACAAAAAGTCTAAGAACACGTATAATAAGTTACCTAAAAAGGAAAATTTTAAGACAATTTGTTTTTCAGATGCAAGCAGGCGCGGTTGTGCTTACAGACTGCGTTTTCTGGTTTATCCTGTTTCCGTTTCTTGCCATCAAAGATTATAATATAAATTTTGTAAGTCAACCTCTTTGTTTCTTCACTTAGAAAACATTTATGCTGTTTCATAATACTAAATTGTTGGGTTTCACATTGTGCAGTTTATTATAAATATGCATTTGATCAATGCTGTGTTTTTGCTTGGTGACACTGCATTGAATAACTTGGTAAGTTGTTCTCATTTACTTAACATAATGATAATAGACCTCATTTTTCTTTTTTTATTTTGACACTAAAAAAGTTTCTATTTTTCAGCGATTTCCATGGTTTCGATATGCATACTTTGTTCTTTGGACTTGCGTTTTTGTTGTTTTTCAATGGATCGTTCACGCATGCATATATCTCTGGTAAGCCATCACTTTTTGTATATCTACAGAATCACAGACATTACAGAGGACCACACAGTGAAGATCTTGTTTATGTATTTTTGTCACTAACACGGATATTTACAGGTGGCCTTATCCTTTCCTTGATCTCAAATCCTCATTCTCTCCATTATGGTATGGTCCCTTACAAGAATACAAAGTGAAGGTGTCGTATGTGTTTTCATCAAGAAACCGCTTTCTAATTAAATCTTTTGATTTATATGTATGCAGGTACTTACTAGTGGCATTGTTGCACATACCATGTTATGGAATTTTTGTTCTAGTGATAAAACTGAAGCATTTTCTCTTATCGAAATGGTTCCCTGATTCTAACCGATATGTTCTATGATACGTTTAAATCTTAAAGCGGGTTTGCCAAGAAATTACTTTCCATAAAAGGAAAGTCTTCTTAATGGCGACGTACCATAGAGATTGACTAAACATTGAGATTTTCCTGTGAGACTTATATAACTGTTAGAATGTTAATAGCATTCGTAGAAAATTTGGCATGTAACTGTTTGATGTAATTATACGTTTTATACAAGTTTGAAGCTTTATAAAAAGTATGTTTCTTAGATCTTTTTCGTTGTTGTACCAAGTAACATTATGTGCTTTACCATTTTTACATTGGGTGATTTAGTACAGATGAAAGTGACATATACATAAACACATGCAAAAAGTTTTCTTAACAACATCACAAGTTACAAGACTCTTTTTGATTAAATCCATTGTAAATTTATGGGTTGTTGATGGTCAAAAAGATATCGAAGCAGAATTGTTAGCTTTACACTTTATATTCTGTGATCCATCTATTTTTGAACCAAGATTACATTCTAATAGTTAAAGAACCCCACCATTTCAGAGCTTTTGAATTCAACCTGATCATCATTGTTTCATAAGTTGAATTGGAAAAAGTTGATGGCTAAAAACTATTTAAGCTAAATGGGACGCCAATTGCGGAAAATGAATAAGCAATAATGCAAAGAAGATGAGGTTCATCATGAAGTGGGCACGTTTTAGTGTTTGTACTTTGTATGAGTATACACATAACAACTGTTAAAAGTCTTTTTTACCAATTTGTTTGGGTTCATTTTTATAGATTGGCCTCACAGTGTTGTACCATGTCCACATGAAAGCGGTTGCTTTTTTACGCGTCCAGGGACTAGACTTTTGGTTCGGGACTTGGGGGCCTCCTTTGTGAGCGCGTTGTGCTAATTGCAAACTTAGTGGGTTGGTCACTACTTAGGCAGTTAAAAATGGAAAATGAGTTTGGCTTAAATAGTTAAACTCTTAAGGTAAATCACATCAGGTTAGATTGACTTAACAACAATTATTGTTTGTCCCTTTCATAAAGATGATGATGTATTGTGATAGAAGTGACAATGAAATAGCAATAGCTAGTATTTTCCCTATTAACTCCCCACACATTTGTACGCGACCTAGCGAATGTATTCCTGTGATATTTTCGATGTTTTCTATGGCCACCCCAAATGTATACTTTACGAATATTAAAATAGCTATTTAAACAAGAATTACCATCAAAAACTATTTTAGCAAAGTTTTTAGAAGTCTTTAAACATATATTAAGTTTTATACGACTGTTAAACTATTTGATCAATACGTTTTTAGTTAAAAAAAATTACTTTATTTATGCATGCACACACTATGAATAAAACACAATCAAATTCAATTTAATTTTAAATACATGGATTAAAATTACTAACTTTGATATGCTTTGTGCACAAAGTAGCTTAAAGTGGTCACCCATCACATGTGTGTCAATGTTGATGTCTCTATTGGTTGGAGCCGATAGATATGCACTAACATAAATAGTCCTCTTCAAAGGTAGCTAGCGTATGTATGTATTAATTTCAATAAGCTAATTCACTATAGACATGGCTCGAGTTAGGTTTAAACGCGACACTAAGATCAACTAACACATGTGATCACGTATAGTGTGTTGGAATTTATGAATCATAACAATTATATAAATAAACACATAACATCATTAAAGCATGCAGCGGAAGTAATAGATCAAATAATCAAATATTTGTAATGAATTAATCGAATTAAAAGGATATACGTACCTTAGTTATTTCTAGCCAAACAAGAAATCAATGAATCAAGAACAAGTAAAACCCTAATTTAGGGTTTGTGGAATTCGACTATCTCCTTAGTCGATTGGGGAAAAATCACTAACAAAAGTTGTTGGAATATATGAATAATATAAAACAATAAACATATAAACATCAAAGAGTACGCAGCGGAATAGATCAAATACAAATAATAAATTAACCGAAATATAAATGGATACATACCTCTTGATTGCTAGCAAGAACAAGAACTTATAAACCCTAGGAGAGGGCTTATATGGATCGACTAGGGCTAGTCACAAGGCAAGATCACCGTTAGCAAAAGTATGCTAACACTTCGTTCTCACACACACGTACTATAAGCGTTTCAATGGAAATGCTAGATTCGTAGTACACGAAAAGATTAAACTATTGGTCCTATCAATCAAAGATCGATTAGACACAAAGAAAGAGATTAGAGAAGATTAGGTTGCAATGGAACCAAGGGATGATTAGAATGAATGAGAGGGGGTCTCATTATATACTAATCAAGAGGCTTGGAGCAAAAGCTATCCCAAACCCTATGGGAATAGGGGTGGCCGGCCATGGGTTACAAAAGCCCAACCCGAACCGAACTTTCACTCTTTTCCGACTCTAGTCCTTCATGTTTCGTCTAACGGTCGTTAGTTACCGTTAATATATTTCGTGTATTTAATAATTATTCGTCACTAAAACAATAATTATTAATTCATTGAAACTCATACGTAAAGTGTGCAATCCCGAAGTCTCGAGTTCGAATCCGGTCATGATATACTAATTTATTATCCGTTAAAACTAACAGCTCCCACTCGGATATAGATTAATATAACAATGACAATGGTTAGTCTAGCATAACACGCCAATGTCCCCAGAACGATCTCGAGTATGGTTTCCTGGAAAAAACCACCTTTGATGATTCATCATCATACTTATCCTTTTGATTCTAATACTATGTTAATATGGATATGGATTAAAGTCATTCCATAATTAACTAGTGTTTCTCATTATTTATGATTAAGCAAGATTACCAATTCTTCTGAACGTATTCCAGATAGACCTTGGGCATGGCCATGCAAACATCTTGTTAATCCTACGAGCGGCCAACCAGTATTATACTTCAAAACAAATTTGAAGGAACCAAATCCTGTATTGACTACAAGCATAACCTATGAACTTCGCATCACCTCTGAAAATAATCCTTATAACTACCAGTTACGGATAGCGTTAGATTATCTCACAGAAAATGAGCTACATCCACAGTAGTTACCTGGTATCTCAAGTCTGAGGATAAATATTCATGATTTACTATAATGACAACATCCATAAGTACAATCATGCATTTGGGATTTTGTCCTATATTCAATTTTTCAATTATTGAATATCATCTGAATTTGGCATGTCTACGCATTAATATAATTTTAAATATATTATACCAAATCTCAGATTTGTCTTAGTTCAACGATACTCCCATATCATTAATTGACAACGGACTATTTAGAATAACTTAAGTTATTCATGGATTAAACATGCAAATATAGGATACAATATTTATGAACAGAAATAAACATAACACAATACTTTATTTCATTCGAATAATTATTGCTTACAATCCTTTATCCAAATACTAATCACAGATTTACATGAAACTACTAGCTAAACGAAGTCCAATGCCATCAGCAAGTCGAGTAAGCTTTTCCTTAGATAAAGCCTTCGTAAATGGATCAGCTAGATTGTTATCTGTGTGAATTTTGAGTAGATTGATTTCACCTATGTCGACTTGTTCTCGAACATAGTGATATCTTCTTGGAAAATGTCTAGCGCCCTTCATAACTCCAGGTTCATTGGCGAATGTAACTGCGGCAGAGTTGTCACAATACATATTAATAGGTAATTCCATTGACGGCATAATACCAAGCCCCGAAATGAATTTCCTGATCCAAACAGCTTCCATCGCAGCTTCCGATGCAGCAATATACTCAGCTTCTGTAACAGACATCGCAATTGTTGTCTGCTTCTTGCTCTTCCAGTCAACTGCTCCTCCATTAATAACAAAGACATAACCCGTCTGAGACTTTGTATCATCTTTATCAGTTTCAAAGGACGCATCACAGTAACCTGTAACATCAAGTTCTGCTTCTGGATTTCCCCCATACACTAGGAACATATCTTTAGTATTCCTTAAATACTTAAGAATGCTTTTAACAGCGTGCCAGTGCTTTCCACCTGGATTCTGTTGATAACGACTGGTCATATTTTGTGCAAACGCCACATCAGGTCTTGTGCATCTAACTGCATACATGATAGATCCTACTGCTGAAGCATACGGAACCTTCTTCATGATTGCAACCTCTTCAGGTGTTGAGGCACATAGTTTGCTACTTAAGCCATGTTCCACTTGCATTGGCAAATATCCTTTCTTGGAATTTTGCATATTAAATCTCTTCAATACTTTATCAATGTAAGTACTTTGACTTAATCCAATCAACCGCTTTGATCTATCTCTGTAGATCTTGATTCCAAGGATGAGTGTTGCTTCTCCTAAATCCTTCATAGAAAAACATCTACCAAGATAAGCTTTAACTTCGTTTAAACTTGGTATATGATTTCCTAATATTAATATGTCATCGACATATAGGATAAGGAAAGTAACATTACTCCCACTAGCTTTCTGGTATACACATGGCTCATCAAGATTTTGACTAAATCCAAAACTTTTGATTTCTGCGTCAAATCTCTTATTACATTGACGTGATGCTTGCTTTAATCCATAAATGGATCTTTTAAGTTTGTATACACGGTTTGGAAATTCTGGATTCACAAACCCCTCAGGTTGCGCCATATAGATGTCTTCATCTAGGCGACCATTCAAGAAGGCGGTTTTGACATCCATTTGCCATATCTCATAGTCATAGTAGGCAGCTATGGCTAAGAGAATCCTAATAGCTCTAATGTCAGCTACAGGAGAAAAGGTCTCCTCGTAGTCAACACCAAATGTTTGAGTATAGCCTTTAGCTACCAAACGAGCCTTATAGATGTGTACAATGCCATCCATGTCTGTTTTCATTTTATAGAGCCATTTACTTCCAACTACCTTAGCATTTGGAGGTAAGTCTACTTCTTACCAGACTTCATTGTCTTTCATGGACTGCATTTCCCCATTCATAGCACTCTGCCATTTCTCCTTTTCAGGACCATTAATGGCAGCCTTATAACTAGTAGGTTCATTAAGATCCCCTAGTATCGTTTCCTCACACTCTACGTTAAGACATAGACGTTCGGGTGCTTTCACAGTTCTTGAAGATCTGCGAATGGGTGCCACTTCCACTTCAGGTGGAGGACCTAAACTTTCAGGTTCCACAGGAAGTGTGCTAGTGTTTTCAGAAGGTGATGTATCTTCATCTTCTAGATCATAAACTCTCCCACTGAATTCTTGAGATATAAGATTTCTTTTCAAAGAAATCTCCATACCTAGCCACAATGACTTTATTCTCTGGTGGAAAGTAAAAGTAGTAACCCCTCCCTATGTGGGTCTGCCGATCATGAAGCCCAAGGGGGTTCTAGAACCTCATTGGCTTTTTTCCATAAATTCGTTTCTCTTAACGACTGTTAGTTAATTCCCGTTAAGTACTAACGACCGTTACGTGTTTGTGAAATTAATAATTAATCATAACTATATATAATAATTATTCATACATTGAAACTCATACATAATGTGTGCAATCCCGAAGTCTCGTGTTCGAATCCGGTCATACCACATTAATTTATATCCACAAAACTAACATAGTGTATCCCCGGACTAAAAGAGTTCGGATCCTTCACAAAACAAGGAGATGCGACTAGACATATCCGAATATGAATAAATGGACCAAAACTTCATAGGGTTACAAGAAATATCTCCGGATTGGAAGTAAGTCCGGATTCCACAACAAGGGAGAATAAGTTGAATACATCCGGATAGCCACAGCTGAACTACATCTCCAAACAACTAGAGTTTTGTAGGATCCGCGAAAAGGCATCGTTTATGAAATACGGACTGACTTCGGGACTTAGCAAATTCTAAAGTCTAGAGAAACCCACCATTCAAACAAAAGGAGTAACGGATATAACCTTGGATGGAGGAACGAACATACGTCTACTAAATAGGGAAAGGTTGCAGCTCGTCTTCGGAGGGCAGCACAACTGACGAAGCATAAAGCAAGTCAAAGGGGGGTGACTTTAAGGCAAGCATCCTAAAACCCATCGGTTAATAGGATGAGCCGCACCTCATGATCCCCATAACACGACAAAACCACTTGCCTATAAACACAAAGGCGAAACACCACCAAGGGTTAGATCTCTTCGAGCTAAAAACATACACACAATTACTTTATCTCTCTATAAACTCCTCTCACACCAAAGGTTGATCGTGGGATCCCTTTCCCACAGTGAGATTGACGGTGTGTTCTTTCTTAGCAAGAGATCGTGAATATTCTCACTTAGTCCAAAGTTCCGCGAATCTTCCTGAAACCTACGTTTCTCGAAAGTCTAGCCCATTTTAAACCATACCTCTAAATTTTCTACTAACAACGTGAATCAATATAAAAATCTATCATATGCACGAACCATATATAAGTGAGAAGTGTTCTAACTAGTTTTTAGTCCCTTCAACAGGTCAACTCATACATGCACCATTTGATCCGTTGTGCCTCCCATAGTTCCATACTTCTTTTTTTGGTTACTAATCCTACACTATATAAGAGGTTTAATGTAACACCCCCAAAATTTGGTACAGCGAAAGACTCAACAAGCTTTCGGGGTGCTACGGGGATTGGTATCCAAACACAAGACATAAAAGAACGAGATAAAGTAAACAAAATAAAATACAACCACGCGGGGTTTTAAAGTTTACATTATCCCAAAATCATCCAAAGTCAGGCCCAAAAGAAATAAATATAGGTCCACAATAGTTATCAGAGTTTTAGAAATATAGATCCATAACCAGTGCCAAATGCCAAGCCTCCAATCCCAAGCATCAGTAGAGCATCACTTAATTACCTGAGAAAACGTGCTAAAAGTCAGCTTTCGCTGGTGAGATCATAGGTTTAGATTCTTAATTCAATATAGTGGACATATACGCAAAACGCTTGCTTGCTAGACTAGGGCTCACTCATCCAACCAAAATAAACCAACCAAATCAAATCATCCCTATAGGTGCACGCTATAGCTCAAATCAATCCAATCAATAGCTTACCTAGCTCAAGTCTAGGCCTCGCTCTAATATCAATCCAATAGCTTACCTAGTTCGGGGACTAGGCCTCGCTCAACAACCAAATCAATAGCTTACCTAGATCTAGTCTAGGCCTCGCTCTACCTAGTTCTATAAGCATAGCAAGTTTTAAAATCAAAAAGCGATAATAGTCCACATAAAGCATTTGCACGTTTCTCACCCCAAGTATTGAAAACAAAGTTCAAGATTAAAAGTGGGGCTATGACTCACCTCAAGTCCAGAAATCCTCAAAAGAAATGATAGAAGAAAAACGCAAGAAATCTCAAGCAACTCACGTAAAGGCGACTACAGACTCGGCACTTCCTAACAATATCAAACCCGTTCAGAAATCATTTCCTCAAAATCAAATATTCCCATTCCCGAACGTAATTCGTTTTACTTTCCAAAATATCCATTTCTCGAATTAACTTCATATTCATTTGAAATTTGACGTTTGGTATCCATACGAGTGGAGGGTCGACACAGCACAACCCAAAAAGCCTCAACAAAGAACAATAATAAGGTAACTATAGGTCTAATGTTAGCTCAACATATTATTTAAATAATTATCGAAGCTTATTAAATCCGTCGATTTGATATTCTCCCATACTTATTTACGTAATATATCATTCCAAAATTATACCCAACCTAAAGCACATTGCACATAAATTTCTATTTGGTATATGTCGTAGCTCAATAAATTCCCTATATATATCGTCGAATCGGCCAAATTCCACGAGACATATAGTAATTCATTACCCTAAAATATATACCACATCCTATGGGCGTCGTGGGATACGATGCCCATTAATATACCCATTTTATATCGTCAAATAACTCGATCTAGAATAAGTCATTCGATATATAAAATGTTTATATTAACCGTCATATATCCGTGACAACACAAAGTCACAATATAAAGCCCACTTGGACTTTAAAGACCCACAATTCGTATAACTCGATAAGTTTCTAATTTATAAAATAAAATCACATTTTTAATTATTATTTACCCGACTTATGTTCCGCCGTTATTTTTATAGTTATTATTTATAATAATATCCCGACATTTATTACACTATTTTCATAGTATAATAACTATCGTCTTATTATTATACGTTTACTCGTGATCGTGTTATTATTAATATACGCATTTATATATATATATATATATATATATATATATATATATATATATATATATATATATATATATATATATATATATATATATATATATATATATATGTATATATATACGTTTAACGCGTCTATATATACGTATATAAATGATTATATTCTTAATAATATTATAACGAGTATTATTTTTTTATTTCGACTTTTAAATATTTATCGAGTCACAGAATTTGGTCACATGTCCGAGTCATGACCCTCGGCTCATAGTCCAAGTCCAAAATAATAAAAATCAAGCCACAATATAAGTCAACTCCGTCCAAACAATCCCATAATCACGTGCTACAACATGAGGGTCCGACTACGACACCCAACTAACCTATCTCCGTCATCTAATTGACCGTCTCACAATCGGTCCCCAATTCCATACTCGTCAACACAACTCCAATTCATGATACAAATGACCAATGTGCAAAAGATTCGGCCCAAAATAAGTCACAACAAATTATTACCATATAAGCTAAAACAAGAAAAATATATCAATCATACGGGTCGACTTACCAAGTCAAACCCGGGTCAACTTGTGAGGTCACAACCGAAACAATAACCTCACCCGAGACCTCTCGGTCTCGGCTAGCTCTAATGAGCCCCTCGACCCAAACAGCCCGCGAAGGGGGGGGGGGGGGGGTTCGGCCGAGACTCCAAAACAACAACAACAATTCGGACCATCTTAGACCCAATAATTCCAACAAGTATTAACCATTATCAAGAATCAAGAAGAACAAGAACCATCCCACCTCCAAGACTCTAATCGAGTCGAGGAGTGTCACACCGAGACCTAGGGTCTCGGTCAAGCTCACATCGAGCCACAAAAACCAAATCCAAACGCGTACAACTCCAAATCCGAGCACAAATACATCAAGAATCGACCCCCAAGGATACCAAACTCGTTTTATTAACAAAACCCATCTTCATTTTAATGTTATCATCCCAAAAATACCAAGATTCAATTCGGGTTTGACTCAAAATAGTCAAACCCGACCCAAAACTCATGTTTTCTCACCTCTAATCGAATAGAAACCAAGATAGATGATGATGTGGTGTTGTGTGAGGTGTGGATGTCGGCGGTATTAAAAGAAATGGAGGGGGAAGGCGCGTGTTTCACACCAAATGAACAAGAAGGTGATGGGGAGTGTTTTGGTGGTGGCGGTGTGGTGTGGAGGTCGGCGGTGGTGGTGGTGTTGGGGTGGCTGCCGGCGGCGACAAAGAGAGGAGAGGGGGAAGAAGAAAATGATGAAAGTATTATTATGAGGGTGAAGGGTTAGGGTTAAGGGTAATATACCCGAAATTTTCATTTTAGTCCCTCAAGTTCCCTTTTTCCAAAATTAGCCACAAATACTTTTATAATTAGTGAACTCTTTTTAATCGGTTTTCCCGTAACCCGATTACCCGTTCATAAAAGTATTAAATTTTCGTCAACCATACACGTACACGTCATAATTGATTTCCCAACAACACTTCCCGAAAATATAGATATGTACGAAAGACATAATATAAATTTAACGGTGAATCGCTACCGTTTTGTAAAATATATAAAAAAAAAAAAAAAATCTTGTTAGGTTAATCTAGTGCCGGAGTCAATGTAGTGCCAAAGATAACGATCACAAAATAAATCATCACGAACGAAACGAATCAAACCATAAATAAATAACTAAATCCCATAAACATCGTACGATTAAAATCAAGTACCAACGTTCGTAAAATATCTCGTCACAATAAATTTTCAAAAATTCTATATTTATTATTTAAATGTAATGCGGGTTTTATAAAACGGCTCCCTATTTTGGTAGTTGTCACATCCTCTCAGCCTCAGAAGGAACCCGTCCCGGGTTTCTCTTGAAATGACCCATCTACGAAGTGAAAAACTTCGGATATCTTTTCCGAAACTCATCCTCACGTTCCCACGTAAATTCCGGTCTGTGCCGCGAATTCCAACGAACTTTGATGAGCAGAATACGACTCCTCTTGAGTCGTTTGATCTCTCTATCCATTATCTCAATCGGCTCTTCCACAAAATTCAAACTTTCATCCACACGAATATCCTTGATCGGTATAACTGGTGTTTCCTCTTAAAGGCATTTCTTCAGATTACTAATATGAAACACATCATGAACTTTACTCAGTTCCATAGGTAATTCCAAACGATACGCTACGGGCCCAATTCTTTCCAAAATAAGAAATGGTCCAATGTAGCGGGGATTAAGTTTCCCACGTTTCCCACGTTTCCCAAAACGTATCACACCCTTCCAAGGCGAGACCTTCAACATCACTCTGTCTCCAACCTGGAATTCTAGGGGTTTACGCCTCTGATCGGCGTAGCTTTTCTGCCTATCTCTAGCTGCTTGCAGTCGATCTCGAATCTGCGTTACTTTCTCCGTAGTTTCCAAGATAAGCTCAGGGCCTGTGAGTTGGCTATCTCCAACTTCTGCCCAACCAATAGGTGAACGGCATTTTCGACCATACAAAGCTTCGAATGGTGCAGCCTTAAGACTTGTGTGGTAGCTATTATTGTAGGAGAACTCCGCAAGGGGTAGATATTTCTCCCAGCCTTTACCAAAGTCTATGATGCATGCACGAAGCATATCCTCTAAAGTTTGAATAGTTCTCTCACTTTGACCATCGGTTTGGGGATGATATGCAGTACTCATATCAAGTCTCGTCCCCAAAGCGGTTTGAAGTGATCGCCACAAAGCTGACGTGAAACGGCTGTCGCGATCCGAAATAATCGATATCGGAACCCCATGACGAGAAACAATCTCCTTCACATACAACCTCGCAAGTTTTTCCACACTATCATCTTCACTAATCGCCAGGAAGTGAACATACTTAGTCAAACGATCCACAATTACCCATATAGCGTCGCAACCGCTAGCTGTCTTTGGTAGTTTGGTAATAAAGTCCATCGTAATCCGCTCCCACTTCCAAACCGGGAGTTCTGGCTGCATCAACAATCCTGACGGTCTTTGATGCTCAGCTTTAACCTTAGAGCAGGTCAAGCACTTACTAACATATAATGCTATATCTGCCTTCATATTTGGCCACCAATATAATTTCTTCAAATCCTGGTACATTTTGTCCGACCCAGGATGAATGGAGTATCTCGACTTATGCGACTCATGCATAATCAATTCTCGAATCCCTCCATACAATGGTACCCAACTTCGTTCTCCATAACATAACACTCCATCAGAACGCTTAGCAAATCCTTTCTCATTTTCTGCCATCCCAAATATATTCTCAGCAGGTTTATTTTCTGCTTTCAATGCTTCCGTTTGAGCCAATATTTGAGACGGTAATGGCGATACAATAGTCATTCCTAATGACCTAACCCGTAATGGGGGAATTCTCTCTTTTCGACTAAGAGCATCAGCAACAACGTTTGCTTTACCCGGATGGTAGCGAATTTCACAATCGTAATCGCTTAGCAACTCAATCCAACGTCGCTGCCTCATGTTAAGCTCTTTTTGGTTCAGAATGTGTTGCAGACTTTTGTGATCAGTAAACACTACACACTTGGTTCCATACAAGTAATGTCTCCATATCCTCAAAGCAAAAACCACAGCACCTAACTCCAAGTCATGGGTAGTGTAGTTCTTCTCATGCTTCTTGAGCTGTCGGGAAGCATAAGCTATCACCTTCTCTCGCTGCATTAACACCGCTCCTAAACCTTTATGAGAAGCGTCACAATAGACGACGAAATCCTCGTTACCTTCGGGTAACGCCAAAATAGGAGCACTACACAACATTTCCTTAAGTAATTGAAAGGCTTCCTCTTCCTTATCTCCCCATTCGTACTTAACGCTCTTTTGAGTCAATTTGGTCAACGGTTTTGCTATCTTCGAAAATCCCTCAATGAATCTTCGGTAATAACCGGCTAATCCCAAAAACTGACGAACTTCTGTTGGGGTCGTAGGTGCAGCCCAATCTTTAATCGCTTCAATCTTAGCAGGATCCACATGAACTCCTTGTCTATCAATTACATGACCTAGAAATTGTACCGTCGGAATCCAAAATTCACATTTCGAAAACTTGGCATACAGTTTCTCTTTCCTGAGCAATTCTAAGATAAGTCTTAGATGCTCCTCATGTTCCTTCTCACTCTTCGAATATATCAGAATGTCATCGATAAACACAATCACGAACTTATCTAAGTAAGGCTTACACACTCGATTCATGAGATCCATGAATACTGCCGGTGCGTTCGTCAACCCAAACGGCATCACCTGAAACTCGTAATGCCCGTAACGGGTTCTGAAAGCCATTTTCGGAATATCTTCCTCGCGCACTCGAAGCTGATGATATCCCGATCTCAGATCGATCTTCGAATACACACTCGATCCTTGTAGTTGATCGAACAAATCGTCGATCCTCGGTAACGGGTATCTATTCTTCACCGTTAACTTGTTCAACTCTCGATAGTCAATACACATACGGAACGATCCATCCTTCTTCTTCACAAATAAGACCGGGGCTCCCCAAGGTGAAGAACTTGGTCTTATGAATCCCTTCTCGGCTAACTCCGCTAATTGTTTCGACAACTCTTCCAGTTCAGTGGGTGCAATACGATAAGGTGCTCGTGCTACAGGTGCAGCACCAGGTATCAACTCAATCTGAAATTCCACTTGTCTAGTAGGCGGAATTCCCGGCAAATCATCGGGAAACACATCCGCAAAATCCCGAACTATAAGTACATCTCCAATGCACCTTTCCTTCTTCTCCTTCTCTCCTTTCTCAGAAATTTAGGCTAAGAAAAGGTAATTTCCTTTCTCCATTAGCTTCGGCAACTTAGTGCAAGATATGACCGCTAATCTGGATGGGCCTCTCAAATCCTTTCTATCTCCTGGTATGTTCAGAATCTCCTTGCCGTAAGGTACCCGCACGATCTTCTCATCGCAGATTATATGGGCACGATACTTTGACAACCAATCCATACCGATAATGACATCAAAACTTCCTAATGTGACGGGTAGAAGATCTATGTTGAAAGGACGGTTCAGAAAGTTTAACGTGCATCCGCGAATGATAGTCTTAATCCTTTCTATGTTTCCATTAGCTAACTCTACATCATAACCAATTCCTAACGCCATCGGGGGTTTCTCAAGTAAGGGTGCAAACTTAGTGGACACAAAACTCTTATCGGCACCAGTATCAAATAGTATGAAAGCATAACGATTATTGAGAAGGAATGTACCAGTCACAACGTTCGGATCTTCTCCTCTCTCGTTCCCGAGTGCATACACTCTTCCATGGGCAACTCCAGCTTCCACACGTTGGTCCCCATTATCTTGTCGTCCACGGTTTCCTCCAGCTCCACGGTTTCCATTATTGTACCCATTACCACCCGATCCTTGATTTCCTCGGTTCCACGATTCCCTACATTCATTCCGATAATGTCCTTTCTTTCCACATCCATAGCAAGTAACATTTGCTTTGCTCATAGTTTCAGGAGTAGCTTGAACCATAGCAAGTGGTCGAGCTCTACAATCCTTAGCTATGTGTCCCATCTTAGAGCAATTCTTGCACATTACCGTACATCGACCAGAATGATGCTTGTAACATCGGTTACATTTGGGCGCATCTCCATTGTAGTTCTTCTTGTCTCCATCTCCCATGGCATAAGCTCTAGCAGTTGTTTGTCTCTTGTTTCGACGATCATTACCCTTAGAGTGATCATCCCTCTTTCACTTTCCATTCTTATCCTTCTCAGCTTCTTCCAATTCCAAAGAGTCCATCAATTGTTGAGCGATAGTGATAGCCTCATGTATGTTTGCAGGCTTAGCAGATATCACATCGTTCCTGGTAGCTACCGGCAATCCATCGGTATACCTTTCAATCTTTTGGGTCTCAGTCCTAACCATATCGGGACAGAGTAAGGCCAACTCTCGATAACGGCGATTGTAAGTTGCCATATCGGTACCCTTCACCTTGTGGTTCCAGATCTCAATTTCCAATTTCTTAATCTCATTCCTTGGGCAGTAAGTCTGAATCAGCAAAGACTTAAATTGCTCCCAAGTCATAGCATAAGCCACATCACTCCCAACCGAGTTACGGTAATTGTTCCACCAAGTTAAGGCTTCATCCTTGAAAGTAAAAGAAGCAAACTTTACCTTCGTATTCTCCGCACAACCACTGACATTGAACACAGACTCAGTCTTCTCAATCCACCTAACCAAGTAAACCACTCCTTCAGTTCCACCAAACTCAATCGGTCCACAAATCTTAAACTCCTTGTAGTGACATCCATTAGCACGAACAGGTGGAAAAGTTCCAGCAGAATTGTTGGAATGATTTGACTCAGCTAGTAGCTCAGCAACTCATTGCTCCACAAGTTGATTGATCATTGCTTGATCCACAGTAGGTGCATTAAGTGGAACATGATCATTGTCTCCCTGAACATCAACATTTTGATTCCTGTTGTTGCGGTTAGTGGTGTCCAGGTTATCAGGAGTAGGGGTCTCAACATTTCGAGTAGGACGGCGCCCTCGACGACTAGGGGTAGCCGTTGCAGGTCCAGTTCTGGTAGCTCTAACAGGGTTTCTTCGTGGGGCCATTGATCTGAAACATCATATAAGTTTGTGAGTCTCCGATAGGACTTATCATATGCTCAACAAGAATTAAATCAACGAAGCCAAGTCACGGAAAGAATAGCAACAATACACCATGGAACATCAATAAAACGGATAAGGACTCAATTTCCATAACACCCAGAATCACATAATACCATATACTAATAACCATCAACCATACAATAGCGATCTAACATCGTTCCAACTAACGGATAACACAAAACGTACTAATCGTTCCACAAGAGACGAATACTGAACAAAATACATCAAAACATGATAAATAGCTTTTCTAACCGAACACTCCTCGGTTAAGAAAGCAACAAGACAACATAACCCAAGCAACTAGCCACGCGGCTGGCGGAGGCTCCTCAACTCCTGCCTCAAGCTATCAAGATCCCTCCATAACGATCCTAACTCCACGCTATGGGTGTCTCGGTCTCTCTTGAGGTCAGCCACCTCCTTCTCTAGCTCGGCATTCCTTTGCCATAGCTTGCGGTCAGCCTCACGAGCAGTAATAAATCCTCGCTGCAAACTATCGATATGCTCGTGAACATCCATCAACACTCTCCTCAGCTCAGTAGTCCTGCCCACAACGATAGTCAAGTCAACTCTCAAATCCGCTAAAAACTCCCCAATAACTCTCTCAAGTCGATCAGATACACGTGCAACTCTCTCACTAAGCTCAGTAATCCGAGCCCACAACCTGCCAATCTCACCCAACTCTGCATGCTCAGCAGAAATCTCAGAAGATGCATCCGACTCAACGGGACTACCAGGTGGCAACTCAAATACGAACGGATGATCAGGTGAATCAGGCTCAATCGGGTGTACAGGTGAATCAAGCTCCTCAGCCTGAGCTGGTGGTACTAACTCATCATCATCATCAGGCATCTCATCCTCCTGAGGGTCATCCTCCTCCTCAGGGTCATCATCATCACCCTGCTCAGCCTCCTGAGGGTCATCCTCCTCCTCAGGGTCATCAGCCTCATCTTCACCCTCGTACTCCTCCTCCTCCTCATCGGAAGAGTACATCATCAATCGTCGTCTCCTACTAGGTGAACCATATGGAGATGTAGTAGGTGATCTAGGACGACGACGCAATGATGTGGGTGGCACCTCAGACAGAAGAGAATGAGCATCAATCTGTAAAGGTGATGGAGTAGGGCGTACCGACATGCGTGCCGTAGCTCGGTGGGCAAAGCGAGGTGCCACGCGAGCCAAAGCCTGATGAAGAGTAAGCTGCCTCGATGTACCAGGGAGCCCTAGAGAAGATGAGGGTCCCTGCGTAGATGCAGCAGGTAGTGCTGAAGTAGAACCTGTCGGTGTCATAGTGGCTGAATGCATGGCAACCTGGTAAGGGTCATCAGGGGCCATGGTGAACCGTGCTGGCAATACCGGTGTAGTAAGAATGTCCTCAACGACATCAGGCGTATGGGAGGCCATAGTCTGTGACAACGGCGTAGGGTAGATGTAAGTGTTTCAAAACAACTAAACCGCGAACTCAAAATACCATATCCAATAATCATCATATAATTCCAAATCGTATATAATCAAGAATGATTTAAAATATCGCATTACTAAAACCATTCGAAAAATAATTAAGCCATATAATTCCTCAAAACACATATAGTTCCTCAAAACGCCATCATATCACTAAATCAATAAACCTCGAAACCTCAAATCATCTCAAGAAATCCCAAATCTATAATCATCTCAATAATCTCATAATACCTCCATAATAAACAATGATGCTTCGGCTTGGCGGGCTGGCGGGCAATGGTCGAGGATTGTTTTCTATAAAAATCGGTTATAGTTTAGGTGTCTATTTACCTAGTTCTCTATAACCTAGGCTCTGATACCAATCTGTAACACCCCCAAAATTTGGTACAGCGGAAGACTCAACAAGCTTTCGGGGTGCTACAGGGATTGGTATCCAAACACAAGACATAAAAGAACGAGATAAAGTAAACAAAATAAAATACAACCACGCGGGGTTTTAAAGTTTACATTATCCCAAAATCATCCAAATTCAGGCCCAAAAGAAATAAATATAGGTCCACAATAGTTATCAGAGTTTTAGAAATATAGATCCATAACCAGTGCCAAATGCCAAGCCTCCAATCCCAAGCATCCGTAGAGCATCACTTAATTACCTGAGAAAACGTGCTAAAAGTCAGCTTTCGCTGGTGAGATCATAGGTTTAGATTCTTAATTCAATATAGTGGACATATACGCAAAACGCTTGCTTGCTAGACTAGGGCTCACTCATCCAACCAAAATAAACCAACCAAATCAAATCATCCCTATAGGTGCACGCTATAGCTCAAATCAATCCAATCAATAGCTTACATAGCTCAAGTCTAGGCCTCGCTCTAATATCAATCCAATAGCTTACCTAGTTCGGGGACTAGGCCTTGCTCAACAACCAAATCAATAGCTTACCTAGATCTAGTCTAGGCCTCGCTCTACCTAGTTCTATAAGCATAGCAAGTTTTAAAATCAAAAAGCGATAATAGTCCACATAAAGCATTTGCACGTTTCTCACCCCAAGTATTGAAAACAAAGTTCAAGATTAAAAGTGGGGCTATGACTCACCTCAAGTCCAGAAATCCTCAAAAGAAATGATAGAAGAAAAACGCAAGAAATCTCAAGCAACTCACGTAACGGCGACTACAGACTCGGCACTTCCTAACAATATCAAACCCGTTCAGGAATCATTTCCTCAAAATCAAATATTCCCATTCCCGAACGTAATTCGTTTTACTTTCCAAAATATCCATTTCTCGAATTAACTTCATATTCATTTGAAATTTGACGTTTGGTATCCATACGAGTGGAGGGTCGACACAGCACAACCCAAAAAGCCTCAACAAAGAACAATAATAAGGTAACTATAGGTCTAATGTTAGCTCAACATATTATTTAAATAATTATCGAAGCTTATTAAATCCGTCGATTTGATATTCTCCCATACTTATTTACGTAATATATCATTCCAAAATTATACCCAACCTAAAGCACATTGCACATAAATTTCTATTTGGTATATGTCGTAGCTCAATGAATTCCCTATATATATCGTCGAATCGGCCAAATTCCACGAGACATATAGTAATTCATTACCCTAAAATATATATCACATCCTATGGGCGTCGTGGGATACGATGCCCATTAATATACCCATTTTATATCGTCAAATAACTCGATCTAGAATAAGTCATTCGATATATAAAATGTTTATATTAACCGTCATATATCCGTGACAACACAAAGTCACAATATAAAGCCCACTTGGACTTTAAAGACCCACAATTTGTATAACTCGATAAGTTTCTAATTTATAAAATAAAATCACATTTTTAATTATTATTTACCCGACTTATGTTCCGCCGTTATTTTTATAGTTATTATTTATAATAATATCCCGACATTTATTACACTATTTTCATAGTATAATAACTATCGTCTTATTATTATACGTTTACTCGTGATCGTGTTATTATTAATATACGCATATATATATATATATATATATATATATATATATATATATATATATATATATATATATATATATATATATATATATATATATATATATATATATATATATATATATATATGTATATATATACGTTTAACGCGTCTATATATACGTATATAAATGATTATATTCTTAATAATATTATAACGAGTATTATTTTTTTATTTCGACTTTTAAATATTTATCGAGTCACAGAATTTGGTCACATGTCCGAGTCATGACCCTCGGCTCATAGTCCAAGTCCAAAATAATAAAAATCAAGCTACAATATAAGTCAACTCCGTCCAAACAATCCCATAATCACGTGCTACAACATGAGGGTCCGACTACGGCACCCAACTAACCTATCTCCGTCATCTAATTGACCGTCTCACAATCGGTCCCCAATTCCATACTCGTCAACACAACTCCAATTCATGATACAAATGACCAATGTGCAAAAGATTCGGCCCAAAATAAGTCACAACAAATTATTACCATATAAGCTAAAACAAGAAAAATATATCAATCATACGGGTCGACTTACCAAGTCAAACCCGGGTCAACTTGTGAGGTCACAACCGAAACAATAACCTCACCCGAGACCTCTCGGTCTCGGCTAGCTCTAATGAGCCCCTCGACCCAAACAGCCCGTGAAGGGGGGGGGGGGGGGGGGTTCGGCCGAGACTCCAAAACAACAACAACAACAATTCGGACCATCTTAGACCCAATAATTCCAACAAGTATTAACCATTATCAAGAATCAAGAAGAACAAGAACCATCCCACCTCCAAGACTCTAATCGAGTCGAGGAGTGTCACACCGAGACCTAGGGTCTCGGTCAAGCTCACATCGAGCCACAAAAACCAAATCCAAACGCGTACAACTCCAAATCCGAGCACAAATACATCAAGAATCGACCCCCAAGGATACCAAACTCGTTTTATTAACAAAACCCATCTTCATTTTAATGTTATCATCCCAAAAATACCAAGATTCAATTCGGGTTTGACTCAAAATAGTCAAACCCGACCCAAAACTCATGTTTTCTCACCTCTAATCGAATAGAAACCAAGATAGATGATGATGTGGTGTTGTGTGAGGTGTGGATGTCGGCGGTATTAAAAGAAATGGAGGGGGAAGGCGCGTGTTTCACACCAAATGAACAAGAAGGTGATGGGGAGTGTTTTGGTGGTGGCGGTGTGGTGTGGAGGTCGGCGGTGGTGGTGGTTTTGGGGTGGCTGCCGGCGGCGACAAAGAGAGGAGAGGGGGAAGAAGAAAATGATGAAAGTATTATTATGAGGGTGAAGGGTTAGGGTTAGGGGTAATATACCCGAAATTTTCATTTTAGTCCCTCAAGTTCCCTTTTTTCCAAAATTAGCCACAAATACTTTTATAATTAGTGAACTCTTTTTAATCGGTTTTCCCGTAACCCGATTACCCGTTCATAAAAGTATTAAATTTTCGTCAACCATACACGTACACGTCATAATTGATTTCCCAACAACACTTCCCGAAAATATAGATATGTACGAAAGACATAATATAAATTTAACGGTGAATCGCTACCGTTTTGTAAAATATAAAAAAAAAAAAAAAATCTTGTTAGGTTAATCTAGTGCCGGAGTCAATGTAGTGCCAAAGATAACGATCACAAAATAAATCATCACGAACGAAACGAATCAAACCATAAATAAATAACTAAATCCCATAAACATCGTACGATTAAAATCAAGTACCAACGTTCGTAAAATATCTCGTCACAATAAATTTTCAAAAATTCTATATTTATTATTTAAATGTAATGCGGGTTTTATAAAACGGCTCCCTATTTTGCCAGTTGTCACATCCTCCCAGCCTCAGAAGGAACCCGTCCCGGGTTTCTCTTGAAATGACCCATCTACGAAGTGAAAAACTTCGGATATCTTTTCCGAAACTCATCCTCACGTTCCCACGTAAATTCCGGTCTGTGCCGCGAATTCCAACGAACTTTGATGAGCGGAATACGACTCCTCTTGAGTCGTTTGATCTCTCTATAAATTATCTCAATCGGCTCTTCCACAAAATTCAAACTTTCATCCACACGAATATCCTTGATCGGTATAACTGGTGTTTCCTCTGAAAGGCATTTCTTCAGATTACTAATATGAAACACATCATGAACTTTAGTCAGTTCCATAGGTAATTCCAAACGATACGCTACGGGCCCAATTCTTTCCAAAATAAGAAATGGTCCAATGTAACGGGGATTAAGTTTCCCACGTTTCCCAAAATGTATCACACCCTTCCAAGGCGAGACCTTCAACATCACTCTGTCTCCAACCTGGAATTCTAGGGGTTTACGCCTCTGATCGGCGTAGCTTTTCTGCCTATCTCTAGCTGCTTGCAGTCGATCTCGAATCTGCGTTACTTTCTCCGTAGTTTCCAAGATAAGCTCAGGGCCTGTGAGTTGGCTATCTCCAACTTCTGCCCAACCAATAGGTGAACGGCATTTTCGACCATACAAAGCTTCGAATGGTGCAGCCTTAAGACTTGTGTGGTAGCTATTATTGTAGGAGAACTCCGCAAGGGGTAGATATTTCTCCCAGCCTTTACCAAAGTCTATGATGCATGCACGAAGCATATCCTCTAAAGTTTGAATAGTTCTCTCACTTTGACCATCGGTTTGGGGATGATATGCAGTACTCATATCAAGTCTCGTCCCCAAAGCGGTTTGAAGTGATCGCCACAAAGCTGACGTGAAACGGCTATCGCGATCCGAAATAATCGATATCGGAACCCCATGACGAGAAACAATCTCCTTCACATACAACCTCGCAAGTTTTTCCACACTATCATCTTCACTAATCGCCAGGAAGTGAACAGACTTAGTCAAACGATCCACAATTACCCATATAGCGTCGCAACCGCTAGCTGTCTTTGGTAGTTTGGTAATAAAGTCCATCGTAATCCGCTCCCACTTCCAAACCGGGAGTTCTGGCTGCGTCAACAATCCTGACGGTCTTTGATGCTCAGCTTTAACCTTAGAGCAGGTCAAGCACTTACTAACATATAATGCTATATCTGCCTTCATATTTGGCCACCAATATAATTTCTTCAAATCCTGGTACATTTTGTCCGACCCAGGATGAATGGAGTATCTCGACTTATGCGACTCATGCATAATCAATTCTCGTATCCCTCCATACAATGGTACCCAACTTCGTTCTCCATAACATAACACTCCATCAGAACGCTTAGCAAATCCTTTCTCATTTTCTGCCATCCCAAATATATTCTCAGCAGGTTTATTTTCTGCTTTCAATGCTTCCGTTTGAGCTTCCAATATTTGAGACGGTAATGGCGATACAATAGTCATTCCTAATGACCTAACCCGTAATGGGGGAATTCTCTCTTTTCGACTAAGAGCATCAGCAACAACGTTTGCTTTACCCGGATGGTAGCGAATTTCACAATCGTAATCGCTTAGCAACTCAATCCAACGTCGCTGCCTCATGTTAAGCTCTTTTTGGTTCAGAATGTGTTGCAGACTTTTGTGATCAGTAAACACTACACACTTGGTTCCATACAAGTAATATACCCAAAATTTTCATTTTAGTCCCTCAAGTTCCCTTTTTCCAAAATTAGCCACAAATACTTTTATAATTAGTGAACTCTTTTTAATCGGTTTTCCCGTAACCCGATTACCCGTTCATAAAAGTATTAAATTTTCGTCAACCATACACGTACACGTCATAATTGATTTCCCAACAACACTTCCCGAAAATATAGATATGTACGAAAGACATAATATAAATTTAACGGTGAATCGCTACCGTTTTGTAAAATATAAAAAAAAAAAAAAATCTTGTTAGGTTAATCTAGTGCCGGAGTCAATGTAGTGCCAAAGATAATGATCACAAAATAAATCATCACGAACGAAACGAATCAAACCATAAATAAATAACTAAATCCCATAAACATCGTACGATTAAAATCAAGTACCAACGTTCGTAAAATATCTCGTCACAATAAATTTTCAAAAATTCTATATTTATTATTTAAATGTAATGCGGGTTTTATAAAACGGCTCCCTATTTTGCCAGTTGTCACACTTAACATGCCACATCATTAACCTCTAACAAATGCCACCTCAAAGCAAAATATTCAACTCTATGTCATGTCATTGCCTACTAGGCACACACTTTTCATGCATTAAAATATTATTTTTAAAAAATTTGCAACTAATAGGACTCGAACCCATGACCTCTTGAACAACAAACAAATACTCAACCACTAGAGCACTTGAGTGTTTCTGTTGAAAGCTTTCAAAACAAAATAGACATGCTTAAAATAAACGTCCAACAAACACTCACTACTTAGTAGGCATATCAATTATCTATATTCATTTCAAAATTCCAAATAAAATCCGTAATTTCATTTAATTTTCGAGGCTACAATCAAGGGATAAGCAAGGTAAGTTTGATTTTATGTTACAAACACTACAATGGCCACCTACAATCAAGGGATTACTATAATAAATGTAGGAATTGATTAAAACTAACTATGGCATGTTTGACAAAGTTTAAATTTAGCTACAATTTAATCCTAGAGTAACTAACAATGACATGTTTAAAGAGATCTTTAATATATTACTCATTCACAGCTAATCCTCCATCAAATCGCGCTAGGTATCATTTTTTCAAAAGGTTCAAATAGCAGCATGAAGAACAAATCTACATGTATTTTCCAATGTTTTATACGAGTTTAATTTTGTTATGTTGTATATGTATATGTTACAATCTTATTCTGTGTTTTACTTGCATGTTTGTCAATCAAAAGATTCAATTAGCAGCATAAAGAACAAATCTCCAGGTTTTTTGAATCTTTAAACATGTTCAATCTTTCTTATAATTTAAACGTATATGAATGAAGCTGGTCATGTGTTCTTTTTGCATGCTTGTCAATCAAAAGATTCAAGTAGCAGCATGAAGAACAAATCTCCATGTTTTTTCAATCCTTAAACATGTTCAATATTTCTTATAATTTAAACGTATATAAATATATAAAGCTGGTCATTTTTTTTTTTTTTTTTTTTTTTTTTTTTTTTGCATGTTTGTCAGTCAAAAGCTTCAAGTGACAGCATGAACGACAACTCTCTAGGTATATTTCAATAATCTAAATGGATTGCATTATTTATTTATTTATTTATATGTATATGTTTCAATGCTATTATGTGTTTTGTTTACATGTTTCTATTCCTTCCATCTTTATTATCTATACTACTTATAAAGTATTTAGCACCTTCTCTCCTCCAATTTTTTAAGATTTCCATATATAGATTTTAAGTAAATACAACCAATTAAGCTATATGTACAACTAATTTATGCATAATCACCTACACAAATTGATTGGTCAACATTTTCAATCTATTTTATCTAATAAAATAAGCTTTCGTACAAGCCCTTCTTAGCATGGAGCATTAAAAATTCGTTTAATGTTCATACGTGTCATACCATATTTAGAGCCATAGTACAACTCTTCATCTGCATCAATTTTGTAGAACCCTTCCTCTAGACGCTCCTCAATCAGTTATCGTTCTTCAATCCTATTTTTGTAAACCATTAAACAAGAATTAATTCCGTACCATATCTTCCTCTACACGCTTCTATTAAACACCAATTCAATCACAATTTAATGTATACGCTCCTCTTCTCTTGATCTCTTTTCATCAATCATGAGGTATGTTTTCTCAAGCCTTCATCTTCTTTCATTTAATTTGTTTTCATGTATAAAACCCATTTTGATATATGTTCATCAATTCATTTATCAATCTTCTTCATCAACAATTTCTTATTTCATGTCTCCAATTTAGACTATGGACTTCGAAGAGATTTATGATACGAGCTCTCTCTCTTGAACGAGGTAATGTTGATTTCTTTGTCATCGTGCTTATTAGTGTAGTTGTTTTATCATTTTGTTTATCATCTTGGTCTATATTTATTTTTTCTTGAATTGCAAATTTATTTTGCGCCTAAGGTGTTTGATGAAATGACTGTGTACTAATGGATGTCGACAACTGTTATTGAACAGAATTGATAATAGCAGTAGCAAAATAATGTGTAAAAAAATATTTGTTTAAGTGGTTCATTTATTTATAGTGAATATTTAACATATTATTTAGACTTATGGAGGGGTTGTGGTTGTGTAGGGTTTAGCGGTTGTGTGCCATTAAGGTTTTAATTTTTTCGCTCCTAATATGCAGGCTGGAGATTTTTGAAAACATGATGTTGAAACAAAAATTTGGGATCCCGGTATTCAAGGATTAGATTTCGTTAAAAAGGTAACCTGTTTAATTATTTTCCTGAATTATTGGAGAGTGTGGAATTTAAAGAGAATGTTATACGCAATTACGGTTGTAACTCGATTATTATAATCTGTAAAATTAGACATCAGTAGTTCATTACAAGTTCCGATCCATTATATTTGGTGAGTATGAGTTTCGGTTGACAACGGGTACTTTTTTAAGGAAATAGAGAAATGAGATGAAGGTAAGTATGAGTTTCGGTTATGTATGATATGAAGGATAAGTAGTTCCAAACTGCTTATTTTAGATGCAGTAAGTAGTTTTATTTAACGACCGGAAAAAGGCCTTGAAAGGACCTTATTATTAGTTATTTGTATGTTGATAAATAAGTCAACCCATGGTAAAGGGTGGATATTCTTTGCAACTCTGTTCACTCGGGTTTCAATTTCCAGAGTTCACCCACAATGTCCATTATCCACAACCGGTACATGTGAGCAAGTGGCATTGTGGGGGATACTTGATGCATATCGACCAGAACTAGAAGTTCCTCTTTGCCTTATAAGTGTTACAACAATAAACTTAACTCAACATCTAACATTTCCACTTTTTGATAAAAAAAAAAAATAAATAAAAAAAAATAAAAAAAAAATAAAAAATTCAAGGGTGTAATGGATCGTCATTTCTTGGCATAGTTGCGTTTCTACTTTAAGAGAGTATAATAATAAGTTTGCTCAAATGTAATTTTGTAATTGGTATAAACAGGAGGATGCTTATACGAGAGAACTCAATCCGGTAAGAGAATACACGGGCGTGATCCGCAATGAAGAGGAACATCTTCAGATACTTCTCCAGCCCCATATCGATCAACTGTATTTCCAATTGAATATTGGTGAATGGGCCGATCGCAGAATGTTGGCCATCCAACAAATGATCAATGTGAGATCTTTTCTTCATAATCTATAAGCTTTTATTGTTTTTGCCTTATAATACTGATTTTTGATTATTGAATCATAGATGAAACCAATCCTTTGATTTGATTTAGAAACTGCGTATGTGGTCGTGCATTACCTGGACCACAACTTGGCGGGTGTAAGTAATCTACAGTACAACAACTTTTTTTGTTATTTAAAACTAAGTTATTTGTTTAATTAACGTTTTGAAAATGACGAGGAAGAACACATTTTTGAAAGATTACAATGGGAGTTGGAAGTCATCAGTTTTTGTTGATAAACGAATTGGAAAGCAGAAAGAGGAGCTTGGGGATTTTAATAAGAAGATTTTGAGGTCACATCGACAAATGCAGGTTAGTTTTTGTAACTATGCTTTATCATGTATGAACTTTGCGGCCATGTGGATTGTAAAAAAATGACTTTACGAATTTTGAGTAGGTGTGGCAAGTGAATTTGGCCATCGAAGATTTTACCCGTAACTTGGCAAGGCAAGGACTGGATGGCGTTTAGTGTGCAGCCGTGTTCCTTTGCAGCCATGGCAGGCTTCAGATCTTTTTTACCCTGTTTCAGATGGGAGCACCTGAGCAAAACAATTGGGTTTATTTATGTAAATGCACTTTTTATTATTAGAGAACTGTAATAGGTTATTGTATATTGTAGAAGCTATTAAGCTCCTTAGAGTGTTTGGGAGAGCTTATTTAAATGAAATACTCCGTATGTGTTTTTTGTTTATACAAGCTAATAATGATAATCCATTCTCATGAACTTATTTAGGGTGTGCTTTTGTTGCAGTATTCATTCATAAATAGGTATTATGGCAAGGCGCACATCATTCCAGCCTACAACAAAACGCGGTTATGTGTCTCTATGTTAGAGGGATAATGGTGCTGGCAAAACCACCTCCATCAATTTGGTTAGTGTCAAATCTGTTTATCATAACTTGCAACATGTTCATTGTTTGAACTCCTAGACACTTAAGTGCATATTATGTTATCCAGTGATTACAGAAAGCAATTTAGCCCATTATCGCATACGCCTCAAAAGGTAATTTTACTAAGTTTGGGTAAATTTTAAGTAAATTAGCAAAGAGATTGACAGATTCTGTAAGTGTATTATTAGTGCATTCAACTTCCTAAACCCAACTATCATCTATTGTGTGATGTTATATTTTCTGTAATCATATTTAGTACGTGAGTTACATATATAGATTATAACATAAATGGGCAAATAAAGTGTTCTGGTCAACCTGACATGACCCGACTATAATTTTATCTGTTGCTAATATAATAGAGGAAAAAAGCTACATGACGGAAAAACAAAATGTTTCGGCCAGGGACATAAAAAACATATACATCCACACTACCAAACTAAGCACGTTTGAATTAACAAGGAAACTGCACTATATTTTTGGATGTTTAGTTTGCTCGAGTTTGTAATAAGGAAACTGCACTATATTTTTGGACTTTAGAAAGTAAAATGGCCAAATTAACTGGATGTAGATACTACTAATGATATAGCTATGTTTCACGAAAAAAGTATCAGACCCACAAAAAGATATTCGTAAAAAATGAAAGTGTTATCATCTATATTAGTGACCTTTTCTGTGACCGACACTCTTTTGTACTGAAAGATACTTCTGCTCACTGCAGGAGCCTTTAAAATTTTTGCCAAACTTGATAATTTAAGTTTTGATATTGGTCTGAAACAAATACTTAGTGAAAATGATATTTCTACTACAATATTGAGGACCACATATCCTAAAGTTGTAGAGATGGTCGGAGCTACTATACATACTTGGGTACATAGAATAGAAGCACCTCCATTGAAATTATTGTTGGCATGTGACTTCGTGTATATATATTCCAATTTCATCACTTCTTAATATCTTCGTACCATGTAGGATTACTCTTATGCATCTGATCGCAACATGCTTTTTAAAGTCCAGCTTATAGATTGTAACTGATTTATCGAGTTTGGTATATGCAGAGCAATAATGTTGTAAATTATGATGAAAAAGTGATGGATGGTTTTTAAGATGTATATGGGCTCACTTCAAATTCAATCACACAAGAGAAGATGTGATTGTTAGTGGATCTTCAGGCTATACGTGTTTTTAATGCTGACTATGAAGTAATTTTATGGTTATCAAGGACTTGCGATACTTTGAGGAAATATTGTCTACTATATCATTGTAATGCGAAGCTACTGGAATGAGGGAGCTCATGAGTACGCCAATCTAATCCAGAGGATTGTTAAAATTGTAGTCGCTCAAATGGGTGGTCCTGTTGACAAAATGTTAAAAAGGTGGACTTTCAGAAGTTTTGAATTGTGCACCACAACGAACTCTATCATTCCTCCTCTTGGTTGTCTTGATGTTCTGTTTATTTGGTTTTATAATTAAAGTGAATGAGCTGTTTGTTCTTGGAAAGAAAATTAAGTCGACCAAGAGAAAAAAATATATGCCTGGTCTTTTGTTGAATGCGACTGTAACATATACACGTGTATTTGGACGTGACAATGAGAAAATAAGCAATTAGATTTATAATTCAACGATTTACGCTGAACATTACGTACGGAACAATTTTATACAACCTGTGTGCATCCATATGATCGGGAAGTTTTGTTTCTTTAATATTACACTTAATTGTATTGTATTTGAAGATACAATCAGATACAAATATTAAATGTAATATATGCACATATATATGTTGTTTCAAGATTTCTATTGGTGTGATTATAATGAAGTGAAACTGTTATGGACACTATGTGGGTTCTTTTCTTAACTATCGAGTAATCATAGGTTCAACGTTAGCACATGATTATATTAGGCGTGCACGGCATGTACATTGGGTATTAAATCGATAAGTTCCCACACACATCATTTTCTGTTCATGACAATCAACTTTGGAGACGCCAACGCTTGGACATTTGTTAGTTTAATTGTAACAATCTCAATTGCTTATCGGATAATTGACGCATTGTCTTATTCTTTCTTTCATATATCAAATGGAACATGTTTACGTTATCAGCTTTCTTATCATCTCATTTTGCTACTCAAGAAAATCAATTTTGGAGGCCCCAAATTTGGACGTTTGTTAGTGTAATTGTAACAGAAACAATTTCTTATCTGATAATGGACGCTTTGTCTCATTCTTTGTTTCATAATTTGAATGGAACATGTTTACGTTATTGCTTTCTTATCATCTCATTTCTCTTTTTTTATAAAAAATTACCCGGTGTCAACGGGTCTTCTAAGCTAGTTAATATCATATTTAAAACACTCATTTGATAAAAGGTATAATTAATAAAACACAATGTACAAACTATTTGAAGCACACATACAACTAATAAAACACTACTCAACACATACAATTAATACACTATTTAATTCACCACTTCACCAAAATATAAAATCATTCAACTATAATGTACAATCTAATCAAGCTACTAAGCCAAGCACTTAAAAATAAAGTCATTAGGCTGCCCGCAGTGGTCGGCCGACCAGTTCGGTCGCCGCTACGCTGAACCGAGGAATGAGGGTTGAACTGGGTCGGTCAGTTCCAAAATTGACGAATAATGATTGTGCTGAAGGAAAGAATCAATATTTTGTTTGGGTATCTTCGGTTAACATGAGATGGAATTATACTGATGCCTTAACTAAAGTTATTGTTATTTGTAAATTAATTGTTTAATAAAAGTATAGCCGCATAGCATCACATTGTCAAAAATATAGTCACAGGGTACCCGCCACCGCATCGCGCGGGCACCCTGCTAGTTTGTTATTTATGTTTGTAAGCCGCAATGATTTACACGCAAACTTGAATCTGCATTATGTATTTGTATGTATTAGGATTACTAAAAACCATATATGTTTGTTATGATCATGGTTTGGAAATTATTCACATCGATCTTTATCATTTATGATTACATAATTTATATCATCACAAGTTGTCTAATGATTCATAATGCCTTCAAATACAAACACTTTTGCTTGGAAGTTGATGGCTAAAATAATTCTGAAAAGGGAAAATTCATATAATCATTTACTACTTTAGCATTTGATGATTGATGCGTGGGAATTGCATCAGGCTTTACCTCTCGAGGGATCTCGAGAAGCTTACAACCCCCACCAGGCAGTGTACCTGATCGTTGCAGTATAGTATAGTGACAAGTACCAGGGGATTGATCGTTCAACTCAGGAATAGTGTCGCTAGCATTAGAAAGCCTAAAAACTAGGTCTAGAGGTGAGAGATGATTCTTTTTGTATTTTTTTATATTTTATAAAAGCAAATAAAAATATCGGTTGTTGGAAGAGTGGGCGGAATTAGTTGCTAATCAACTAACCCAATTTCTAAAGATGCAATCAAAATAAAATAATAAAAATGAAAATAAACTAAATTAAGATAGTGGTGTGAGCAATATGTTGGAATTATTATATCATGACCTTCATATAAATAAACCAAGTACATCAAAGTGAGCATAAGCGGAAGCAATTATAACAAGATCATATAACATGTAATTAATTAATCAAATATAAATAATAAACATACCTTGATGATTCTAGCCCGAACAAGAATCAATGCAATCTTCCGGAACCAAGAACCCTAATTAGGGTTTATAAGGATTATAAGAATTACCCCTTACCTTTTTGTAATTTAATCCAAGAATCAAACAATAGTGTGTTTGATTCACGTTCTTGTACACACGTACTAATTCAAGAAAAAGTTTATGCAAGTAATAAACACAAAACTATTTTTGATCAATAGAAAATCGAAACCCTTATGGGTTTAGGTTTAGAATCGACAAACATAAAGAGAAGAAAGAAAACACCAAGATGTGTGTGTACAAGTTATGTGAAAAACCTACATCTTGGGTTTGCTTATATACTACACAATACTTGGAGCACAAGGCACATAAGGAGGTTAGAACCTTCCTTTGGCCGATTGGTGTAGGACTCCCCTAGGGGATTCCGGAACCTTCTCTTGTTTCCATGTTTTGTCTAGTAATTACTTTCCTAATCTTCGTTTAATAATTAATTAGTCATTAATCAATAATACTAATTATTATTTATTTGTTTTGTGTTTAATAATTAATTATAACATTTTATAAATAATTATTACTTTTTCTCTTCATACGTATTGTGTGCAATCCCGTGATCTCGAGTTCGATCCTAACATACGTCTACAAAAATAATGTCCATATTCTAACAGCTCCCACTTGGACATATTTTAATAGTGTAATCACATCGGTTAGCGTCTTGCAACACGCCGATGCCTCTAGTACGATCTCGAGTAAGGCTCCTGGAAAAACCTTTTAATGATTTCTCATTATTATTATCTTTTTGTTTCTAATACCACGTTAATAAGGATATGGATTAAAGTCATTCCTTAATTAACCATTCTGTTTCTCGTTGTTTATGATTGATCAAGATTACCAAATCTTCTGAACATATTCAGGGAAGATCTTGGGCACGGCCATGCAAACATCTTGACAACCCTACGAGGGGCCCAGCAGTATTAAACTCCAAAAATAAATTTGAAGGAACAAATTCTATCTTGACTACAAGCAAAACCCACAAACTTTGTAACACTTCCGAAAACAACCCTTATGACTACCAGTTACGGATAGCGTTAAGTTGTTTCACAAAAATGTACTACATTCATGACACTTATCTTGCATCTCAAGTCTGAGGATAACTTCTCATGATTTACTTAATGACAAGATCCATAAAGTAACATCATGTAGTTGGGATAAGTCCTATATTCAGTATCATCGAATATCATCTGAAATGGCATGACTACGCATCAATATACTTTAAGTATATTATACCAACTTCATACTTGTCTTAATTTAATAATATTCCCATATTATTAACTGACAACGGACAATTTAAGAATAACCTTTATTCACGGATTTAAACATACAAATATAGGATACAATATATTATAAATTAAACATACCATGTATTTAAATTTATTATAATAATTGTTTAATATCCCTTATCCAAACACTAAATAGATCAATGCATGATAACTCTTGTTGATGAATTATGTCTCAAGTAATGACATTCCTACTTGTTGACAAAACATAAATCATCCAACTTTGATCTATCGGAATTTTAAGAATACTTATTTCAAGAATTCAACTATTGAAGTTCTTGTATATGCATACTCAACTATTTTGATAATGCCTTATAATGTTTCATAAAATGTGTTACATCCTTAACCACCTATTTATGATAATTAAACTTCCAAACATTTTAATGTTTAAAGTATTCTTATTCTCTTAATGTATAATGCAACTATGCTTTTAGTAAGCATAACTAGTACACATAGTTAAAGATGAAATCTTTACCATAACTAGCATTGAGTGTCATCTCAATTTCATTAGCATCATTGTATGCAACAACAATATGCTATTAAAACTTTCCGTAAACCATAATATCTATTGTGTAATGTTTGATGCCCTTCAAACTTTCAAGTTTGTTAGCTATGACAATTTTCACAACAATTTGAAAAATTGTTCATCTATAGAATTTGGAAGCTGTTCCAGATTTAGGATGTAATTCTATAATCAAACATATTCTTGTTAGAATATTACACAAGTTATCTAATAACTTTTATTTAGATATTAATATTGCCAAATCATCTTGTAATCAAGCATGATACAACAAAACATGATGTACATGAAAAATCTTTGAGTCATACTTAGATTTTATTCATGTCATACATATCTATTCAGACTTTCCAAATAATATATCATGTTATATATTAGATTTATTTACCGCACATGTTTCAACAATTAACATTGATTCCAAGGTTATATGTCTTATTTTCTAAATCTTTAAAGTTTCATTCCATTCGAAGACTTAACATTTACTTATATGGAATATTACTTTTCATATGTTCTACAACATATATGATTTAAGAAATTAAACATAATACTCCCACTAGCTTTTAGGAATACTTAGAAATTATCTTATTTCAATTATAAATCAAAACATGAATTTAATAATTAAACATAAGAATAATCTTCTAGATGCATGCATTTATCCATCCATGGATTATTGCACCATGTACACTTCTAAAGATTTATTTGAATTCATAAACTCCTTTTGATTACTTATCGTCCTCGCTCAAGTAATCATTCATGAAAGAGTTTTGATATTCTATTGTCAATTTCATACAAATGAAACTAAATATGACAATCATAATCTTTATATATTTAATGTGTTTTAGAAAAGAATATTCAATCACAGTTAATTGCTTAAATGTGATTAATAATCTTGTCATAAAACATACATTAAATACGTGTACAACATTGTCCATATGATTTCTATACAAAGATTTAAACCAAAAAAGGTTACCAAATCTTTGAAGAAACTCATCTTCATTTTCTAGTCTTACTATTAAGATAAATCAAATTTTAAAAATTGATTATCTTTATGGACAGCATCTTAATCATTCATATCATGTATACTTTACCCAACTTCATATTTGGTAATGTATCATAATGATTATCAGGTTTACAATAATCTTGTAAATCATAGCCCTCAGCATATTAATCAAATATCTGAGATATATTAATATTCTATGAATGATAATTCCATCATCTTGAGATTTAACATTTAAATATCAAACTTCATCATCATCTTGAGATTTAACATTTAAATGTCAAACTTCATCATGATATTTACTAGTGTATTTTAGAAGATTATGTATCTTATAATTTTATCTTTTAAAGATCAAAACTCCCACTTGCTTTTAGCAATTTAAAGACTATCTTTAAATACTTAGCAAATAAAGAACCAATACAATGTTCTCTTTTGGGATATTACAAATACATATTAACAGTTCCTGACTTTACTTTGTTAATAACCTCTTCATAAGCAGTTAAACAAATTTAGAACTTCAATTTAAGACTTAATGTGATTCATCACATTCATCACATTCCATCATATGCTAATGTCTTATTAATCTTCTATGTTGGAGTTTTATTAAATATGTCCAAGTCATACTCAACATTCTAACCTTGATATCTTTTGGAAGAAAAGAAGTCATAGTTATCTTTAATCAAACAATATAACAAGAGTTTGATTTTCCTAACTGAACATACCATAAACATTTGATATTTCATTAGTATTAATATTGTAAGACAATCTAACAATATTAAAGATAACCATATTCCTTTTGACTTGTCTATTTACCACCTAAGTCATTTTAATGGTATAATAGTATTTAAGCCAATTACATGCTTTATAACACAAGTACTTTTACAAAGTCACTTTATGTCCATGTCTTTACAAGAAAACATAAACTGTTATAATCCCACTATACGTTATAAGTTATTTAACAATTAATAACTTCATGTATATGTCTTAATTAAAAGACATAACAAGATAACGTCTTACTTTATTATAAGTCTTGTAACAATTAAAAGACTTTATGTTTATATCTTTTCAATAAAACATAAACATGTTTAACTAAAGTAATTATGAACACCATCTTTTGGTTTCAATAGTAATTTCAAGTTAATCTATTACTTCATAATAATGTAAACAACATTGTTTATTTATTTATTTATGTCATTCCAAGAACACATAAATACTCAGATTGAAGTAGCATTATATTACTTAATTAATTTATGTCATTCCATGAATTCATAAATCTATAAATTAAAGTAGTCTTGTTATCATCTTGACACATGTTCTAATAGGTATCTAATTTCGAAACCGCAAATTCTCATAGTTTAATTACATCAGTTGATCTGCTAGTAATGAAAATATGAAATTCACCTTGTTGTTGCAATCTAGTTAAGTCTCACATAACATAAATTGTAACACCAAGTGTTTCTTGAATTAGCTTAGTATAATTCATATTAGAACATTTTTCTAATTTAGAAACTGCAAATTCTCATAGTTCAAATACATCAGTTGATCTGCTAGTAATGAAAATATGAAATTCACCTTGTTGTTGCAATCTAGTTAAGTCTCACATAACATAAATTGTAACACCAAGTGTTTCTTGAATTAATATTAGAACATTATTCTCTTACCTTGTAGTCAAGAGAATCCATTAAATCATATCTTTATGAGTTGTTTCTTGCACACAATAAAGATAACATTTCTCCCACTTGTGCATGGAACAACCTCATATAGTTGATAAACAACACGCCTTGCATTTGTTTATGTGTTCAATATGATTGTGTCATAGATTTTAGCATAACAAGTAGATGTAGAACAGCACTGTCTAGTAAGTAAACGTACAATACTTATCCTTAAAAGTATGAGTGTCTACACTTGGAAAGTAATTATCTTTAGCTACCAAGATGTCAAAGCTTGTAACTCCCACTGAATTAAAGATCATTACAATAATTTCTTATTCAGTAATAAGTACACAATACTCCCACTGAATTTGACAACATTTAAAATGTTTCATATCCTAGTGAAAGAAAATAATGTACTTTTAACTTTCCTACACCTTTAAATGTCCATACGTAACAATTACTTATGCACTAAAAGTGTATTCTACTACGTAAATGATGGACTATCCACCAAATGCTATTAACTTGAAAATTGGGCATGCAATTTCTTCCTTAATAGGTCTACCATCCTACAATGTATGTAGCACCTTTAAAATAGTAAAAACAACTAGTTTGTTTTTAAACATTTGCAGTAATTAGTCTAGTTTCTAATTATAATAACTCATAAAATGTCATACATAATTTTCTGTTAACCAAATATCATATTTGTTACTAAGAATTTGATCACCGAATGAGGATGATAAAATCCCTATGAAAAATGCATGCAATTTTCTTAACCATTAAAAATTTGCTATGAGTTATATTAGAATTTAGACATATCTAATATTCCTATTATCCTTTCTCATTCATGAAAAAGAATAGGATTGTGTCTTACTCTTCCTTCATAGAAAGGAGACTTCTTTTGTCTTTTAAGTAAATATTTCTTAATCAAACATTTGTTTGAAAACAGAACTAGATCAATTTACCAAAGCCCAAATACGTTTACGGTCTGAACGTTGCATTAATACATTAAAACGAATTACAAAATTCAATTTCAGTATTTTCGATAATTAGATCTTTAAGAAAATAAAATACCCATTGGCAAATATTCATATAAACCATAGTAATTTCTTAAAGCTAGGATCCTAAATTGACATAGTACCATTACATCAGTTGATCTGCTAGTAATGATAGTATTCAACAAGGTAATTGTCGAACAATAATTGCCAATATCATATTGCAATTCCTAGATTTATGAGATTTACAATCACAAAACATTTGTATTGTAAGCATGTTTGATCCCCATCTTAATGCCTTGAGTCCAAGTCTCACTTCCTACTCAATTTAAGTCGTCTAACTTAAAAACTGCAAACTCATAAATCCATCACATCAGTTGATCTGCTAGCAATGAATTTATGAAATTTACCTCTCCATTGCAATCTCGCCAAGTCTCACATGACGTAAATTACAACTTTAAGTGTTCTTAATTAGATGGCATTCGACTTAATTTTATAAGGGTATTAAATTTTGACGTGTAATCAAAATAATGTATGAAGAAGCATGCATACAACTTCATAACATTGGTTTTACAAAACATTTTATTACCAATTTGCTAAGAGTAAAATAACAAAGTTTTGATTGAGGTATCGGGTTCACCAATTAAAGAATAACCATCAATTATCGTCCACTATATCGTACTTTTGCATAAGCCCGAAAGCTTAGTGTTTCGGATAATCATTGTGGAATTGTGGATTATTCACCCTTAAGATGACAATGTACATGTAATGGTTGTTCGGTAAGTCTAATTTACACACAAACGAGCGTTAAGACATGAATGTTGTCTATCTAAGGCCACAATTTAATGCGATGCCATCCTTATACCCATCTTATAGTGTGTAAACTTCGGTCGAGCCTATTTAACCATTACGTACAAAAACATCAATCAACCAATCCTTTGAACTTTAAACTCTTAAAAACCAAAACAATTTCGCCATTATTTAGTCCGTATTATTTTTCTATTCAAAAAATTACCCTTTTCGTTTATATAAACATGTCTAACACAATAAATAAACAAAACAAGTAATTAACAATAAAAAATAAAACAACTAAATAAACACATATACATAATCATAACAATTAAATATGTATAAAACATGTAGCCACATGCAAATCTTATTCAAAAGTCCTATTAATAATCAAATCTAGGTGTATAACGTATTAATTCAATTAGGGCTTTCTTTTTCTTGGAAAAAGAGCCACATACATCGATAAATCGATTGCGTAAGCCAAAATTAAATAAATACCACATAGCACATAATTGATTACTTAATATTGGAGTCTTCCCCAATTCGACATCTATTAATAAATTTACATGTTTTAATATAACTTAACCATTAATTCATATAAACAATTTAAACAATTTAAATTATAACACAATAAAAAATCCATGCAAACATGCACTTTTTCATGGATTTAGCTTAACAATTAACATATTGCACCAAGATCGTTTACTAAAACGCATAAACAATTACATGACATCTTAGGGTTTCTAATCATATTAAAAAAAAAAAAAAAACAAAACCCTAAAAAACTTTAAAGGTCAAATCGACCCAATAAATAAATTAGGGTTAGGAATCAAAAACCCTAAAAAACATGTAACAAAACGAATCAAGATCCAATTTTTATGCGTTTCGATAATTAATTACACATTATAACGGCTCTAGATGCCACTGTTGGAATTATTATATCATGACCTTCATATAAATAAACCAAGTACATCAAAGTGAGCATAAGCGGAAGCAATTATAACAAGATCATATAACATGTAATTAATTAATCAAATATAAATAATAAACATACCTTGATGATTCTAGCCCGAACAAGAATCAATGCAATCTTCCGGAACCAAGAACCCTAATTAGGGTTTATAAGGATTATAAGAATTACCCCTTACCTTTTTGTAATTCAATCCAAGAATCAAACAATAGTGTGTTTGATTCACGTTCTTGTACACACGTACTAATTCAAGAAAAAGTTTATGCAAGTAATAAACACAAAACTATTTTTGATCAATAGAAAATCGAAACCCTTATGGGTTTAGGTTTAGAATCGACAAACATAAAGAGAAGAAAGAAAACACCAAGATGTGTGTGTACAAGTTATGTGAAAAACCTACATCTTGGGTTTGCTTATATACTACACAATACTTGGAGCACAAGGCACATAAGGAGGTTAGAACCTTCCTTTGGCCGATTGGTGTAGGACTCCCCTAGGGGATTCCGGAACCTTCTCTTGTTTCCATGTTTTGTCTAGTAATTACTTTCCTAATCTTCGTTTAATAATTAATTAGTCATTAATCAATAATACTAATTATTATTTATTTGTTTTGTGTTTAATAATTAATTATAACATTTTATAAATAATTATTACTTTTTCTCTTCATACGTATTGTGTGCAATCCCGTGATCTCGAGTTCGATCCTAACATACGTCTACTAAAATAATGTCCATATTCTAACACAATATATGGGAGAATTGTGTTTACTTAGATTTCACTACTCCCTAGATATCTTTTACAAGTTAATTACTTGTTACAGTTGCGTGGATGACGGATTGTATTTCTTAATACCATTCATGGGGTGGCGTACTTACTTCCCCAATCCTATAAGCTCCTACTTCACTCCTATGTCGAGCCGGCTAAGAAGCTCCTAACATGGGATCACTAGAATTCGCTCATGCATTAAATACAATCATAAAAACCTAGTACACATCGGTTCATGTTTCTTAAGACGTTCAAGCAAGTTACACAATGGAGATCTGCCAGTTTTCTTAAGCCTAACATTGAAATCATTCATCCATTACAACTATAAACAAGCAATCAACCTATAATTAACATCTAGGTTTCATTACATCTAAGCAAACACATGAAAGATCTAGCCTAGCATGTTAAAATCAAGACAAGCATAAGATATATTCAAACAACACATAGACATATTGAATGAATTGAAAGAAAACTTATCTTAATTGAACATGAAGTGTTTCAAGGGGTGAAAACCCTTGAAAATACTGTTACAAACGACTAGGGTTTATTAGGTTCGGCGATAGTATTCTCCACACAAGTTCCTCTCTTAATGAATGAAAAATAGAAAAGTATATATAGATTCTGTGAGGTGACGGCGTCAAGAGGAAATTTTTGACGCCGTCATCTCGCCGCCAATAAAGTTCTCGGACTGCCTAGATCTGGGTCTGACACCGTCATGTGTATTTCTGCTCCAGACCGTCACAAAAATTACTCTTGACGCCCTACTTCTGACGCCGTCACGTTTTCTCTGGGTCGTCATGCATTTTGCTCTTGACGCCGTCAAAAAATCCTTCTTGACGCCATCAGGTACTGTTCTCAGCAAGGAAAATTAAGTCTTTGCCGTTTTCTTCACTTTTATACTCCAAAAACGTCCAAAATGCTTCCTTTTCCAGAATTCACTCCCAAAGTACCTAAAATCACAAAAGGAACGATTTAGGTCAATATTTGATCAAATAAATTCCAATTCCGGCTTAAATAACCCCTTAAAAACGGTTCATTTTTCGCCTCATCATATACCCTTACACTTGAGATTTGCTTGTCATCAAGCAAATGCGTTTTTATTCTAGTCAAAATACAAGTTAGGGGTCATTTAACACTAATATAAAAGTAATTACAACAAATAATCGTTCCACTAAAGACCAAAGACAAGCACGGAGGTCATACACTAGCACCTCACAAATAGTGTTTAGATACTCACATCTCTCGGGTGTAATAAAGTAATATCACAATATGGAAATGGAAAACATCTCTCACTACCTGTCATAGCAAAATAGATTACCATAGGATTGGGAAATAATCAAACGTACACCACATGGCGTAAGCACCTAGGATAAACTATCAAAGAGGTCTTTTAAAGGGTTGTAACGTTAGGTGTAGGGATATGGAATACACGGTTTTGTTGGATATAGGCAGTCTTTACTGGTGGCGAGTTAATAATCTTGGTTAATTACATGTACAATATGGCGTTGCTAAGCCAAGACTAGACTCGACTTAAGCTAATGAATGAAAAATAACAAAAACATAAAATAAACAAAGAATGAAACGGGATGGTAGTCCGTATGTTTTTTCTCTTTTTCTTTTTCTATTTTTTTTTTTATATTTTTTCGATTTTTTTTTCATACACTCTTACCCTACCATCCAAAATAATACTCCCTCCGTCCCATATTAAGTATCCATTTTCAAAATGCACAAAGTTTTAGGAGAATCCACTAACCACACTCTCCACCAATCAAATATTATTTTACCCACTAAAGTCTCATCTTATTGGTTGGAAGGTACAATATGGACAATTAATTTGGGACATCTCAAGATTCCATTATGGACACTTAATATGGGACGGAGGGAGTACATCATAGGGAATGAACATTCCCTTTACATGTGAATTTTTACATACTTTACAATAAACCAATCTAATGACTCGAATCAAGATAATCAAAACACTTGGAGTACTTTTAAGATTAACACACATATGGGGGTAATATATGATGTTCTTCCCCACTACTCCATAAGATTAGTACTTTACCCATGAGTCCCAATCGTCCCAAAACAATATGTACAAAGATATGACTCGACTTAGCAACCATGTAATCAATTAGATAATTAACTAAGAGTTTAAACATGTAACAATAATGCACTAAAGATGAGTGCATACACGGAAGGCTAAGACGATTTGGGTGTACATTTAAGTGGGGTGTAACAAATTCTTCCTTTAATCAAGATGCTTAAAGTTAGAAACGAAAAGATAGGCTCGGAGGGGTGTACTAGGGGTTTCGTGTACTAAAAATGAGTACAACGCTAAGGGTGTGGGAAAAATTAGTTGACTTTACTAGCCAAGTAATATGACTTAAATGGTCAAGTAATTATGATACATGTATAACACAAGGGTAATCCTAATGCCTCTTATCATGTATTAAATCCTACTACACGAATGTAGTCTCACTAGCGGTCTCGGGTTGCATCACTAACGCAAGTTCTAGAATCTAAATGCTACCGGTACACTCATAAGCACTAATAGTAAATGCTTTTCCTATCAAATCTAAAGGCGAACCTCACAAATTTGGGTGGAAACTTTTTCTGAATGGTACGGTTTTGTGCTAGTCATACAACTCCTATCCATGAGACGCTTGCTAAGGCTAAAGTTTCACTCCTAAATGTTGTAAAAAATTTTAAATTTGGCGCTAAAATTACACTAACAAGTATTTCTCATAGTTTTATTACACATCTACCATCAAACAAACAAACTCAAGCGAAAGTGTATACTATAAGGTATCATCATTATACCCTCCCCTTACACTTAGGATGAACATTGTCCCCAATGTTCAAGTAAAGAATGTAAAAGTAAACACATGTAAAAGAATGAAATCAAATACTCCCCTGATTCGCTCGGTATGGATAATATGGTAACCAGGTTAGATCTTCCTCCAAGAAAATGAACAATCAAAGCTTCCCTTCCAGAATATAAATCATCTTCTTGTCATACATAACCTGTTAAACCTGAGAAAACAAACAAGGCAACCTCGCGTAAAATCGGCGGCAATCTATATATGCTAACAAATCCTAGAAAACAAAATAAGATATAATGCTTGTGGAATGATGTTTGCAGATTTCCTGGAGATTAAAAAACTAAAGATTCAACAAAAACTTTAAGACTCCGTTAGAAAAACAAAACTGGTAAAATTTCCAGAATTTTACACATGACGCCGTCAGGAATTTCTTCCTGACGCCGTCAGAAGTGACCTGCAGAAGTTCTTATGTTAAGTTTCCGGAAAATTTCTGGAAAAACTTTGTCCTACTTCCTGGAAAATCCTGCAAAACATCATTATGACTCGATACAAGCATTTGACTATAACAAATACGAATATACATGTTCATTTAATATTATGGATAATCATGATCGAGTTTGTTTCTTAAAAACATATTTGGGATTTCCCCTTACACTTGTCTTTTGCGAAATACCTTTGGATGAAGTTAAGACTAAGCCAAACAACAGAATAAAGTATTTTCATCATTTTAGTTTGAAACATGATCTACCAACAATAAAAATAAAGCATGCATACAGAAACAAATAACAATCAAATACAATAAAAATCACACAAAACATGGGTTGCCTCCCAAGAAGCGCTTTTCTTTATTTACGAGTCTTGTAGCTAGACTCAAGGTCATGGGTTACTACGTGACCTCATCCCTTGAGATGATGTACCCCATGTAGTTGCGATCATTACTATCGTGGTGGTGGTGTCTTAATCGGTCGATACTTGCAATCACCTCTCCTCCTCCTTTACTTCTCAAGTTAGCCATCCCATCTTGGCTTATGCTTTCAATTGTGAAGGGCCCATACCACCCGGGACTCGGTATATCGGGAGGTATCGTTATCTCCAAGTGTCTTAGAGTACTAAGTCCCCTTTTTCGAATGGTACATGGTTCCTCGTTGGTTGACTATGTTCGAACTTGACATGAACTTCATTGCTTTTGCTTTTGCTTATTTCATGTTTAGCCTCCTTGTAGCTTTTGATTCTTGCCTCCCATGCAATTATTTTCTCCTGAACATGAATAGGTGATGTGTCAATGTTGTTTTTGAGCTTTCTCCTCATCAAACTCTCTTTCCCATATTGCGGGGGCATGGGAAAGCTGATCTTTCTTTTTCCTGATTTAAGCTCAATTTTCCTACTTTCATACTTAATGACAGCTCTTGCGGTGGTAAGGAATGGTGCCCCAAAGATTATTGGCATGCATCCATCTCCCTTATCATCGATGATCATAAAATCAACAGGATACATGAATCCTGCGACATTGACCAACACATCTTCTGCGATTCCCACGGGGTACACGTAAGACTGTCCAGCGAAGGATAGCCTAACACGAGCGGGAGCTGGCATTTTTGATGTTAGTTGGGTGTAGATAGTTAGGGGCATAAGATTTACTTCCGATCCTTGGTCGGCGAAAGCGTTTAGATATTTCAAATTCCCGATGCTGGCCGGTATCTCAAAGTTCCCACACGCCATCTGCTTAGTAGCCACTTTTTGTACCAATAGTTTCTCGAATATCGGTCCCCCAGGTAATGTATCATACTCATCATTTCCTTCTTCCTCCTTCTCTGAACCCTGTTTGGAAGATTGGTTACGCCCGTCACCCTTTATCCAATTTGTTATAGTGCTTTCGTTTATATCATGTTTCAGGTAGTAACTTAAGGATTGGGATTTTGGCGGTTCTTCTGTGGTTTGTTCACTAGGGGTTTCTACTTTCTCATTATCCGTGTGGACAATTGTGATGGAATTAACAAACCGGGTAGTGGGGATGACGCTTTCTTTCCTCAGTAACATCCTTTCAGGGGTTTTCTGGTTGGCATACTCCTCCATTAGGCTCATCATCTCATTCACTTTCTCTTGCATCTCCTCTTTTTGTTTATAAACTGCTTCCTCGAATCTAGCAAGCCGCTCTGAATGAGTTGCCATGTATTCCCTCATTCTGGCTTCAAATTTCGGGCTAAGTTTCTCGGGAGGAGAATAAGGTGGGGCATAGTTTTGAAAAGTCTCAACATTCTCTCTAGAGGGTGACTCTGATAACGGCGTTGAAGTCATTTTCGAGACAGAATTGACAGTAGCCCGTCTAGGACTTAAGGGTCTCTTTTGCCTTTCCTTAAAATAGTCAAATTTTGCCTCAAGTTTGCAAAGGAGTTCATCAGAGATTTGATTAGTCCCTCCAGGTGTCCAGATTGCGTTGATGGCCGCTTTTATAGTGTGATTAAACTCCCATAACTCTTGATTATCAGCGGCAAGCTCGTCAATAATTGCGTAAGACTCCTCGGCGTTCTTATCACGCAATCTACCTCCTGCGGCTCTATCTATTGTACGTTTAGTGTGATAGTTGACATGGTCATAGAAGATCTGAACTAATAACCAAAGATTTATACCATGATGAGGGACTTTGTGGAGTAGACCCTTGAAATGAGCCCACACTTCGTAGAAAGTTTCACCCTGATGTTGTTCAAACATCAAAATGTCATTTCTAAGCTTGGTAGTTCTCCCCGGTGGGAAAAATTGAGCAAGGAAACGAGTGGTGAGATCCTCCCATGAGGTGATGGATCCTGCGGGTAAACGCTCAAGCCATTGACTAGCTTGATCACGTAGAGAGAATTGGAATAGGCGTAATTGGGTTGTGATGAGGCGAAAAATGATCCGTTTTTAGGGGGTCATTTAAGCCCGAATCTGAATTTATTTGATCAAATATTGCCCTAAATCGTTCCTTTTGTGATTTTAGGTACTTGGAGAGTGAATTCTGGAAAAGAAGCCATTTTGGACGTTTTTGGAGCATAAAAGTGAAGAAAACGGCAAAGTCTCAATTTTCCATGCTGGGAACAGTAGGTGACGGCGTCAAGAGTAATTTCGTGACGGCGTCAAACCTCAATAATAAAATCTGAGAGTTCATGAAGGCGTCAAGAGTTTTCCTGACGGCGTCAAAACCCCAAGAATTAAAATCCGTAGTTGATGACGGCGTCACACACAGGGCTTCAAGAGTAATTTGTGTGACGGCCTAGGCCTTGACGGTATCAGAAGTAGATCAAGGCCGTCCGAGGAAGTATTTGGCGGCGAGATGACGGCGTCACACCTTTGTTCTTGACGCCGTCATCCTAATTTTCCTATATATAGTTTTCTAGTTTTTCACATTAAAAGAGAGAAGTTTTGGGAGAAACCCTAAAGACGATTTTGGTGTAACTTTACAGGTTTTTCAAGGGTTCCAACCCCTTGATACCTTGCATGATTAATCAAGATAAGTGTTCTTCTAATTCAATCAATATGTCTATGTGTTGGTTGTTTATATCTTGTTATTGTCTTAATTCTATCATGCTAGGCTAGATCTCTTTTGTGTTTGCTTAGATCTAATGAAACCTAGATATTGATTATGTGTTGATTACTTGTTTATTCTTGTTTTGGATGAATGATTTATATGTTAGGATTAAGAAAACTGGCAGATCTCCAAATGGTAACATGCTTGAACGTCTTAAGAAACATGAAGCGAGGCGTACTAGGTCTTTATTGGTTGTATTTAATGCATGAGCCACTGTTTACAATCCCTATAGTTGTGTTGGGCATGGTGTAGGAGGAGATAAGAGCTCATAGAATTGGGGAGTTATGTATGCCACCCCATGAATGGTATTAAGGAATACGATCCGTCATCCATGCAATTATAACAAGTAATTAACGTGTAAAAGATATCTAGAGAGTAGTGAAATCTAAGTAAACACATTTTCTCCAATTACTGCTCACAACCTCAGTATAATTAGTTTATTTTCATTTTTAGTATTTTATTTTGATTGCATCTTAGTATTGGGTTAGTTGAATAGCAACTAATTCCGCCTAAATCCTTCAAACCCCGAGATTTTACTTGCTTTCATAAAAATATAAAAATACAAAAAATAATCATCCCTCACCTTTAGAACTAGTAATTTAGGCTTTCTAATCCTAGCGACACTATTCCTAAGCTGAACGATCAATCCCCTGGTACTTGTCACTATACTATACTACAACGATCAGGTACACTGCCTGGTGGGGGTTGTAAGCTTCTCGAGATCCCTCGAGAGGTAAAGCCTGTTGCAATTCCCACGCATCAAGTTTTTGGCGCCGCAGCCCGGGGAATAGGTATTGTCTAGGTTAGGATTTCTTTTTATTAGGTCTACTTGCTAGATTCCTTTCTAGTAAGATTTTATTTTTTATTTTTAGGTTTTCTTTAGTCTATCTTATTCTTTGTGCCTTTGTTCGTAAATCTTTACCATTTGACATCATGGAAGGTGGTAACATCTTTGAACCCGTCATCCCACCACAACAAAACCCACCACTAGAACCCCTTAGGCCCCGAACATTAGGAGAGTACTCCCGACCTAGCCACCAAGGCTACCGAAACACCATTGAGCTCACCGGAGCCAATGTGACCCCCTTGCGATCCGACACCATCCGGTTGGTGCAAAGCGGATGTGCATTTCATGGACTTCGTTCCGAAGATCCAAACCAACATCTTAAGGACTTTATCAAAATCGTAGATTACATAGACCTAGGTGTTGAAACTAGAGAGACTACCCGTTTACGCCTATTCCAATTCTCTCTACGGGATCAAGCTAGTCAATGGCTTGAGCGTTTACCCGCGGGATCCATCACCACATGGGATGATCTCACCACTCGTTTCCTTGCTCAATTTTTCCCACCGGGGAGAACTAGTAAGCTTAGAAATGACATCTTGATGTTCCAACAACGTCAAAATGAATCTCTTTATGAAGCATGGACTCGTTTCAAGGACTTACTCCAAAAAGTCCCTCATCATGGCATAGATCTTTGTCTCCAAGTCCAATTTTTTTATGACCATATCGACATCTCCACGAGGTGAGCCATTGACCAATCGGCCGGTGGTAAGCTACGTGATCTTAGTGCGGAACAATCATGGGAACTCATAGAAGATCTTGCTCTCTATGACAACGAAAGTTGGAACGATCCCCGTGACTTGAACAAAACGGTCAAGGCGATATCTTTGCCTTCGAAAAATTCTAGCACTCCCGACCGTAGGATCATGGAACTTGAGGACCAAGTCAAGTTTCTCATGAAATCTTACGATGCTCCTAAGCCTTCAAGCCAAGTGAACAAAATCACTTCTTCATGCGAATTATGTAGTGGTCCCCATGACACTCGTGATTGTGTGGAACTCCCCGGAACAGCTTTTGCGAACTACGCATCCACGCGTACCGACGAAGCGGGAGATAAGTGGTACACTTTCAAGCCCGAGCCAAACACTTACGGTGATTCATACAACCCCTCATGGAAAAATCACCCAAACCTTAGGTGGAAACAAAATTAATCCAATTCTTTCAATCCGCCTAATCGTTACCAACCAAACGGTCCACCATCCAACCGTACTTTCAACAACAATCCTTCTAACAACTATGGTAGTACCGACAATCTTGAAGGATTGATGTCAAAGTTCATGGCATCTCAAGAAGCTCGCATATCTAAGTTTGAAGCCGATTTCAAACAAAAGCAAAGCGAGATGACCACTAGAATTGATGCATTGTTGAAAGTTCTCAATGACCGAGAAATGGGAGCACTCCCAAGCGACACGGTCAAGAATCCGAAACTAACCGTTAATTCCATATCCTCAGTTTCGTCACCTACTTCGTGTCCACAATACTACTCGGTTAAATCAACGAGCACGTGTTTCAAACAAAACCAAGTTCCCCAAAAGGACCAATCAAATAAAATACCCACTATAGAGCCGGTTAAAAGCATAGTTGAAACACCTCTTACGCAAGACCTTGACGATGAATTCAAAGAACTTCACCTTGAACGCCCCGTCATTGATGTCTTAGCGCGTGCTCCTTACTATAGTGCCCTCCTAGAAAAATATGAGAAGTGTAAGCTAGGTAAAAATGGGACCGCCTTCGTTCAAAACAAGTTGCCTAAAAAGCTTGATGATCCGGGTATATTTGTTTTGCCTTGTAAGATAGGAAGATCCGAAGCTTTCGACACACTAGCCGATTTAGGGTCAAGCCTCAACTTGATTCCCTTGTCCTTATTCACCGCTCTTAAGCTAGGAAAGTTAGAGGAAACGGAGGTATTGATAGGGCTAGCGGATGGGAGTATTTCCCATCCGGTTGGAATGATTAAGGATGTAGTTGTTCACGTAGGAAAGTTAACTATATTAGCGGATTTTCACGTCCTAGACATGGTTAGTGACACTACATGCCCATTATTGGTAGGAAGAGGATTTTTAGCAACCGCTAGCGCCATGATAGATTGTAAGGAGTCTAAGATAGCGGTAGGTGAAGGTGATACTTTGTCGGTGTACGATGTAAAGAAGCATAGTTATGATTGTGAAGATGAACCGACACCGCATTGGGTAGAAATGAATAGGAGACCGTCTAGATATGGACCTTGGATAGAAAGGAACTTTATAGGACCTCAATGCCCATTCTATCTAGAAAAAGACTTTGTTGAAAAGACACATTTGGTAGAACAACTCATAGCTAGAGATGAAGAGCTAGACCCCTTTGAGGACCCGTTAGTCTTTAGGAAGATGATTGAGTTATTAAGCGTAATGCCCGTCAACATAGAAAGGAATAAGCTGGAAAGAGAGGGAGATAAGTGTAAATGGAGGTGGGACAAACCACCTAAAGAAGGTGACGGGTCATGGCATATTAGAATGACCTTGTATGATCCGGATGGAGAAAAGTTTGAAAGGTCATACCATACTAAGGAAACCGATAGAAAGTTGAAACCTAAGTTTGATCCAAAAGATGTCCTTAACGAGGAACTCACCCGAATCACGTAGTTACCCATAGCCTTGAGTCTAGCTACAAGACTCGTAAATAAAGAAAAGCGCTTCTTGGGAGGCAACCCATGCTTTGTGTGATTTTATTTGTTTGATTGTTATTTGCTTCCGTATGCATGCTTTATTTTTATTGTTGGTAGATCATGTTTCTAAACTAAATAAGTGGAAATACTTTACTATGTTGTTTGGCCTAGTCTTAACTCCAACCTAAAAGTATTTTTGCAAAAGATAAGTGTAAGGGGAAACCCCAAATATGTTTTTAAGAAACAAACCGATCATGATTCTCCACAATAATAAATGAACATGTATATTCGTATTTGTTAGAGTCAAATGCTTGTATTGAGTCATAATGAAGTTTTGCAGGATTTTCCAGGAAGTAGGACCAAGTTTTTCCAGAAATTTTCTGGAAACTTAACATAAGAATTTCTGCAGGTCCATTCTGACGGCGTCAGAGGTTTACTCTTGACGGCGTCAGGAGTTAAAATCTGGAAATTTCACCGGTTTTGTTTTTCAAACGGAGTCTTATGGTTTTTTGTGAATTATTAAGTTTTATAATCTCCAGGAAATCTGCAAACTTCATTCCACAAGCATTATATCTTACTTTGTTTTCTAGGATTTAGTAACTTATATAGGATGCCGCCGATTTTACGCGAGGTTGTCTTGTCTATTTTGTCAGGATTTACAGGTTATGTTCGACAAGGAGATGATTTATATTCTGGAAGGAAAGCTTTGATTGTTCATTTTCTTGGAGGAAGATTTAACCTGGTAACCTATAATCCATACCGAGCAAATCAGGGGAGTATTTGATTTCATTCTCTTTACTTTTTCACTTTTACATTCTTTACTTGAACATTGGGGACAATGTTCATCTTAAGTATAAGGGGAGGGTAAAAAGATGATACCTTACATATGCACTTTCGCTTGAGTTTGTTTTGTTTGATAGTAGATGTGTAATAAAACTACGAGAAATACTTGTTAGTGGAATTTTAGCGCCAAATTTAAAATTTTTTACAACATTTAGGAGTGAAACTTTAGCCATAGCAAGCGTCTCATGGATAGGAGATTGTATGACTAGCACATAACCGTATATTCAGAAAAATTTTCCACCCAAATATGTGAGGTTCGCCTTTAGATTTGATAGGAAAAGCATTCATTATTAGTGCTTATGAGTGTACCGATAGCATTTAGATTCTAGAACTTGCGTTAGTGATGCATCTCGAGACCGCTGGTGAGACTACATTCGTGTGGTAGGATTTACTACATGATAAGAGGCATTAGGATCACCCTTGTGTTAAACCCGTATCATAATTACTTGACCATTTAAGTCATATTGCTTGGCTAGTTAAGTCAACTAATTTTTCCCACACCCTTAGCGTTGTACTCATTTTTAGTACACGAAACCCCTAGTACACCCCTCCGAGCCTATATTTTCGTTTCTAACTTTAAGCATTTTACTTAAAGGAAGAATTTGTTACACCCCACTTAAATGTACAACCAAATCGCCTTAGCCTTCCGTGTATGCGCTCATTTTTAGTGCATTATTGTTATTTGTTAAACCCTAAGTTAACTTTCTAATTGATTACATGGTTGCTAAGTCGAGTCATATCCTTGTACATATTGTTTTGGGACGATTGGGACTCATGGGTAAAGTACTTATTTTATGTAGTAATGGGGAAGAACATCATTTATTACCCCCATATGTACGTTAATCTTAAAAGTGCTCCAAGTGTTTTGATTTTCTTAATTCGAGTCATTAGTTTAGTTTATTATAAAGTATGTAAAGATTCAAGTGTAAGGGGAATTCCCATTCCCTATGATGTATTATTTTGGATGGTAGGGTAAGAGTGTATGCAAAAAAAAAAAAAAAAAATGGAAAAAAAATCAAGAAAAAGAAAATATATAAAAAAAAAAGAGAAAAACATACGGACTACCATCCCTTTTTATTCTATGTTCATTTTATGTTTTTGTTATTTTTCATTTATTAGCTTAAGTCGATTCTAGTCTTGGCTTAGCAACGCCATCTTGTACATGCAATTAACTAAGATTGTTAACTCGCCACCAGTAATAACTTCCTTTATCCAACAAAACTGTGTAATTCATATCCCTATACCTAACGTTACAACCTTTTAAAAGACCTCTTTGATAGTTTATCCTAGGTGCTTACGCCATGTGGTGGAGGTTTGATCCTTTCCCAAGCCTATGGTAATCTATTTTGCTATGACAGGTAGTGAGAGATGTTTTCCATTTCCATATTGTAATTTACACTTTATTACACCCGAGAGATGTGAGTATCTAAACACTATTTGTGAGGTGCTTGTGTATGACCTCCGTGCTTGTCTATTGGTCTTTAGTGGAACGATTATTTGTTGTAATTACTTTTATATTAGTGTTAAATGACCCCTAACTTGTCTTTTGAGTAGAATAAAAGCGCATTTGCTTGAGGACAAGCAAATCTCAAGTGTAAGGGTATATGATGAGGCGAAAAATGATCCGTTTTTAGGGGGTCATTTAAGCCCGAATCCGAATTTATTTGATCAAATATTGCCCTAAATCGTTCTTTTTGTGATTTTAGGTACTTGGAGAGTGAATTCTGGAAAAGAAGCCATTTTGGACGTTTTTGGAGCATAAAAGTGAAGAAAACGGCAAAGTCTCAATTTTCCATGCTGGGAACAGTAGGTGACGGCGTCAAGAGTAATTTCCTGACGGCGTCCAACCTCAATAATAAAATCCGAGAGTACATGAAGGCGTCAAGAGTTTTCCTGACGGCGTCAAAACCCCAAGAATTAAAATCCGTAGTTGATGACGGTGTCACACACAGGGCGTCAAGAGTAATTTGTGTGACGGCCTAGGCCTTGACGGCGTCAGAAGTAGATCAAGGCCGTCCGAGGAAGTATTTGGCGGCGAGATGACGGCGTCACACCTTTGTTCTTGACGCCGTCATCCCTATTTTCCTATATATAGTTTTCTAGTTTTTCACATTTAGGGAGAGAAGTTTTGGGGAGAAACCCTAAAGACGATTTTGGTGTAACTTTACAGGTTTTTCAAGGGTTCCAACCCCTTGATACCTTGCATGATTAATCAAGATAAGTGTTCTTCTAATTCAATCAATATGTCTATGTGTTGGTTGTCTATATCTTGTTCTTGTCTTAATTCTATCATGCTAGGCTAGATCTCTTTTGTGTTTGCTTAGATCTAATGAAACCTAGATATTGATTATGTGTTGATTACTTGTTTATTCTTGTCTTGGATGAATGATTTGTATGTTAGGCTTAAGAAAACTTGCAGATCTCCAAATGGTAACATGCTTGAACGTCTTAAGAAACATGAACCGAGGCGTACTAGGTCTTTATTGGTTGTATTTAATGCATGAGCCACTGTTTACAATCCCTATAGTTGTGCTGGGCATGGTGTAGGAGGAGATAAGAGCTCATAGAATTGGGGAGTTATGTATGCCACCCCATGAATGGTATTAAGGAATACAATCCGTCATCCATACAATTATAACAAGTAATTAACGTGTAAAAGATATCTAGGGAGTAGTGAAATCTAAGTAAACACATTTTCTCCAATTACTGCTCACAACCTTAGTATAAATTAGTTTATTTTCATATTTAGTATTCTATTTTGATTGCATCTTAGTTTTGGGTTAGTTGAATAGCAACTAATTCCGCCCACTCTTCCAAAACCCGAGAATTTTAATTGCTTTCTAAAAAATATAAAAACACAAAAATAATCATCCCTCACCTTTAGAACTAGTAACTAGGCTTTCTAATCCTAGCGACGCTATTCCTAAGCTGAACGATCAATCCCCCGGTACTTGTCACTATACTATACTACAATGATCAGGTACACTGCCTGGTGGGGGTTGTAAGCTTCTCGAGATCCCTCGAGAGATAAAGCCTGTTGCGATTCTCACGCATCATGTTTTTGAAGATGTTAGAGAGATTATCCCCGGCAGCGGCACCAAAAACTTGATGCGTGGGAATCGCAACAGGCTTTACCTCTCGAGGGATCTCGAGAAGCTTACAACCCCAACCAGGCAGTGTACCTGATCGTTGTAGTATAGTATAGTGACAAGTACCGGGGGATTGATCGTTCAGCTTATGAATAGTGTCGCTAGGATTAGAAAGCCTAGTTACTAGTTCTAAAGGTGAGGAATGATTCTTTTTATGTTTTTATATTTTTATGAAAGCAATTAAAAATCTCGGGTTTTGAAGGATTAGGGCGGAATTAGTTGCTATTCAACTAACCCAATACTAAGATGCAATCAAACTAAAATACTAAAAATGAAAATAAACTAATTATACTAAGGTTGTGAGCAGTAATTGGAGAAAATGTGTTTACTTAGATTTCACTACTCCCTAGATATCTTTTACACGTTAATTACTTGTTATAATTGCATGGATGACGGATTGTATTCCTTAATACCATTCATGGGGTGGCATACATAACTCCCCAATTCTATGAGCTCTTATCTCCTCCTACACCATGCCCAGCACAACTATAGGGATTGTAAACAGTGGCTCATGCATTAAATACAACCAATAAAGACCTAGTACGCCTCGGTTCATGTTTCTTAAGACGTTCAAGCATGTTACCATTTGGAGATCTGCCAGTTTTCTTAAGCCTAACATATAAATCATTCATCCAAAACAAGAATAAACAAGTAATCAACACATAATCAATATCTAGGTTTCATTAGATCTAAGCAAACACAAAAGAGATCTAGCCTAGCATGATAGAATTAAGACAAGAACAAGATATAGACAACCAACACATAGACATATTGATTGAATTAGAAGAACACTTATCTTGATTAATCATGCAAGGTATCAAGGGGTTGGAACCCTTGAAAAACCTGTAAAGTTACACCAAAATCGTCTTTAGGGTTTCTCCCAAAACTTCTCTCTTTAAATGTGAAAAACTAGAAAACTATATATAGGAAAATAAGGATGACGGCGTCAAGAACAAAGGTGTGACGCCATCATCTCGCCGCCAAATACTTCCTCGGACGGCCTTGATCTATTTCTGACGCCGTCAAGGCCTAGGCCGTCACACAAATTACTCTTGACGCCCTGTGTGTGACGTCGTCATCAACTACGGATTTTAATTCTTGGGGTTTTGACGCCGTCAGGAAAACTCTTGACGCCTTCATGAACTCTCGGATTTTATTATTGAGGTTTGACGCCGTCACGAAATTACTCTTGACGCCGTCACCTACTGTTCCCAGCATGGAAAATTGAGACTTTGCCGTTTTCTTCACTTTTATGCTCAAAAAACGTCCAAAATGGCTTCTTTTCCAGAATTCACTCTCCAAGTACCTAAAATCACAAAAGGAACGATTTAGGGCAATATTTGATCAAATAAATTCGATTTCGGGCTTAAATGACCCCCTAAAAACGGATCATTTTTCACCTCATCAGGTTGACTCTCTAGTTGTAACATCAAGGTCTATAGAATCTACTATTTTAAGGAAGTCCTTGAGATGTTGATTTGGATCTTCGGAACGAAGTCCATGGAATGCACATCCGCTTTGCACCAACCGGATGGTGTCGGATCGCAAGGGAGACACATTGGCTCCTTGGGTGAGCTCAATGGTGTTTTGATAGCATTGGTGGCTAGGTCGGGAATACTCTCCTAGGGTTTGGGGCCTAAGAGGTTGATTAGCTAGTGGTGGATTTTGTGGGTGGTCTTGTTGTGGTGGGTTGATGGGTTCAAAGATGTTACCACCTTCCATGATGTCGGATGGTAAAGATTACGAACAAAGGCACGAAGAAATAAGATAGACTAAAGAGAACCTAAAAATAAAAATAATAAAATCTTACTAGAAAGGAATCTAGCAAGTAGACCTAATAAAAAGAAATCATAACCTAGACAATAACTATTCCCCAGGCTGCGGCGCCAAAAACTTGATGCGTGGGAATTTCACCATGCTTTACCTCTCGAGGGATCTCGAGAAGCTTACAACCCCCACCAGGCAGTGTACCTGATCTTTGCAGTATAGTATAGTGACAAGTACCGGGGGATTGATCGTTCAACTCAGGAATAGTGTCGCTAGGATTAGAAAGCCTAAAAACTAGGTCTAGAGGTGAGGGATGATTCTTTTTGTATTTTTTTATATTTTATAAAAGCAAATAAAAATCTCGGTTGTTGGAAGAGTGGGCGGAATTAGTTGCTAATCAACTAACCCAATTTCTAAAGATGCAATCAAAATAAAATAATAAAAATGAAAATAAACTAAATTAAGATAGTGGTGTGAGCAATATATGAGAGAATTGTGTTTACTTAGATTTCACTACTCCCTAGATATCTTTTACAGGTTAATTACTTGTTACAGTTGCGTTGATGACGGATTGTATTCCTTAATACCATTCATGGGGTGGCGTACTTACTTCCCCAATCCTATAAGCTCCTACTTCACTCCTATGTAAAGTCGGCTAAGAAGCTCCTAACATGGGATCACTAGAAGTCGCTTATGCATTAAATACAATCATAAAAACCTAGTACACATCGGTTCATGTTTCTTAAGACGTTCAAGCAAGTTACACAATGGAGATCTGCCAGTTTTCTTAAGCCTAACATTGAAATCATTCATCGATTACAACTATAAACAAGCAATCAACCTATAATTAACATCTAGGTTTCATTACATCTAAGCAAACACATGAAAGATCTAGCCTAGTATGTTAAAATCAAGACAAGCATAAGATATATTCAAACAACACATAGACATATTGAATAAATTGAAAGAAAACTTATCTTAATTGAACATGAAGGGTTTCAAGGGGTGAAAACCCTTGAAAATACTGTTACAAACGACCTATGGTTTATTAGGTTCGGCCCTAGTATTCTCCACACAAGTTCCTCTCTTAATGAATGAAAAATAGAAAAGTATATATAGATTCTGTGAGGTGACGGCGTCAAGAGGAAATTTCTGACGTCGTCATCTCGCCGCCAATAAAGTTCTCGGACTTCCTAGATCTCGGTCTGACGCCGCCATGTGTATTTCTGCTCCATGCCGTCACAAAAATTACTCTTGACGCCCTACTTCTGACGCCGTCATGTTTTCTCTGGGTCGTCATGCATTTTTCTCTTGACGCCGTCAAAAAATCCTTCTTGACGCCGTCAGGTACTGTTCCCAGCAAGGAAAATTAAGTCTTTGCCGTTTTCTTCACTTTTATGCTCCAAAAACGTCCAAAATGCTTCCTTTTCCAGAATTCACTCCCAAAGTACCTAAAATCACAAAAGGAACGATTTAGGGCAATATTTGATCAAATAAATTCCAATTCTGGCTTAAATGACCCCCTAAAAACGGTTCATTTTTTGCCTCATCAATGATGCATTTGAGTTATAATGTTGAGCTTATGCTCCAGAATGAATTAGCCCATACTTAGAAACCTAACTATATTTGTGAAATCGTGCGCTTAACCTCCGATGCGACTGTGACTTTGTTTCAAACTAGATGGGTAGGCCAAACAAAATTAACATCAAATAAGCATTTGTGAATTAGTTACATGTACATGTAACATATGGTTATGTCTCAGCTACCTGGCAAGTTTCAAATGAATTTTTAAAGCCAACTTTTGTCAAAGTTTATTTTTTGTTGTCCTAACTTCCCCTGAAAAAGTTCAGTCCAAACAGCCCAAAACCAGAATTTTTTAACATTTTTTATGCGCTTACTTGCTGTCCAAACAGCCTATTAAAAGGGTATGTCCAAACAGCCCCAGAACATATTTTTTTAACCTATTTTGTGCTATTATTTACTGTCTAAACAACCCATCAAAAGGGTCTGTCCAAAAAGCCCAAATCAGAAATTTAGCGAGCTTTTCTGCACTTATTATCTGTCTAAATAGCCACTCAAAAAGGCCTGTCCAAACAGCCCTTATACTTATTGTTTGCTCATTCTTTAATTGTTGAATTCCTGCACAAAATTTATAATCAGTTTACACTTTTTGTTACTGTTTTTATTCCTTTCTTTTGTGCAAATTTATGCAGGTTACATCAACATCGAGTCGAACTCCAATATACTGCCAAAGGATTTTTTTTTAATCGGCATTGCGTACTCAGCAAATACGGTACATAATCCTAATATTAATACATATGCACTGTTTGAAACCAAGCCTCTATATGGCACTTCATTTTTTAGATGGCCTGATGTGTGACTGTGTGACAAAATAAATCTTTGACCAAGTTCAGCCCTTGATTGTTTATTTTCTTGGAAATTGGTCATCATTTTCATTTTGTTCCGGGCACTAAGGTAACTAAATTACTACACTAACTGTTTCTGATGAAACATCAAGTAACTCAATAGAAGATCGTGCTCGACATACAAAGGAACTACTTTACAGTTTTAGAACATTAAATGGAAGGTATGCATCTCAAATTCAATAAGTTTGTTGTTTCGTAAACATCAGCGTGTATGCGTGTCTCACTCGCATGGTTTCGTAATGCACCAGTTGCTTAAATGTTGTATGTATGTGTCTATATATTCCAACAACAATGTGAATAGTCAATTTTCGTGATAGCAAATTGACATAATGATGATAACAATAATGTTTTTTTTGTACTTTTAAAAAGGACACCAATACCAAATGTTGTAATTTTGATACTTTTAAACATATTTATTAGATATACGTGAAACGTCCATCTCAAAGTCTGTGTCACAGTAGCAAACGAGATTAAATGCTCACAACATTAAACTATTCGTAATTGTGATATTTAGTTACTAAAATTGCAGTAGATTAGGAAACATTCACCCTTTCCTTTTTCAAGTCAATGAAATACTCAATTTATAATGTTTGCATATGGTGATTTTATAGGGTCATTAAGGTCTCATTGTACGTTTAAATTATACACCACATGTTTGTTTTACTATGTAGATACACCACCTGTTCATAACGCTACATTTGACACCAAGAGATTCATTAACGCTAATGTGCCAGAAATGGTGAGCTTCAGGAAACGGTACTTGCCCACCCCCTTTTATGCTTAAAAATTATGAAAATTTAAGCTCTGTTGTATTTTATGTACCCTACAATTTTTGCGTTTCTTTAGTTATCTAGAACGCGAAGGTTTTGACGAGAAAGAATTCAAAATAGAATTGTACACTCCACCGAAGAATGTTGTTACATCAGTTGAGTTTATGTCTGGATGTGTGAAGCAAATGGTTGGAACTATTCGTGATACTAAGCCCGTAAGTCATAATTTTATGTGTTATTTTTGTTTTTTTATTGTAGGGGTCGCAATGTGTGGTTTACGCGACCGTTCACAAAATTATGAAAGATGAAGGTTGGGCATACACTACGTAAGTAATCCAACAGACGAGTGGATATCATACCTGCTTAAGGTGTTGGCCCGAATAAAAGTCGCAAGCCGACCTTTCAATGTGAAAAGCATGGTTCAATACAAGCGGCTCCAGTGTATTGCTTATCTGCTTAAATATTCAATCCTACGTTACTTAATTCAAGAATTCTTACACATGTTTATACTCTTCTGCAGGTTCAAGTTAACACTTCGTCTCATTATTGAGATTGGATTGGCATCAGTTGTGTTCTTTAACATTATTGTTCATAAGTTGTGTACGAAAGAAGGGAATGGATCCATCTACGTATTTTCCGGATGACCTCGATGTCATGATCGGCAAGAAATGTTTGTTTAAAATGTACTATTCAAAATACTGCCATAACAACAATAGTCACACATATAGGTGTGATGCATTGTCTGAACAAGTTGATGTGATATCTTACTTCAAGAATGGGTTTCTAGACTCGGAGGTATACTAACATACATTGAATACTTATATGTTACTCATTTTCATGCTTTTTCATTTACCTAACCAATAGTAAACTCTTTTGTACTGTTAGGATGCAGCAGAACAGTTCACCACACCTATTTATTTGATCAAACCGACACACGAATGTAGACATTATAAATGAACGAATCATGAGTCTAATTCCCAGATAGAAGAAGTATATGAAAGTTCTGACTCAATCGGTGTTGCTGATGTGGATACGAATTTCGATGAAGCATACACCACGGATTTTTTAAACACTATAAAAATGTCTGGCCTTCCACACCACAGGTTAGCATTAAAAATCAGTGCACCGGTTATGTGTATGTGGAACATAGATCAAAAAGCAGGACTATGCAATGGTACTAGATTGCAAATATTACGGATGGGAAAGAATATCATTGAAGCAAAAATAATATCTGGTGGGAGACTTGGTAGTATATGTGCAATACTTAGAATGGTCGTTAGCCCTACGGATAACAAGATGCCGTTCAAACTGAATCGCAGATAGTTTCCTGTCTAAATTTGTTTTGCTATGATAATTAGTAAAAGTCAAGGTCAAACATTATTGAAAGTTAGGACTATTCTTACAAAAGCCGTATTCACACATGGACAACTTTATGTGGCTGTTTCAAGAGTAAAGACGAAGTAAGGTTTGAAGGTTCTTTGTGGTGACAAGGATGGAGAACCCTTTACCAAAAAATAAAACAAGCATTTAAATGAAGATATCAGGAAAATGATATATTTTCGAAGAACAGATATACACAACGGATTTTTTAAATACTATAGAAATGTCTGGACTTCCACACCACCGGTTAACATTAAAAATTGGTGCACCTGTCATGTGTATGCGAAACATCGATCAAAAGGCCGGACTATGCAACGGTACCAGGTTGCAAATCCAGCGTATGGGAACGCATATCATTGAAGGCAATATCAGGTGGAAAACTAGGTAATGTATGTGCAATACCTAGAATGATCATTACACCTACGGACGGCAAAATGCTATTCAAATTGAATAGGAGACAGTTTCCTGTTCAAGTTTGTTTTGGTATGACGATTAATAAAAGCCAAGGTCAAACGTTGTCTCAGGTTGGCCTATTTCTACAAAAGTCGGTATTCACACACAGGCAACTATATGTTGCCGTTTCAAGAGTGAAGACGAAAAAATGTTTGAAGATTCTTTGTTGTGACAAAGATGGCGAATACGCGAACTATACCACAAACGTTGTATACAAAGAAGTATTATTTCACATATGAATAAAGTTTATGTTATTATATTAATATATGACCAGTGTATTATATCTTCTCAATTTGTTTACTTTCAAATAGCCCTCATAAACTCAAACATATATTTTGTTTACATATAATAGATGAGCAATATTTTTTTGTCAAAAAATTTTATGAAGCGTACCCGCCAATTGGGCGGGTTATGAAGCTAGTGACATTATGTACAAATTTAACCATAGCCATATAGATCGAAAGACTATTGCGTGTTTTTTCTTTAACTTTTGACAGTTTTGAATGTTAAAGAGAGAGAGAAAAAAAAAAAAAGAAAAAAAAAAAACACGAGTCTTAATGTGTGCAGTGTGCACAAGTTAACAATGATAAAAATACAAATGGGCTTTTGGTCTAATAGTATATATGAGATAGTATGTACTAGTTATAATGCCTGTGCACGCGCGGGGGATTTTTTTTTTTTTTTTTTTTTTTTTTTTTTTTTTTTTTAATTTTTTGAATCATATATTTTTATTTATTAAAAAAATAAATAATTTAATCTTTGTTTTATTTGATTTATGATGTTTAATTATAGTTTTTTATTATTAAAGATAATTATTTAAAAATTTTAATCCTATTGTTAATTGCATCTTATCTATATTTTTTGTATTTATCTTCTACTTGTGTTATAGATAAATATAAAATGTTGCCTAATAAAAAAATAATATATATATTTTTTTTAAATAAAATTATTACTAAATAATGTATGATTTGATTTTTTTTAAATGAAAAAGTCCCACTTAAGGTTTTGTTTTATTATATAAAAGATTTAACTAAAAAAATTGTAAGTTCAAAGTCCTATTAGAAGTGAAAAGGGTTAATACACACAAATGTTACTAAAGTTTCATAAAAAAATGCATTCATTCACTATAGTTTTTTTTTTGTTCAAAGAGGTTACTCATGTTTGCGTGACCGGTTTATTAGGTTACTCCATATACTACAACTTATGATAGCAGGTAAAAAGTTACTAAATGGTCCTTGTGGGTTGTCGGGTTTAACAGATTTAGTCCTTATATTTTTTTTCTCGAATCCTCTCCTGTGGGCGACCGGTAACGGGGTTTCCTTACGTTTTATATGTTTTTCTCGAATCCTCTCCTGTGAGCGATGGATCGAGTCATGAAACAAGAACATAAGTGCGTTTAATACATTAGTATATATTTTAGTTTTATCACACAAGTTGAAGTAGCTTAACTTTGACGTTTAATTTTATATCAAACATTTGTATAAAATGAAACAAATTGTCATTCTTGATTCTATTTTGGAAATAAAATCGAGTTGTATAATTTGTTTTGCATCTTGTGTGTTGAAATTTAAATTTGGTCGAGCCAAAGTAAACGAGTGTTGATTTATTATAATGAAAAGTTATCCGCGAAGTACTAATATCGGGTTCTATACATTATCCGCGAAGTACTAAGCTTGAAAATATTAATGACTTCCTAAGGACTAAATTCATTATACCCGCCATGCCACAGGGACCAAAAATGTAAATTAAAGATAGTGAAAAACCAGTACACCCGGTATCCTACCCTGAGAGTAACCTAATTAACTGAACACATTTACATGAGTAACCTAATTAACTGGTCACGCAAACATGAGCAACCTTTTTGAAAGAAAAAAAACTATAGTAATTAAAAGCAAATTTTTGTGAAACTTTAGTAACATGACAGGAGATCAATTGCAAAGTGTAAAATTTTAAAAACTGTAAAAAACCACTCATTAATTGACACATGTCCTTCCACTTACTATGTTCAAAAAATTCGCCCAATGATAACATGGTCATTTAACTTGTTTTTTGCTTTTCCACCTCAAACTTCAAACACACATATCTTTTAAACGACAAACTTTTAGAAAAAATCGATTTCACCATAATTTTTAAAATTTAATCCTCTTTAATTTGGTATAAATCTTGTTAAATATTTCAAAAAAAAAAATTACATATCAAATGGGTCATAATTTATTGATGTTTCTTGCCATTTTCGACCTATTTTTAACCTTCAAAATTGTCGAATCATAAAATACTTAAAACATGAAAGTTGTAGACTTTGGTTCACTCTTTTCACAGGTATTTGAATCACTCAAATTCGATGTCAAATGAATAAAATATCACCCGTTAAAGATGACGTTTTACTCATGTTTGTTGCACACAAGGTGTTTGATGAAATGTCTAACTTAGATTTTTAGCATTGAAATTGCGTTTAATGCATTAATTTCTGTACCACAATGAATTATTAATCATTTTATTAATGTAAGATTCAAAAAGTGATATTTTTTAATTGTTAATTTTTTGGTTCATTAATTATAGGTTCATCAGTTAGCTTATGTTTTTTTTTGTTCATCAGTTATATTATAGGTTCATCAGTTTATTTAGTTCATCAATTTTATTATAGGTTCATTAGTTTATTTAGTTCATCGGTTATTGATTTTTACCTATGATGTTATCATAATCAGTGTATTTAGTTCATCAGTTAAAATTGATGAACCAAAGTAACTGATAAACAAAATGTTTATCATAAAAATTGATGAACCAAAGTAACTGATGAGATGAACATTAAATGTTCATCAGTTACTTTTGGTTCATCAATTGTTACCATAAAAATTGATGAACCAAAGTAACTGATGAACATTTTAAATGTTCATCAGTTACTTTGGTTCATCAATTTTTATTCATGAACATTAAAATTGATGAACCAAAGTAACTTTTATGTTATAATAGGTTAATCAGTTTGTTTAAAAAAAAACCACTTTTTGAATCTTACATTAATAAAACTATTAATGATGCGTTGTGGTACAAAAATTAGTGCATTTAATACAATTTTAACACAAAAAATCTAAGCTAGATATTTCATCAAACACATTGTTTGCAACAAATATGACTAAAATGTCATCTTTAACGTGCGATATCTCACTCATATCATATCGAAATTGAGTGATTCAAATTTCTGGGTAAAAAGTGAACCAAAATCTAAAACTTTTGTGATTGAAGTATTCTATGATTCGGCACTTTTTAAAATAAAAAGTAGGGTCGGAAATAACAAAAATATCAAGAAAATCATTACCCAATGAATATGTAAAAAAAAAGTTTCGAAACAATTAACAAGATTTATAACAAATTAAAGAGAATCAAATGTTAAAAATTGTGGTGAAATCGATTTTTTATAAAAGTTTATCGTGTGAAAGTTATTTGCGTTTAAACTTTATGGTGGAATTAAAAAAATGAGTAAAATGACCAAAATATCCTTTAATCAAAAATATAAAAGAAAAAAAAGGAGGGAATCGGTGAAGGACACGTGACACTAGTTTATTGGCTTTCTAGACTTTTTAATTTTTTTCCTTTTTTAAAGAATCGCAACTCTTAGTAACATTTGTGTGTATTAACTCGAAGTGAAAAATAAGATTGTCGTGTGATGTACGTAGTACAAGTTTACGTCACTTATGTGTATTTTTAAGTCAAATAAAATGTTAGAAAAACTGCATATTTAGCAGAAATGCAGTGAGTTTTTTTTTTTTTTTTTTTTTTTCACACCATAGTTCATAAAGTGGTAAAAAAAAGGAATTTCAAAAATTGTATTACGAAACTATGCAACTTCGCTAGTTTGTTGACATATGCCCACTTTTATAACAAAAGCACATGTGAGTTGTTGATACTTTTTTTTGCTTATGTGAGGTAAATTAAGGTGGACTCTTTTTTTCTTGTGTGACTTGCATTGTACGACTTGCAGGTAAAACTCACTTTCTATGCATCTAGTAAGAGAAATTAAGATGAGTCCCTTTTTATTTTGTTTTTTATAATAAAACAAAATGATATCTAACAAAATAGCAAATAGGCTTAAAACAAGCTATACCAATCATATCTACTTTTCTCATAAAAAAAAAACACACACGTTATAGTCCGTCAATAATCTAATGAGGTGTAACATTAGGCTGGTCACGATGGGTTACCGATCCCCTTTCGCTGCCATCCGTCACACGTCAACTCATTGTGGCCCCCCATCCTCACGCGTAAGCAGAAAAAATGGGATGAAAGGTAAGGTATGTTTATATAAAATGAATATTTGAATGATGACAAGGGAAGTGGTGACCATCGTAAGTGAAATGTAACGAGAGTGATGATGTGCTAAATGATGATGTGACACTCAGGTAAAAGATGAGGGAAAACCGGAAAAATGAGTATTATGCTTATTTTTATAGCAAATCCATTTTTGATAATAATAATAATAATAATAATAATAATAATAATAATAATAATAATAATAATAATAATAATAATAATAATAATAATAATAATAATAATAATAATAATAAAAATAAAATGAGTATTATGCTTATTTTCTATTGCCCCGTGGGTTGAGTTCTGTTATGCGCGCCCTTCCAGGCTCTATTATGAGGACTCCATCCTTTGGTCATGTCAGGGTGTCCAACAAGGTGATCCGTTGGGCCCTTTGTTGTTTGCCCTAGCTTTGCACCCTTTGATTCATGCTATCAATCAGTCATGTGAACTTACCCTTCAGGCGTGGTACCTCGATGCTGGTACTATTGTTGGAGATACGCTCATGATCGCCAAGGCACTTGACATCATTAGGACAGAGGGCCCCGCTCGTGGTTTGTTTTTAAATGTTGACAAGACTGAACTCTTCTGGCCTGCCGAAGACCCTAGAAGCAAAGTGGAGGGCGTGTTTCCTATAAATATCGCTCGCCCGCTCAATGGTGTCAAACTTCTTGGTGGTTCGGTTAGTTTGGACGAAGGTTTCTGTCGGGATTTGGCGTCCAAAAGGGTCTCCAAAACCATACATTTAATCGAGGCAATTAACAAACTCAATGATCCGCAATGTGAGCTTCTCCTTTTGCGTAATTGTGCAGGAGTTTCGAAATTATCTTATGCTTTGAGAACATTCTCCCCCTTGCACTTATCAGAGGCCCAAGCTCAGTTCGATCAGACGTTACGTGCCTCTTTGGAGAAAATTGTTACTGCTTCGGGGCCAGGGTTTAGTGATTGGCAGTGGAGGCTTGCCACTCTTCCAATAAAGCTCGGTGGTCTTGGCATCCTTTCAGCGGGGGATATCATCCAATATGCTTTCCTCGCTTCTCGGATGCAAACGAACGACTTACAGGATAAGATACTCACCAAAACGGGTATTGTTACACATGGCCCTTCATTCCAGCCTGCTTTGGACATATTCAACGCTACTTGTAACACCGACTTCCTCACTGTCACCGGGGGCGCTTCTGCCCCCCAAATGATGAAAACCTTGGTAAAGTGTTATTTCGGTGTCATTGAGAAAGACCTTGTTTCCAAGTACTCACTAAGTCCAAGGCAGGTGGCTAGACTTAGCAGTATCCGCGCCCCACATGCGCAGGACTTCCTCTTCGCCATCCCTATTGACGGTCTCGGACAAAGGATGAATCCTCGCCAATTTCGATCGGTGTTATGCTACAGGCTTACGGTTCCTATGTTCTCTGAAGGCAGCTTATGCTCGAGTTGCAATGTACACCGTATGGACCAGTGGGGGGATCACGCGATCCATTGCGCTAGCGAAGTGGGTGTTAAGTTCAGGCATAATTTGGTGCGTGATATCCTTGTTGATATATGTTCCAAAGCTGGGATTATGGTGCGTAAAGAGGCTCCAATGGGATTTCTTTCAGAGGAAGGGAGAGAATTAAAGCTGGGATTATGGTGCGTAAAGAGGCTCCAATGGGATTTCTTTCAGAGGAAGGGAGAGAATTACGCCCTGCAGATGTGCTATTGTTTAACTGGTTCCAAGGTAAGGACGCATGTCTGGATGTGACTGGGGTCTCTCCGTTTGCTAGGACTGGGGTAACGTCATGGGCTCCTGGGGCTGCTTTGAGTAATGCTGTAGAAAAGAAAAGGAAGAAGTATGCGTCCAAGTGTGAAGACAATGGATACAAGTTCGTCCCTTTCACTTTTTCCACGTTTGGGGAACTTGATGTGGAAGCTTTGAATACACTTTCGCGTGTCGGGACTATTTCCAGCAGCCACTCTAACAACGTTAAGAGCGGTGCTTTTATTTTTCATCGAGTTAGTTTGTGTATTCAAAAAGGAGTGGGAGCACAGATTGTGTCTAGACTCCCCTCCAATTTCATGTAATTTCCTTGGTTTCAATAAAAAAAATCATTATTATTAAAATAATAATAATAATAATAATAATAATAATAATAATAAATTAAATCAATAAAATAAAATAAAAATAAATGAGTGAGTGACAATTTCATTTGCATTTGGTCGAAAAACAAACCCAAACAAGAAAAAAACATACCATCACAAGTACACAACCCAAAAACCCTAAACCCCTCTTTTACTCATCCAACCATGGCGGCTCCATCAGCCGGAATAGAAGCCCTCCACCGTCTAAAATCCACCGAGCCACCATCCTACCTAACCCCCTCACCAGACCTATCATCCACCGCTCGTATCGCCTCACAACACCTCTTCACCTCCCTCAAACCCTACACTCCCAAATCATCCCCCTTTGACCGTCTTCTAGTCGACTCCCACTTTGACGCTGAGCAAATCTGGCAGCAGATTGACCTTCAGTCCAACCCCTTAATCTCTTCCCTCAAACGCCACGTCACCACCTTTGTCCAAAACCCACCTAAACTAGTAGTCACAAACAATGATGAAAAGATAGAAAAAGTGATAAGTTTGGATGATGCTGACGTGGAAAGTGATGAGGATGATGACGTGGAGGATGAGGGTGATGACGTGGAGAGTGATGAGGGGGATGAGGTGGAGAGGGGTGAAGGGGGAGGTGAGGGTGGAGTGGAGGATAGCTTTTTGAATATAAGTGAGATGAAGAGGTTTATGGAGGATGATGAGGCGAGGGAGTACGGTTTGAATGATGACGAAGATGTTAAGAAGAAGAATAAGAAGAAGAAGATGAGTGTAGGTGTTGGGAATGTGTTTGGTGATGAGGATGAGGATGGGGAGGATGATGATGACGAGGAAGATGAGGTGAGGATATTAGTATTTGGTTTGGTTTATTGTTTGTGTTTGACGAGCGTTTTTAAGTGTTTTAGTGTTTAAAATGTAATGCTTGTTTTGCCAATGAGTGTTTAGGTTTTATGATATGCCCAAAACTATGCTACCAAAGGCTTATAGAAAAGTGTTAAAGTGTAAAAATGTGTTTATTTTATAGAAGCGTTTAGCTTTAGGAATTAGAGGGATCGATTTATTTTATAAAAGTGTTTGGTAATGTAGCTATATCAGTGTTATAAAGTGTAAATTGATGTAAAGCTAAACACTAAACGCTAAACGATCCTTGCCCAATGAGTTTTTAACTCTGAACGCTTCTAAAAGCTCCTTGCCAAACATACCCATAGTCTAAGTTTATTGGTTGAACTTGTTCATATGATGGTAATTATCTGGTTCTAGTTTTTAACTAAAGTTATGGAGTTGAAGTTTGCTAGTATAGTAGTTTATGCTTTATTGTGTACATTAGCTGATTTCTTTGGTTGGTGGAATTTGTTTGGTTTAATATTATCATTTTGGTTGTTGCAGCTTGGGGTGTTTGGACTTGACGGGGACGAAGATGATTCGGAGGCGGAAGAGATTAGGTGAATTTCTATAATTTGTTAATTTCTTGTGATATATTAGATGATATGATTATAGCTAGATGGTCTGATGCTGTTTGAAACGTAAAGTTTGTTTTATTATTACCCTTACACTGTGTTCTCTTGAGTTACAATTTGAGGAGAAAGGAAAGAAAAGTGAAACCTTTAGTTTTTTAGAGTGTGTATGGATGATATATTTCCTTAGTTTTAGTTTTTTGATTGATGATGTTGGATGAAACCTTTAGTTTTTGCTTATACATTCCCGGTAGTTTGTGGTAATTTGTGGGGTACTAAAAGTGTAGTTTATTTTGGTAGATACGAGGACTTCTTTGAATCCAAAAAGAAGGTTGACCAAAATAAGAAACCTAAAATGAACAAGGAAGTTGAGGATATAGAGATGAGCGAAGAAGAGGAGGAGGAAGAAGAAGAAGAGAAAGAAGAAAATGAGGATTCAGAAACAGGTGATGAGGACATGGAATCTGACGATGAGGTAGTGTTTACATGTTTGGAAGACATATTAATATTATGCTTATAAAAAGCGTGTACTAACTATTGATTACTATAAATTTCGACTTAATCTCATTAGACGAAGAAGGGCAATCTTTCTACTCATGAAAAGCAGATGATGGAACAACGGGCCAAAATAGAGCAAGTGGAGAAAGAGAACTTAGAAGCAAAATCGTGGACCATGCAGGGCGAGGTATAATCTTATTTATAAAATATTAAAGCTTTGTGACATGTATTAGTAATTATAGGCTATAGAAACTTACTTGTTTACTTGGATTTATGGTGGCAGGTCACTGCAACGAAAAGACCTAAGAATAGTGCTTTAGAAGCTGATTTGGATTGGGAGCGAAATGCAAACCCACCACCAGTAATCACAGAAGAGTTTTCACTGTCTATTGAAGAACTTATCAAGAAACGGATAACTGAGGGCCAATTTGATGATGCGGAAAGGGCTTCTAGTTTACCTTCTAAAGCTCCTAGGGAAATGAAGGAACTGGTAAAATATTATATTGTCATGTCTAATTGCTCTCCCTTCATTTTTTATTATTTATTTATTTATTTATTTTTGGTTTTTTTTATATGTTTTCGCGTAATAAATGTTGTAATGTTAATTTTGCAGGATGAGAATCAGAGTAAGAAAGGTCTTGGTGAAATATATGCGGTTAGTATCTTTTGCTTCTCAATAGGTGTTACAAACTCTATTATATGTGCATCAATAGTACTTTGTTAGCAGCGGATGGTCTAATATTACTAATTCTTGTGCAGGATGAGTATGCACAGAAGACTGGTCTGGTTTCACAAGCATTGACTTTCTCAGATGAGCAAAAGAAGGAGGTAGTCATTGTTTCTTGTATTTCCCCTCCTTGAATTTGAACTTTATACCACAAATTTCTTACGGATAGCTCTTTATGTTGTTAGGCAACTCTTCTTTTCAAGAAACTGTGCCTGAAGTTGGACGCTCTCTCGCATTTCCACTTCACTCCAAAACCAGTATGCATCAATTTTTTTTTGTTTAAATCAGATTGTTTAATCGTATAAGCTCTTGTTGTATTAATCCATAAACGAAATGACCTGACCAGATAATTGAGGACATGTCTATTCAAACAAACGTACCTGCCCTGGCAATGGAAGAGGTATCACTTTTTATGCATCTTATCAACTCATAATCTGTGCGTGTTGGTACTGGATTTTGATGGTTTTGTTGGCCGCATATATGATCTTTGTTTCTATGGATGTAGATTGCACCTCTGGCAGTGTCGGATGCAGCTATGCTGGCTCCTGAGGAAGTATTTTCTGGCAAAGGGGACTTCAAAGAAGAAGCAGAACTAACACAGGCAGATAGAAAGAGGAGGAGAGCTAGCAAGAAAAGAAAATTTAAAGGTACCCCTCATCATCAGTAACATTGAATTATGTGCTCATTTTTGTTGCCGGTTTGGTTGATGTGGCTGATTAATAACTGGGCAAATCAGGAATACCATGTATGCAGTTATAAAGTACTCACCTTACATATTTTTATCCACACATATCCCGGATTGTTAAATATCTTACATACCGGTGAGCTTAGGTTAATACCAAAATATTCACAATGATGATCATGGGCAAATAGGTGATCCGTGATCTTAGTTTTGTTTCCTTTTGAAGAAGGAAATAGTGCAATTTTCATGGAGGGCGTGATAATTTATTCATGTTATCAAAGGCATAGTGAATCTCCTACACTTGATAGATATAAGTGATTGTCTTTTATTATGTTGATACTAGAAGTAGCACAATGTGGTTGGTTTGGCAACCTGTCAAAACTGGTCGGGTTGACTTGAGACAAGTTATTTTCCAATTTTGACCAGTAATGTTTAAAACTTGCTTATGTATAAAGTGAATGCTTTAGTAGGTTGTATGCAATTAAGATTACACATTAGGCAACCTTTGACCTGTTTGACCGATGTAGCATGTTTATTTTAGCTATTTCTTTTTCATTTTACCCATTTGAGTGCTTAGAGTATACAACATAATGTAACTCAACTGGCCCTTTGTTTAAACAAATGGTCTGCAACAATTAGTTTCACATTCCTCTTTTTATTTCATTTTTTTCCTTACTTTAAATCGTGTTTACAGCTGAATACGCGAACAAGATAGCAAAGAAGCCACGAGAAAGTGCAAAGACAGCCGATGATGGTGAGGATCATATTCTATCACATTATAACCTGTCTTTGGTTCATGCATATTTCAGTGGCCTCATTCTTTTTTTTTTTTTTTTTTTTTTTTTTTTTTTTTTTTTTTCTAATTCTAATTCTAGGCAAGGAAGAATCATGACTTTGTGGCCCAAACTAGATGACATGGGACTGGTATCTTCAATGGTCTTTATTGTGCGTGTAAACTGGAAAAGCAAATGATGGCTGAACTAAACTGGAAAAGCAAATGATGGCTGAACGTTCGGATTTATCCTGGTTTAACCTTTCATCCAGTTAGAAAAGTTTTGTTCTAATATTATAGAGGTGAAGAAGATGAGTGTATTATGTGGGTACAAATAATTTTATTTCCATCCCCTTAGTGTTGATTTATTTTCAAATATAAATTGATAATTTTTCCAATCCAATCATTTGCCTTTTAAGTTTTGGATTTTGGTCTTCCAATCTGATGCCTTTCACAAAGTACCCTTATTTATCGCCAGTATGCTCTCAGTTTAGCTTACTTTGCGAGTTCTTTTTAAAACGACCCGAAAAATTACGCTCTCATTTATAGCTTTACTTTGCAAGTTTACCATCCAAAAAATTATTTACCAGCAAGTTTCTTTTTCTGGTTAATAAAATAAATATTGCGCCATGCCACATATTAATTACTCGCACGATATCTAGCAACTATGAGATAAATGTTGCATGTTGGCGAATCCAAAAAAATATTAGCATTTGTGAAAGGGATGTGATTTGTACATCATTTTTATTTGTCATCCACCACTAAATTATGCATAGCGGTATTGTATTGTGTGCATTACTCGTGTGATTTAGTGGTGTATAGCAAAAAAAATTGTGTACAAATCATCTCCCTTTGTGAAATAGGGCCGAAGTTTAGGCATTTGTGTCATTAAATATACAGTAAGATGTTTCTATCACATATCTCTTGGTTTAATACTTCAACAAAGAATTAGAGGTCAAGTCATTTCTTGAGCTCTTTGGTTTCAAAATGTTGAATTTACAAGTTTACAGTGAACAAGTCAGAAACAAGTTGAATAGATATTTGAATGTATGTTTCAGGTCATTTTAGCTTCTTCTATGTCCAAATGCAAATCGATTATCATTCCAATATGCTTCTTCTATGATTTCCTACGACGGAACCATGATTTTCCTCAAGTTCTTATGTCACTTGCGTTGCGTGTTCTAGACTAATTTTTGAAGGTTTACGATTTTGGACTTTTGGTTCGCATAAAAACTTGTGAGGAAAACGCGGATCCACGTGGCTGATAGGAATATGTCACGTCACTATTTTAGTCTCTTTTCTTAATTTTGTGTTTTTGTTTTTCTTTTCGCATCCGTTTCTTTCTTTTGACAACCCATTTTCTTGTTATTAAAAGAACTAGTGTACCTTGCACCAAACCATGTACTTTTTCATTACTCGTGCAATAAATCACACAACAACCTCATCTACTAGCTTGAAGATGCTCTATTAATTACCCACTCGGATCACAATCCGTAGTTTCCTCTTTCCTCAAATCGCAACCACCCAATCCATTCTTCAAATCCAACAGCTAGGCTCACTCCAAGGAAACACATTTTACATATTTATTACTACTCATCTACCGGGCCATCACTATCCCCATCTTTAAATCACATGCTCACTCTGTCAAACACACTTATATATCCAACTACCCAAGTAAATTCACAAAAACGTTTATGTCTAGTTTATAAACTTCACCAGTCTCATTACAAATAGATCTAGGCAAACCAATTCTTCTTCTTCATAGTTTTGGATGTTTGCATCAGTCTTCCAACTCATGTGATTTACTTGGAAACTAGGCATAACGCCGAGCGCGGCGTTACCATACCCATAGCTCTAAAGACATGAAATAGAAAGTGAAGAACTAAGTTTAAAACAATGAGTATTTTGGATGTGCTTTTGTTCCTACGAAGTTGTTATAATATTATCACTTGTTTGAGTGTCTTGATGCACTTGGTTAAAAAATGAAATAACTAAAAACGCATTCTTGTGATGAATATATAATTATATCTTTTTTAGAATTTTATAAGCATCACATTGCTCACAAGAACTTAGCTTCCTTAAGCTTTTTAGCAACAAACTCACAACATTAACAATACCCAATCCAGTCAAATAAATCGGATGATACAAGTTACCAAGTTAATAATTATGTCGCACCAGATAAATCCATGTTTTCCTCGCAAGTTACTAAGCTAACCAAAAGTCCAAATTCTTAAACCTTGAAAAATAGATCTAGAACACTTAAATTAAAACACCTTTATTTTAGTCTTTTTTCTTAATTTTGTGTTTTTGTTTTCATTTCACATTCGTTTCTTTCTTTTAACAGCTCATTTTCTGTTATTAAAAAAACTACCGTACCTTGCACCAACCCAACTACCTTTTCATTACTCCTTCAATAAATTACACAACAACCTCATCTTCTCTATTACATCTTGAAAGTTTGAAAAAAGTTTTAGGCTACAAACATACAAAGTAGTGAAGTACCCACTCGGAAAACAATCCCTAGTTTCCCTTTTCTCCAAATCGCAACCACCTAATCCAACCTCCTCAAGTCCAACGGCTAGTCTCACTCCAAGGAAACACATTTTACATATTTATTACTACTCATCTACGAAGCCATCTACCACTTCAACACCTTATTTAAACACACATTATCCCCATCTTTAAAACACACTCACACCAGATCACCTCATACTCAAACACACCTACCCAAGTAAATTCACAACGACGAATATGTTCTAGTTTATAAACTTCACCGTTCTCATTACAAATACATCTAGGCAAAACCGTTTCTTCTTCATAGCACCAGTCTTCATAGTTTTGTAGTTTTTGAATCAGTCTTCCAACTCATGAATTTTGGCCAACAAAGATGGGTGTGGCATGTACCATGACGATTATGTTGTCATGTCTTCGTTATTGAAATAGGTGTTCTTGGAATTTAGATACTGTTTGACAATAAATATGTACATCGGCATCATCCCCGCATGGCTACTCATGATATGTGTACTTGCCGATGTTTTCCGATTCAACCTTGTTAATCGGCAAAAGCTTGTGCTTCCCTTTCTTACGGTCCGCTTTTCGAGGATAACAGTGATGGGATGACACCCTTGGAAATGTGTACACTCCATGTAAGGCTTTTATTGTTGTTCATCCGAATAACCTTTCCATATTCTTCAAATTTAGACTTGATGTGTTCTTTGGTTGCATCTGGAAAATGTTCGACATAAAGCTTTTTTTTTTTTTTTTTTTTTTTTTTTTTTTTTTTTTTTTTTTTCTCATTCTTGAAAAATCGATATACATTTTGTTCCTAATCATGTGGCTTCGCGGCAAGTGTTTGTTGTACATGTTCCGTGTCGGTTTCAATATGCATCTTCACCCCGGGTCTTCCTAGTGCCTTATTTCTTGAGTTTCCCGAAGACGTTTCATTCCAACTGCGGGGAGTATTAGTCGTATAATTTAAACCCTATTATAATAGTCTTGTTGTTTTTATTAACCGCTTATATAGTTAAGTAATGTGGTATAAAGTTGTCACATTTGTTGCAATTTTTGTAGTTTTATACTTTTATGTATATATATGTGAGAGTTTTGTTAGTTGATGATTGAGAGATACTAACAGATGGTTGTATGTACGAGTTTGATTGTGTTATTTTCGTTTTTTTAAGTAACAATGGTTATCATATGAGAATTTCAGATACTGTTCAACATATGCATTGGAGGTTTATACTTTTCAATTATCTAGTAGTAATGAAAGTTTACGAGTTTAATGATTTGATAAAAATGAATTTTCACAATTATTTTCTCGACAAGTAGGGGGTCGGTTTTGGGACAGGGAATTGCATGGAAAGAACGTTATTCTCGCCCGGTGCCTGAACCTTGCTCGTTTACATCTGGATAAGACAATAGGGATACACTCGAACGATAGAGAAGGAGTTCCTAAGTACTTCTGGTCTAATTGACCACTCTGTTAGGAGTAAACATGTTCTAATCAGTTGAGTTCTTTGAGAAATATAACATGTTAGTAATACAACCACTCCTCGTCTTTACTAGTTGTCGCAAGTAGCGGAAATCAGGGGACGTACCCTTAATATCTATAAGGGTGTGTTGGCTCTGCGTTGAATATGCCAAACACTATCCATGATGATATCCATGTAGATGAGGATTATACACTTGATCTAAGTAAGGTCGAGTTACTATGCTCGTCACATGCAGTGTTTGATAAGATCCCAACACAATAACCTATTTGTTAATCCGGTTGATGATGATGATGATGTTGGTGGGACGGGTGATGATGCTGGTCGGACGGGTGATGATGTTGGTGGTAGTGAGAAGATGAAACAACCGAGTGCTCCCTGTTAGCGGATTAGTATTTGTCTAGGCCATTGTTTTGTGTTGGGAAGCAGTCCGACTTATTGTTATCATCGAATCAATCAATTCATTATTTACATGCTTATTCAAGATTGTCATGACCTTAGTAATTAAAGATCCAAAACTTTCATTAGTTTGGTTATTGGCCCGGTTTGAGTAGTATGTGCAAGGGAAATCAAATTCCTAAATTCAGAAGGATTATATTGGAATGATTATCAATTTGCATTTGGACATAGAAGGAGCTAAAATGACCAAAAAAATACATTCGGATATGCGTAAATCGAAATATGCAAGGGGAGTACTTTATAACTGCATACATGGTATTCCTGGTTTGCCCAGTTATTAATCTGCCACATCAACCAAACCGGCAACAAAAATGAGCACAAAATTCACGTTACCGATGACGATGGGTACCTTTAGCTCTCCTTCTCTTTCTCATGGTATTCCTGATTTGCCCAGTTATCAAAACCAGTTACGGAGCTAGGACCTTCCTCACAAGTTTTGAAGGTATTTTTTAGTACGTCACAGTGAAAACATAGGTCCTTTTGATCACAAATCTTTTGGCAACAGAATTCAACAAATTATATACTTGTAGATATTTAGTAACAAAGGATAACGAGACTCATGGCAATATAAAATGTCAATACAAGAAAGCAAGAATATACATCCGGAGTAATAGCTACCATCGAAATAGTAAAAGACAACGATCCAAGATCCATAGCATTATAAAGATGTCATTTGTTCAGATTCAGTAAATTGAATATACATCATCAACCATAATGGAACTCTATCCATCTTATTATTATTTGAGACCAATCTTGTAAATTCATATGCTGGAGAGCTGAGCTGAGCTATTACCAATGGCACCTGCTTCTGTGAGCATCGGCACCAGCTTACCAGCTTGATGCTTTTCCATAACAGCTGCAAGCAAAACCCACACATTAACTTAATTCCAGACCAAAAACCAACAAAAAAGGTCTTAAGAACGACACTCACCATCACAACCACCAATGTGCTTCCCAGCTATGAACACATTAGGAACAGTACTCTGACCAGTCCACTCCTTTAGAGCGGATTGAATTTCATCACCATTACCTTCCAAATTTATATAAAATAGTTGGTTTTCATTCTTGATGAAGAAATGCAGACATGTAAAATGATGGAATGAGTGAAATAACTTACTTTCTTCATCTAACTCGAGAAGCTTGTAAGCTACATTAAGCTCTGAGAAGAGTTGTTTGACCCTCTTACAATATCCACAGTAAGTTTTGCTGCAAAAAACAAGTAAATTTCTTATTTCCGCCTAGTGTATCCTGAACTAGTGATCATGGGTTTAAAACTGCTTGCTAATTCTAGTCAAGGGGAGTTTGTAATGGCTTTTTTTAACTCGTTATGCTTATAATCACAATAATGACAAAATAATTAACACCCTAAATACTGCTTACTTTTTCAAACATGTACTACTTGGTTGTTTTTCATAAGTCACAACATATGATTGTTGACATAAAATAGTATAAATTTTCATCTATATTTTCAAGATTGGTGTAAAACATTAAGTTTGGTAAACTGTTTATGATTACTGTGATCAAGCTATAATTTTCAGAGTAAAATGTATTACCCAATAATTGCAACTTATTGTATTACTAATTTACTATAACACAAGGATTTTATCCAAACACTAGCTAAAAATTCTTGAAAGCTTATTGAAGGCTGAAATAGTGTTTGGGATTACTTACAAGAATTTTAAATTCTCGTATGTTATTGAAGTAATTTGACTAAATACAAGTTTTAATCGTTTTTAAAAGCTCATTTCATTAGCTTGGGAATATGGAAAATTAGTACTAGCTTATTAAGAGCTTCCCTTAATTATCTCACAATTTTTACACCACAAATCTATCTCACACGTCCTAAGCATGACTTGAACCCGCAGCTATTTGGTTTGGGAGCTTCTCAACCAACTTGGGATACCATTGGGGTGTTTGTTTCAGCTTATAGCTTATTTAGTTTTGGGTTTACGTTTCATAAGCTCACTTTTTGTGGCTTATTTTAAAACTTTCCGGCTTATAGACATAGTTCATTATGAACTAATGAACTTATATAAACCGGATTGTTTCAAAATAAGCCACTAAAAGTGAGCTTATGAAACATAAGCCGGCTATATATGCCGAAACAAATACCCCCATAAGCTAGCTTATTTTTAAAAGTTTAACCTCTAATAAGCTGACATAAGCTAGTATCCAAACACAACCTAATTAACCAGCTTAAACTTATCAGTTTATTTCAATTTTCCATGAACTATCCAAACACTATTGACACACCATAAGGGCATAAGGCATAACCTAATCTTTGTTACTGATTGCCTTTTTACTAGTAAACCATATAAACTTAAAAAAAAAAAAAAAAAAAAAAAAAAAAAAAAAAACCCTACACCTAGTTATAAATGGATGAATGATAACATACAAACACTTAAAAACAATTGTATAAAGAAAACAAAAAAAAAAAAACAAAAACAAAAAAAAAAGAAAAAGAAAAAGAAATAATGAATCTTAATTAGTTAGGTGAAAAAACAAACCTGAAAACAACAGCAGGATTAGCAGAAACGATTTGCTTAACGTTAGAAAGAGCCATTTGAATATCTTCTTCTGATAATTGTTTTCCGCTCCACACGGTTCCCATTTTATTTATATAATTTATTAGCTTGTTGTCCAAGCTAGACGACGCTGATGAATATAATTACGTGTATCGTGCCGGCTTTTGCTTAGTGGCTTTTCAATTCATACTACTTGGCATCTGCGGTTGACACACGGCGGCATCCATCTAGAATTTCTACTATCTGCATTTTTAGTCCTTTCACTCTGTCTTTTACACTGTTGACTTTTTTATTGAAGAAAATGATGAAAAATTAGGGTTTTTAAAATATTAACTTTAAAAAAAAAATTAAATTTTTTTCCTTTTTTTTTAATTTTTTAAAAAAATGCGTATTTATAAAAAAAATTAATTTTTTTTTCGCAAATATTAATTTTTTTAAAAAATTTTGTTTTTTTTTAAATATTAACTTTATAAAAAATTAATTTTCAAAATTTTTTCCCTTTTTTTTTAATTCTAACTTTTTTTTTTTTTAATTTTAAATTTTTTTAACTTTTTTTTCCTTTCTAAATTTTAGTTAAAAAAAAAGATTTTATCTTGATTTTAAAAAAAAAAAATGTTAAAAAGTTTTTTAACGACCGTTACCAAAATAGGAACATGTACGCGAGATATGAGACAGTTTAGGGATCAAAGGTGTAACTTTTAAAGTTAGGTGACCTAGTAACCTGCTGCCAGCAGGTCATATTGCGTAGATCGACGATTTTTTGAAAATATGTTGCGTACGTTTGACACTTTACTAAGTATGTTGCGTACTTGTGTTTATTTGTAGAAATATGTTGCGTATCTTTAGCTTTACCCCGAACATGTGACATAAGGTCCCGAGCAAAATTGGATAAATTTAAGAATAATACCAATTTAAATATCTTTATATGACAGGTTAAATATTATTGTTAGATACGTAATTTAAGAGGTTTTACAGTTAGAGCAAAGGGAGTACCGTCGGGGAAAGATCGTGAGTGTGAGAGGACTTTGTCATGCGTGTCACGCGAGAAAGGGGAGGGGGGGCTAGAGGCGAGGAACATGGGTCGACGTTAATGGAGATCAACGATTGTTGTGGCCCTTCCAACATTTTAAAGTTTTACTTACATCTACTTATTTGTTTTTATTTCTGATACACTTTATGTGAAATATCAAACGAGACAAAATTAATATGGGCTAATTATTTAAAAATGCATCAAACTTGACATTTTTTACCGTTGTATGTAGCCGTTCTTATTTTTTTCTAATGTGTGACTAAACTTCCGAATTTGGTACATTGTGTGTATTTTGTGACTATTCAGCCCTGTAAAAGGACCATTTTACCCTTCTAAATTTGGAAAAAGTAAGGGTAAAATAATCACAAAATACACACAATGTATCAAATTCGAAAGTTTAGTCACACATTAGAAAAAAATTAACATGGCTACATAAAACGATAAAAAAGTGTCAAGTTTGATGTATTTTTAAGTAATTAGCCGAATTAATATTTATAGTGAACAATGTATTAAGTAAATTGCCACGTGATAATTATTAAGGATTAAGACTTTCATATTCAATTTAAAATAAGAGGTATAATTTGTTACAAAATAAGTTTTCTCTCGCAACAAATCCCAGTCCAACTATATTAAACCTCTCGGTTTTAATAACTAGTTGTATGAGCTTTATAACAATAAACAACAATGACAATTAGAGTTGCGATCCCCTAGAAAGAGATCAAAATTAAAAAGCTTAAAAAGTGTTTCTAGCAACTAAGCTAGTGTCATGTATCCCACACTCACTCTTTCATTTTTTTCTTTAATATTTTCGGTTAGAGGGCATTTTGGTCATTTGACTCATTTTTTTTTTAATTCCACCTTAAATTTCAAATGCAAATAACTTTTAAACGACAAACTTTTACAAAAAACCGATTTCACCATAATTTTTAAAATTTAATCCTCTTTAATTTGGTATAAATCTTTTTAATTTTTTCGAAACTTTTTTTTGACATATTCATTGGGTCATGATTTTCTTGAAAATTTTAGCATTTTCGGCTCTGATTTTGTCTAGTTTAAATGTCGAAATTTGCAAAACTTAAAACACGAAAGTTGTAGCTTCTTGGCCATTCTTTACTCAGAAATTTGAATCACTCAAATCCGATATGATATGAGTGAGATATCGCGCGTTAAAGATGACGTCTTAGTCATATTTAGTGCACACAAAGTGTTTGATAAAATGACTAAAAGAGATTTTTCATATAAAAATACATTTAAATGCACTAATTGGTCAAGTTATTTTCAGTTTAACAAAACTATCAGTTTGTTTTGTTAAATAGAATTGATGAACCCAAACATTTGATCAAATTGATGAACCTGAAAAAATTGATGAACCTGAAATTTGATGAACCTGAAAAGAACTGTGATCAATTTGATAAACCTAAACTTTTGATCAAATTTGATGAACCTGAAATTGATGAACCTGAAAAAATTGATGAACCTGAAATTGATGAACCTGAAATTTTATGAACCTAAAAAAATTGATGAACCCAAACATTTGATCAAATTTGATGAACCTGAAATTGATGAATCTGAAAAAATTGATGAACCGAAGTAACTGATGAACAAAATGTCTAACTGATGAACCTATAACCTATAACTTAATTGATGAACAAAACATAATCTAACTGATGAACCTAATAACCTAACTGATGAACTAAATGTATATTTTAAAAAAATAATGATTAAAAAACATTACTTTTTGAATGTTACATAAATAAAATTATTAATAATGCGTTGTGGGACAAAAATTAGTGCATTTAACTCGATTTTAAGACAAATTATCTAAGCTAAACATTTCATCAAACACGTTGTGTGCAACAAATATGACTAAAACGTCATTTTTAACATGCGATATCTCACTCATATCATATCGGATTTGAGTGATTCAAATTTCTGGGTAAAGAGTGAATCAAAATCTACAACTTTCGTGTTTTAAGTATATTATGATTCGGCAATTTTTAAGGTAAAAAAATAGGGTCGAAAATAGCAAAAATCAAGAAAATCATGACCAAATGAATATGTCAAAAAAAAGTGTTTCGAAAAAATTAAAAAGATTTATACCAAATTAAAGAGAATCAAATTTTAAAAATTATAGTGAAATCGGTTTTTTCTAAAAGTTTTGTCGTTTAAGAGATATATGCGTTTGAAAATTGAGGTGGAAAAGAAAAAAACGGATCAAAAGACCAAATTACCCTTGAGCGGATTTTATGTATAATTTAGAGTGAAAGACATGTGTCACACTATAATGTCACTTTGCAATGGATCCGGTGTCATGACACTTGAGCCAAAAACTAATTGGGGTTCAGTGCATTTAAAAATGTTAGAAGCTAAACCTAACAAAATTTCTAACTTTAAACTTGTGACTTTTTAAGTTATTGTAAAAAAAATAACCAAAACTGAATGCTTGTGGCAAATTCATATAGCTTCTACATGCTCAGTAAGTACTCATTATCATTAATCATATTTACAAGCTAATTAACCTCCAAGACATCAATTCTCAAAGCTTATTAATCATGCATAAAAAAATCACTTATTTGGACCCAAAAATAGCTTCAAAATCTTTATACATCCCTTTTGGTTTCGACTTCGAATCCATAGACGTAGCCTGCGACGAACTGCCACTCCTCTTCCCCCAAAACCCGCTCCATTTTGTATTACTGCTCGACGGATCAGTGGGTGTTATCCCATTGCCACTACTTTCTCTACTAAAACTAGACTTTGCTAGATCCCTCAGTTGCTTCGTCCATGGTCGATCTGGTGTACCCGAGTTTCTAAATCTTCCAACTGGCACCGCTCCTAGAGTATCCTCACGCATACGAGCTTTTAATGGGAACTGACTCTCGATATTTTTCATCAGCTTAATAGGAACAAAAAGTAGTAGTATTCCCCATGATGCTATCTTTAAACCCATGCATAAAGACTTGTTATCAGGATCAAGCTGTTTTATCTGACATATCAAAGAGTTCCACTCGTTCAAGATTTGAGCGATGAATGCAACCAAGAACATGCAAAGCATTGCGATCCCAACCTTGGTTTGATCATGGGTTGAAAGATTCTTTCTTAAAAGAACCAAACATGTTACAAAGATTGCAAGTTGACTTGAAACTGATATGATCTCCACTAACTGAACCTTTTTCTTGATAAATGGTTTCTTGAGTACCATGAAGAATAACTGAAATGAAGTAACACATATTAATGTTTTTGCTGGTGTTTCAGAATATCCGCTTCTTGAAAATGTACCCACCAAGATTCCTAAAATGACCCGTTTGATTGATTCAAGGAAAATGTAGTAGATTCTTAGGATCCCAAATACTTTTTGAACAAAGGGTGCTTCTGCATCTTCGTTTTCATCATCTGATGCGATTATACTGCCTCTGTTGGTGTCATATCCCAAACCTCCGACGATCTGGGAAAGCATGTACTTTGGTGGACCTCGTAGATCTTCGAAAAGGGGGCCTAAAATGGTTAACCATTTGGAATTTGAGGTGTTGATCCATGTCCATTGGCCTCGTTTTCCTGGACCTAATGTTACTTTAATAAGTGTTTGATACCAATGCATTTTTTGATCTTCGTGGTGAATTTCTTTGTATAGAAGTAGCTTCCCGGATGATATCCCAATTGAAAGAAACATAAATAATGCAAGTATTAAGAAAATTACGGTTCCTAATAGTAAAACGCCGACTGCTATCCCTGAAGCCGATCCACCTATAAAAACAGAACAAAATATTGACTTTTAAAGTCCAAAGAGCTAATCTTCTTACTTAAACATTTCAATAAGTTCTAAAATCAGGAGTAACTGTGAACTACTAATGAAATCTATATGAATTTTGGATTTGGAAACTAATAGGTTTGATGTTAAATCTTAAAGTAAAAAACTTACCTTTGAGTAGAGATGCAGAAGCTGCAGAAACACAAGGAACTGCAAGAATTACTAGAAATACTTCGAATCGTGGGAAAATGACAGAGGCAATGGTGCTGCTCTCTTTTTCTTTTTTCTTTCGAAGTTTAAGTATTAAAATGAACAATATATGCAGAATGATCAAGCCACCGCAAATGACCGCCAGCCAAAACATGCTCCGGTTGAAATCCCTCCACCTGAATCATGATTCCAAAATTAGTTATAATAATTGGAAATATACTTGTCAACAATCTACTAAAACTTACCCGTGAGAATCATTCAAATCTGTGACATATTCAGCCTCAGGCATCGTATTTTTGCTCTGCTTAAACAAACTGCCATCAGAAAACTTGAAGAAAAGAAAACACAACACGTGGGGTGTTTGGCATTGTATTTATTTATGTGATATGAAATTATCATAATTAGAGAAACAGTTGTTTGATTGTGAAATGACGCCTGATAAATAAGATAGTCAGAATCATTTCATTTTAACCAAACATTAAAAACTGATTGCAGACTACTGACCTCAAAAAACGACCTATACTCCATTGCAGTGAGTGGCAATCCGTATATTGGGTCAGGTTTATCTAGACTTGTGACTTTGACTTGCTTATGATTATCAGGTCCAGAATCATTTATTCTAGAACCATATGAATGTGGATTCATAGGCCAAACAGGCTTCACATAACCAGTTTCCCACGGGAGTCTAAAGTATGGGATACTCCATCTTAAACCCTTGGCAAATTCACTATACTCGATAGGCAAAGGAACCGCTAACCATCGAGATAATGCAAAGATTTGAATGTGGCATACAATACGCTGTTTTCATGAAACAAAAATGAACAGTTGGTCACTTATTGCAACCCAAGGTTTATGGTAATTAAGATTTAGGAAATTATCTTACAAACAGAATTCTAGCTGGACTTGAAGTCAACAATGGTGACGGTGTTGCAAATGCTCCATAGTTCTGAAGGGAAGCTGTGGAAATGGTGAGCAGGGTTGCAACCACTGCAGTCAACACGAAAGCAGCTGTGGTTGAGCAAGAAAGGGCCATGGATGCGGCAGGTACAGAATCTGTAATAAGGCATTTATATGAGTCGTGTGGATTGAAGATTAAAAAAGAAAGATTTCAAGATAAGCGTTCATACAGTGAGATAGCTGTAGGATATTTGATTGTAGGTTTGTGTTTCCAGCTACATCTGTTGTTACATTTTCGGGAACGTGCAATAGTATCGTATCTTCGGTTGGTTGAACAATGACTGAGTAGATACTCTTACTTATTTCATGAAATCTGCAACAAACCAAGCGGAACAATAATGATCGGATGATAGGTATTATGAGATGGAATAAAAGTCTCTTATATATGGTTGAGAGGCCCTTTGATAATCAGTAATATATAGCCTCTAAATATTCATAATCTATTTATCCAAATATTGAAAACTGATTATGACTAACCCTTGCATCTGTCCTCCGGAAATAGATAAATGAGACATACTAAACCCAAAAACAGGTTTCACAAATTTTATCGTCACCGGGATGTGCTCCTGTTGTGTCTTCATATGGCTCCTCGCGCTTAATCTCACATCTGGCCGTTGAGAATCTGTAAATGTTCCCAAAATGAACATTAGTTAATTAAGAACAAGCTACACTTTGACCTTTTGAAGTCACAAATCCAATATATTGAAATCAAGTCTCAGATGTACCAAAAAGAAAAGTAACCGGTGCAATGGGGGAAACCGGAGTGCCTTGTCTGGTTAGGACTGATCCTGAATCGAGCTGCGCAGTAACAATAGCAACGTTTGATATATCTACAAACTGAAAACCAAATCGTCTGTTTCCAAGGGTATCATTATTGCTAGTGGCTGATATAAGTGACCCTTGACTAACTGTGATCGACTTTAACACTTCAGCCGATGTGTTGACTATCGGTTGGGTGAAATATAGATACAACTTCAGGTTTTTTGGTTTGTTAGTCGCTTGAACCAATCTAACATTGTTATCGAGTGGAAGTAGTTGTTCAGGTATATGAGTCCTCAGATCAACATATACATCTCTTTTGTCTGTAAAGAGTAAAAAGCAGTTAACAAGTTATCAGTACCCTTTGACTTTTTTGGGGACCTATTTTCAAAGAAATTATTCTCACCAAAATGAACGAAGAACCAGGAAGCCTTTGATCTTGTAAATTGATTCCCAGCAGCATCTTTACAGAAACCTTTATCTGTTACTAAGACAACTCTTCCATACTCAACGCTGGTTGACATATTTAGTGAAATAGAAAATTCAAGATTCGACTTGATAATCTTTAGTGTGCTTGGTATAACATTGCCAGGACCATAAGCTAGAAGCTGCAAGTGAAAATTTGTATTTGTTATATATTTGAAAACTTATAGACAATCATATAAAATTATAAATAATGGAAGTGCTAGGAACAACCTACTTACGCTGCAGTCATTTACAGACAAACATCTAATTCCACCACCACAGGGTTCACTAAAAGAAACATACACAGAAACACTTGAACCATTTGTAAAAGATGTCGAAGCTGTAACGGTAGCTGTTGGTGGAACAGTGTCTGCAGGAGCAATTAGTAACTAGAGTTACATTGGATATAATGCAGCATTTCAGAAAAAATATGTATTTTGACTTTGAGTAAAGACTAAAAGGAGGAAGGATAGTTTAAGTACCAATGGTCCAGTTATATGTAACACAATGGATTGGATGAGACCCGTTGATGCACACCTCAAACGTATGGTTTCCATCTTGCAATTTAGTGTAAGAAATCTCCCCGGATGAACAGTTTGATGGCCGGAGATCATCCAGCTGCACGCAAACAAAAGAACATATTTATGCGTTTTGGATATGAATCCTTGCTTCTAGAGGTGGTAATATGGACGGTGTGGTTAACGGTATAATATCTAAACTGGTTCGGGTTGAAATGGCTCATTTTAGTATGGGACAAGACGGATTGGTTTGGTTCACTTGAAAAGATTTTTTTGTCTGGTTTTTAAAATAGTTATGTATAACTAAATGCCTTAATTATGATTCACAAGAAAAACTTGTCAATTTTTTATCCTGCTATTTTGAAGGCCAAAATCACAAGTGGGAATCCAACTGCTTATTTTTCTCCAACTTCAAACCTAGAGCTAACTTTTGACTTTTTTGGTCAAACATACTGAAGCAAGAATCCAAATTGATACATATTTGTTTACATCTAAAGCAATACAAACACAGCTACTATATTTATATCAGATAAAGTCACAACCAAAAACAAATTATTTAGGCTTTATATCAGAATAAACTCTTTCTGGATTTAATAATTGCATGTTTGACCACAAGTCTCTAAACTGGGAACTGAGCCAGTCCCAAGCCATGCAAGAACAGTATATGTAATAATGCATGGTTTACAAGATTTGTAATTCTAGAGGCTTTGAACTAAGATCTCATTTTTCATGAATTGGGTCAAAAACTTTTACTCCCTCCGTCCCAAATTATAAGTCCACTTTCAGATTTCACAAAGTTTAAGAAAAGTGGGGCCCTTACAATACTAACCAATAAAAATTCATTCTCACCCACTTACAAGCATTCTCATTGGTTGAAATTAAAAGTGGACATATAATTTGGGACAACCCAAATTGACAAAATGGACTTATAAAATGGGACGGAGGGAGTAAATTATAACTTTTTCTCCAAGTTAATTGCATGCAAGTTTGATAAACCAAAGTCTAATCCATAAATCATTTGCAATCTATTATATGAACAAGTTTCAATCTTTTTTTCCATTTACAGCTCAAGAAACATAACATAGAACATATTTAAAGAGCATATAATGCACAAACCTTGCAGCTGGAAGTACAATTGGTGCAAGAAGATTCAGCATCACCAACTTGAAATGAAAATGTAGGCGAGTCGATGTTAGAGATTAGTTCAGGTTTCTTGAGTAGCTTGATAGAGTCCTTTAAGCTGGCAGACTCAACTTGTATACACAATAATCCAACAATGAATAACCAAAAAGCCCATGAACATGTGATCAAACCAGCTTTGTTTGTTCGCGTTGGAGGGTGGATTTTGAGTAGAGCAGCCATTGGAAACTAGTTTGAGGTCATGAGTAAAGAAACAAATGCATGGCTGTGTAGTGTAATGTGTGTATGTATGTGTGCTTAGAGATGAAATAATACAAGGTTTTGTGGAGGAGGTAGCATGTGAACTGACACTCTATAACCAAGTGTGAGTTTTTGTATAGATAAGTGTGTGTGAGAGTGTGTGAGAGAGAGTGATAGATTCTCAAGAGTAAATGTGTATTGTAGTAAATGTTTAGTAAGAGGGATACAGTGCTTATGATTTGGCCATAGACATACCTCTCCTGGAAGGACCCTTGTCTTTCTAGCCACTGTTTCTTTCTTGTTTCAAATTTTATCTACCTCAAAGTGCAATTAGTCTACAAGATTTAGATAAAACATTTATTGGTATGGATCAGAAATTTTATGTTTTGTTGGGTGTGATTTTGATCGTCAAGAAGTTAACGGTACACGTTGAATGTGAAGTGTATCCAACCCGAATCTTACGTTTTATGATATCTGTCATATTCACCCATATGAGTTTCCTTAACTCCTATAAAAGGTGAAGTTATTATATGAGTTATATGTGGATAACTGTATCAATAGTTAGTAAAATAACGAGTAGTTATATTATAAAGTGATGTTATCATCTCTTGTTGCGGGTATTGCTAGTAACAGTGTTTTACGCAAGTGTATTTTCTCTTTGGTGGGAGGCTATCAGCATGTTCAACGATGTATTAGATCTCGTTGGCATGTGACATAGGCCTTAATTTGCTGTTCTCATTTATATATTATAAGACGTAAACAGAATGTATGATTTATGTCTTTGCTCGCTTGTATGCTTTTGCTTTATGCTTCCGATCTATGTCATTGTCTCTCTTCCCTCACACCTTTCATATTGTATGTTTGCTTGCACACACACACTTGCAGAAGGTCTTTCTGGAAGTAGTCCCTTTACCCTCGGGTAGGGGTGTGACTGTCTACACAGCGGGATTGGGTGTTGTAAACAGAATATATGATTCTAAAGGGGAAAAAAAGGGCAGTGTGCATTTTTTGAACCTATAAATGTTTAAAGTTGAGGTTAAACCTAGACAATGCTGCAAGTCAAATTTAAAAGATATTTGATCAGAACTCTGTCTTTTTCTTTGTTTTTGACTTTTTCTGTAATCTGTTGTAGATTGAACAATTTGTAGTTAACCAAATTGATTTTAAAAGCACATACTTAAAAACAAAATATGTTCAATCCTAAAAATAAAATTATAAAGCTGACATTTTTAGTTCAAGTATATAGTTTACGGCAATTATATACATGTTAAGAAATGTAAATACGTTTTTTCTGTTGCATTTGTCAGAGATATATTTTGCTAAAGAGACTTTCTTGAGCAATTTAAGTTGAAACTCATGAACCAATAATTATGCAATTTCAATATGGATATTTGGACAAAAACAAACACAGGATTCTATAAAATATTCATTAGCACACATGTTGGTTGAGCAGACAAAATGGAAGACATAACATGCTTAGACAGCAAATAGCAGCAAGGACAGACCAATGTAGTTTTTCCCTCTATGCAGTAAACAAAATAACTTTTTCTTTCAAATCAGTACCATAAATATGCTGTAAAAGAATAAATTTATAATGGAGTGAATATAGAACAATCGACATGAAACTTTAAAGATCATCTAGACTGGAATCAGCAATATAAGGGCCCAATATCGGATTTTACTTATTTTACCAGGGAAAGAATCCCTTTACCCAAAAATAAAATATCGGATTTTACTGTTTTATTTTTACAGCAAACTCACACATCCTTCAACGCTGGTGGCTTGGAACTTGAACCCACAACTATTTGGTTGAAGTGGCACCTTATATACACCATAGATACCGCTAGACCAAAGACATGTTACCCTATAACGGACTTGAAGTCACAACCACTTTGGTTTTGCTCAAATGATTGGTCAGAACAACGAGTAGCTTTTGAGTTTCTATCTCATTTAAAATCATTTCACTATGTCAAATGAATAATTAGAGGCTCCATCAACAGACAGAAAAATAAAGTTTATTGTCCTGTCTGATATGGGTTCGACTCATGACTCATATGTCAGATACAATTATCAGAAGTCCCAAGTTGGAAAGGTAATCAGATTCCAACAGCTTAGTAGAACATTTAATTTTTAAAATTAAAAAAGATTAGATAAATAAGGACAGTGGCAACACTATGTTTGCCCATTCTTTGGGCATGGGTAACCTCTCATGGTAATTTAAACTTTTACACCTTATATTTGGAGTATTTTCCATATGTTTCTGCTTGGCAACAATCCTTGATGGAATCTCTCTGTCTTTGTGTGTGAGTGGGGTGGGGTGAGGGGTTGCAAGACAACAACTGAAGTGATAACATTTATGAGGCCAAAATAGAAAGATCAATCCATCATTTTCAAACCCATGCAAACTTCCAACATGCAAAAGAAAAAGAAAAATAAAATAAAATATATAGAAGTCTGAAGTCCCTACACCATTTACTGACGAGTAGTAACTGTCTTTACATAACCTGCACCTAAAGGAAAATCATCTTTTACGTTTCCTATTTATGTTTATGAAGTCACAAGGGACCGCTATAAGGTCACCTTGGTGCACCAATATCGCCTCATAGGAATTAGAATACTAAGTCTCTAAAGTCATTATAAACTTCCATTTTGCAACAATTTTATATGTACATTATGATCATATAACTGTATAAGTAATCTTATAATTAGTTTCTTCAAGGCTAATGTGGACTTCTCATTTTATGAAAGACAACTCTAGAGAATTTAAGGATTGATGATTGTAAGTTTGATAAGCCACCTAAGAGGAAATTTTGAATGCTTCCAAATAACCATGCCCCCCTTTTTCTAGTGTAGTCCCCCACATATATGTTATCCCAAAACTATAGGTTACAACCACAAAATATCAAAAGCCCTTTAGCCTCATTTATGAAAGCTCAAAATTTTCTCCACCCCATCTATCTTTTTCAATTTAATCTGAATATGACACCAATTTTCCATTATCATCAACACAAGAAAGGTACAGAACAACAAATCAAGTGAATTCTTAAAAAAATATATCAATTGAAGCTCAAACAATCCAAAATACGATACATATAGATCTTAATAATGATGTATACAGAATGTAAATAAAGACTTACAAAACTTTAGTAAGATTACCTTGGGGATATGAATCGTCTATTAAATTATATCACTTTCGGGCTCCCAAACTCGGAGGAGCTTATCATAGAACGAGCATGTAGCAACGATAGTTTTCTCCTTTCCATCTTCCTGGCATATACGGCCTCTATACCAATCTGCTCCATAAGCGAGTGATTCATGTTTGTTGTATGTTTCCACCACTTTGGCTTCACTTTCATTGACCTTAACAATAGCAAAACCATTGTGCATACAAGCAGCAAGAATCAATCCAGGCACTTCGGAATGGGTCTTGATCCTCCAAACTCCACCACCTAAATTTATCGATGTTTCATTAATAGGCCTTGAAATTGATCTCACATCCCATATCCTTAAGTGTTCATCATAGCTTCCGGTATATAAAGTGTAGGGACTATGTGGGGATTTTGCTATACAACAAACACCCATCTGATGAGCTTTTGAATTCTGAAATGCCATTTCAGATGGATCGCTTCGTAAGTCCCACCCCTTGAATTTGCAGTCGTCTGAACCAGTGTAGACCAGTTGTGGTTGGTCTGGGTCAAAAGAAGTAGCCCAAACCTCAAAGTCATGTGCTTTCCATTCTTGTAGTATGCTTGTTTTGGTCTCTTCAAGGGAGATTAACGAGACTGAACCATCTGAAAGACCCACTGAGATTGATGTGGCCGAAGGGTTCCAGTCTAAGCACAGGCACATAGAGGAGCTGACTTTCTCGCTATATACCTCTTTCAGAACATCCCCTACATCATATCCAATATGGAATTATGCTTGAACAAAAGAGCCCGCAATGAAAAACTTACAAGCGATAATAATGTCATTGCTAACACCTATCCTTCCACTTGGATTGTCGTTAAAAAAAAACATATAATCTAAAAGACTTCAAGATCGAAATATGTACTCGATATTTTATTCACAGATACATATTTGAAATATTGGTGTTTCATTTTAACTAACCATCAACGGAGTTTTGTAAGTGATGAACCCTCAAGCAACCATCCGCATCAGCTTGAGCAAGCAACGGACGCGTCACACTCCCACCCACCGGATTCCACTTCATATCAAAGATACCAGCCGTCTTCAACGTATAAAACAAATCAACTCGACCCATATCCACCTCAAAAAGAGAAATACTCCCAGATCTACTCGGACAATCACCCTCTTGCAGCGTGTAAGTCGAAGCAGCCAAGACATGATGAAACGAATCATGAGGACAAAACTCAACAACGTCCGCATTTCCATCCAAGTAGCAATGCCCCACGTCCATAACCTAAACAACCCAAAAACCAAAAATCAAATACTTATACATAACCACTTAATAAGCACAATAACAAGTACCAAAAAGATTTTTTTATTTTTTTCATTGAGGCATTTCATCAAACACATTGTGGGCGGGACGAAAAAAATACTAATAAAGCCTGTTATAAGGGCTAATGTTTATGTCTGGAACATGGAATGTATATGATGTTATAAAATAAGGCGCCAAAAATACAGTTAAATTTTACAGGTATACCGTTGGATTAACTGATTATTAAGAAGATATTAAAATGGCGCCAATTAACGACTAACAGTTTCTTATTATGATGTATGAAACGGGCATGACTTGTGGGCTGAAAGTGGGCTGAATACGGGCCTGACTTTTCATTTTTGTGCTATTGACTTATTTGAGTAGCAGGTTGATATTGCTTAATAAGATATTTAACGTGTGGTTTTGTGAATTGAAAAATAGGTTTATGGTGAAAAACAGTTTTACAATTAGAATGTTGAAAAATGACTTAATAATTTTGAACATTTACTGCGTTGGAGATGCTCTGAATTCGTTTGACTTAAACAAGTACTATTGCCTAACATTATAGCCGAAAATCAATATTATGAGTGAAGTTTTGTTTTCAACGAGAATGGCAGCGGTCCGCCGTGTTGCGGGCGGGTTTTTTTTTTTGTGGAGGCGATTTTCCGTAAATAAAGTAGAATATTTAGACGTTGTAATATATTTGGTGAAGAGTTTGGTGAGAATTGGTAGTGAGTATATGTAAAGTATAGGTGTGTTCATAGAAAATAAACTTGTAGAACCGAATAAAATGGATGATCAACCCATCCTAGAAATTAAGTTGTTATGTCATAACAAATAATGTGAAACCAAAGGCATGATTTGATAAACAATACAGAACACTGAATAGCATATGTGCAAGGTATATTTCATAGTAAATACTTGTGACCTTTCAGAAAATTCATATTTTACAATTTCAAATAATGTTTCGTTGATCTGTGGCAACTCTCAATGCTGTTCGTTTCAATCCAATGAATCTACAACTCATCCTCGAGATCAACTTTACAAACGGTGTCCATCTCTTCAGGCATTGTATAGTGTCCAAGCCTGCATTTTGGTAAATGTGCGTCTTCTTATAGAAAATAACAATGCATTGCAATGGCGACACACCCTGCTACATGGACCCAAAGACATGTACGAATCGGGAGGTCCTACAATGAGGGAAAAAACGATAAACAACTGCCAAAATTATAAAAGACCATAATAGGAAAAAAAAATAACTCAAATAACGTAATCATGAAAGATACTGCAACAATTTCGCTAATGGTGAAACAGGTAACGAACCTCTGGTGGCGCGAGCACGTGTACCAGATCTGTCTGCGGCACCAGACCGCCTCTGGCGAGTAATGTTCGGCCGGCCGGCCTGCAACAACAGCAAGTCACAACACGAACGGTTTAGCAATTCATGCATCAGGCTGAATGAAAAGTAACGGAAGATAAAGGTGCACAAAAACGAATACGAATAAAACACTTAACGTACGTTGATGAGTGCTTGAAGACGCGCGCATATCTATGTCTATGGCAGTAGGCGTCGCACATACTGCAGGCGCTGCTGCTGCAATAACACCAAACACACCCATTGTCAGTGACCCGCTGAATAAAACAAAATTGTAAATGTAAGTATAGATGATAAAAGCTAGAAAAAAAGACACTCGTAAGCACCAGTAGACTGCTGAAAGTCGGGCGTACTTACGGAAAATCCATCAGTACCAGACCCCCACCCTAATAAGTGATTGGTCTAGTTATGTTGAAAATGAAAGTTTAAGCAAAGTTTATTATTAAATGTATCCAAATCACGTTATAACTATAAGTTTAATGCACTTTTTATATAAGAATAAATTTTATGTTTAATAACTGGTACATCCTAAGTCCTAACAAATGACTTAAAAACTTGCTAGCAAAACCCGTATTAGAATAGTTCCTGTTTTTGTTAAGCAATCTGTGCTTATATCATTTAATATGTGGCCGCCAAAAGATACATTTAGTTAAATAGGAAAAGAATATTGGTTAGGCCACTTAAGTTATGTTTGGCGAAAAAAAAAAAAGCGTTAGTGCAAAGCACTTAGAAAAAGCATTAGTACGAAGCATTGAAGGTCTGTGAATAATTACCTGCACAAGATGTGGTCTGCATTTGCGCGATAGTAATGGTTGAATAACTAGTGTTCGGAACATCAATTTCAGTTGCAATAACACCTTCAAGAAGAGGTGTTGTTTAGTTAAAAGCCATATACAAACAAAAGTAAACTTAAAAAGGGCAAACCATAATATCCAAGAATATTACCTTCATTGTGTCGTAAACCCTCAGAAAAATGTCCGTTCGCGGTAGAACAACCTACAAACCGAAAACACAGCAAAGACGGTTCGGATATTAACAACGGACGTCGGCGACAAAACACATGAAAGACAGCATATTAACATAGCATCACCTGTGGACATTGGTATGTCATCCAATTTCCTTTTGCCCTTTCCACTGACCAAATCAACAGACACAGACTGTTGATGACGACCAGCAGCCGTCATGTGTAATGGACTAGGTTCGTTGATCGTTATACCATTCGACGGGCAACGACGCATATTGACAACATCCATGAAATCATCCAACCGTTGAGAAACATACAGGTTACGGTTTAATGAACCTTTGAGATCTACGGAATTAGCAGCCAAGGTTTGATTACTATGAGCATCATCAGGGCCAATGCGAAACAGAGGCAACAATGGATGTGATAAATCTACATCAGCATCAACACTAAAAGACGCGTCGTCCTCTAAAGGTTGTTTGTTAGTGGTTCTACGCACAGCTTTACCTTTGGTTTTCATGCCTAAAGAGACAACATACAAAACACCCACCGCACAAATAATGAAGAAAAGAACATGTAACGCGCATATAGGACTACAAACGTTACCCAACTCCTACAACTGGGAAAACATACCCTACAAAGACAGGAAACATGCATCTAAACATGGCAACGATATGATGATACAGGAAAACAAAAGGCAAACCAAAAAAAAAGGAAAAAAAATTAAGATCCTAGCACACCTTTTTACCTGGAACGTTTGAACGGCAACAGCAAGCTAAAGCAAGAAAAATGCAAAGCAAATTGGCGAGAAGAACGTCAGCAGTTGGAGAGGAAAGTTCGTAAGAAGATAAGTATCAGAAGCAAGTGGATAAGAGTGTTAATATCAAAGGCCATAGAAAACACTGCAGCCCAAAACGACAGAAGAAGCGTTGTTTTCGACGCTATTAGTAAAATACAACAAAACGACCAATTTTGAAAACAGATTCCGCTGTGACGCTCAAACACCTGCATTAAACACGTTGAAGAATGGTAATGATGTATACAACTTCTTTTGAAGCGACAACATCTAAAGGCTAAAAAATTAAAAAATTTATAAAGCTTATATGTGAAAATCATATCATCAAAACTAAAACATATAAGTTAGGATAAAAAAACATACGTGTTCTTTTTTTTCAACCTGGCATTGCTCCATCCATGCTGCGGCTTGTCACAGAGATGCGCCTACTACTCCAAGAGTTCTAACAACGCATTATCCTGTATGCATAAGTGAGAATTAATAACCAATACTATGAAAGATCATTTCGCTAAAAAAGTCGAAGAAAAGTAAAAGTTATGAGATTACATACCTTCTGAGTTTATCTAAAAGAAAAAGAAAATTATAATTTAACCTCATCCTCGTTATCATCATCCGGTTCATCACAGCTTCGTTGTCACATATCTTCATATTTTGTCGAATATTTTTTTTTTCTTACGGCTGATTTTAGATTGAGAAGATGAAATTTTCGGAGAATGAAAACTCCATATCAAAGATATCAAGCAGCGAAGAATTACAAACCCATATAAATTCCATCAAAGTTTACATAAATATAGTCTTTATTTAGAGCTTATATAACTCTATGATATTAGATAATGCAGTTAGAAGCTTACCATCATTCTAGCATACGCAGATCCAATGGTATCAGCTCCAGTCCCACAATCTGATTTTGAACCACAACCAGATAGCGTACCTCATTCGCTCCACCATGGAGTGAACGGTAATGCCTCCATGAAGAGCTGTGTATACATCAAGGCCACTGCAATGCACAAATTTCTTATAAATGCTCTTTTGATGAAAACTTAATGAAATAATTATAATATTGCAATCATACAAAAATATTAGCATGCAATCTCTATATTTAATGTAAAATCCGTAGGGATTATTTACTGTGCTAAAAGCCCATAAGCTGGTTTATACTTCAGTGAGCAAACTAAAATTTTTTATTGCAGTCACCATTTTAATTCTATTATAAAAACTTAAAAAGAAGACTAAATAAGGTTTTTCTATGAGAATTTACTTGCATCGTGTGAAGTTCATCAGAGTTGACAATACTCAAAACATCTTTCCAGAAGTAGATATCCATGTCATATTTTTCCGAAAGCATAAGACTAACCATGGTTGTAATGGCGCATATCAATAGAAAGACCAACGACGAGCATATGTTGAAATGCAATCAAGCTTCGTTGGTTGAATGGATGTCAGATAGGTGATAGGTGACTGGATAGTCATGCGGCTACATGACATTCAATCAACAAAGATGGATTGCCACAACAAAAAAAGAAAAAGAAAAAGGGGATCCTAAAGAAAGTGATCCTATAAGGCAAAATATAACATGTTAGGCGAGTTAATGGAGCTTGTCGTTTGGTATCTGAGGTCATTGGTGAAGCCATCATTCAATAGGTCTACTTGTGCATAAGATACTGTAACTATACGCAATGAGTTTGTCGACTTTATATTTTGAATATGAAAGACACCGACTGACATTAACGGCAGCAACTTGAAACGCACATGTGACAATGAATAAGGCAGTTCATAAGTATATACAAACATGGTTTAAGAATTACCTAGAAGCCAAGTGACAGAATGAAAGCGCAGATGGCCACCATATCTGGTTACTACGTAATGTAGGATCGAAATGTGTTGATTCTTGTGGTGAATTGGGTGGTCTTGGGTTGTGGAAGTAGATGGTAAACATTGTTAGTGTTAGAGAGAGAAAGAGAGTAGAGAGAGGTGGGAGGATTTCTTTGAGAGAGAAAACTTCACACTTGTGTGTGTGTATTGTGAAATCAACCAACCCCTCCCTTGTGTGGGAGAGGGTTTATATACACTTACAGTATGTATGCCCCATAAAACGGGCTGTGGAGTGAGCTGACAGTGGGTAAAGACCCGACCCACTCCACGAATACTATTTACAATTATATTAGCTACGTACTAACTAACAAACTAACTAATAATACTACGAGCTACGTATTGCCAATCTATACTTGGTGTGACCTAGTCTTTAACGAGAATATTTATATTCCTAACAATCTCCCCCTAAGGGAGGTCACCCCAGAAAAATATGATTTGAATATTGGCATACTATTCCATGAATTGATATCCGAGCTCGTAGTTGCTGATTCTTCAAATTCATTGATCTTTGTTCTTCAAGCGATGATATTGTGATTAACATTCCTTTGACATGTGTGATCTTTGAGCTTTCATTGAGATCATCAGCCACCATAAATCTCCAAATCATCCTTTGTGGACTCGCCTCCATGTGATGTTGTGAATATCGGACCGTCATGCTCACACCTTTCTGGATCATGAAACTTTGCATCAGAGTTACGGAAGCATTGTTGTTGATCTTTCACTTTTCATGATGTCTTTAATTGTGAGTGTGGAGTGTGAGCATGAGGTTATGAATTGACGTCTCATTTGCCATCAGCTGCAACCGTCGGGTGTTCGTGCAAACAACAGTTAGCAATAAACACACTAAAGTGTCTTTGTTCACCTTCGTTGAATAGGGTTGCAAGAACCACGGTTCCCCGTTAATCAGTATAAATACTGCCTATGATCAGGTAGAATTCCGAAGAACTTCCTTGACAGGGTTTCGCAACTGTACTAGCCATTCTCAAACCGGAGCGTCTCAAAGTAGACAACACGGAGTGAGTGAACCGGTGAATTAATGATTCACCGATTAATGAGGAAATTGATTTTGAAAAACAATCGCGTATTGCTAGATAGAGAGTTTTTGCAATACAACGAGAATTTTATGAGAAACATCAATTTTATATCAAATACTTTTGGTTGAAAATTATGCGCAGTCAATGTGCTCGAAAGAAAGTAGTTAAGCACATCGAAGGGTTTTCCAAAAGTATCGGTCAATTCATTTCCTGTAACAAGTTTGATTCAAAAGATAATCGCCCCATTGTTGCTTTCCAGTTGCCACTAGTTTGATCCATGAAGGATCTCACATGTCACCTACCAAGAGCTTGTATGATGTTCACTCTAGAAGGATTTCCATCTTCATTGTGAATAATTGCATATCACTCAGATGTTCTGGCAATACCACAAGGATAATGCGTAGGACTCTTAATATATTTTTCTTACTTTTCACAGTGTATGAAACAGTAAGCATATTGGAAGTGTGTCCTAATGAGATTTATGGATGATCTCTTGGCTCTAGACTCAATAGTGCATTTTGATCCGCTCTTGGAGACTGGAGAGGTGTCTCCTGTTTTGGTATCAACATGGCTCGCAATGAGCGGTCGATACATTATGCAGGGTTCCCCGTGAGAATGAAACAAGTTATTTTAAGAGAACTTGAGTGGCTAGGAAGTTTGGTGCAGTGCGTCACTGGGTCCATGACGTCTTGTCTTCAATACCAGTGTTACCTTGGTAACCACCGGTAGCATATGAGTTGAACCCGGTACCATTCAGTGAGGCGGTTCTCAGTGAATGAAACCTGAGCCAAAGAAGAGGATGATGGACTCAGTGAGGGATGACAATAACTCACTGAGTTCCATGACTCCTCACCAACTACGATCACTGAGTGAACAAAGACTGAAGATAAGAAGACTGAAGTAAAGGCGGGATTAGGCGGGATAAGTTTGAATGGATAAGAGATGGTCCTTATCATGCAAAGGTCAACTTTCCCTGAATGAGTATAATACCAAGACTTGTGTCAACACTGAAGACCAGAAAGCATCCTTGTCCTTTACTACTTATAGCCAATTGTAACAGGGACAAAATACCTATGTATTTTGTCTAATATAGGATGATGTAATATTGTCTTGTAGTCTTTGTCCATTAGGTAAGTGTTAGAAATTACTTGTGTATAAATAGAGAATAAGTGAGAGAGGTAAAGATTACGTTTGTGCACTAAATGCTTAGACATTCACAAACCAAATCTTTACTCTCTCCAAAGAACAACACAATCCCTGAGTTAGCTCAGCAGGATCTTAGTTCTCACTCAAACTTTGTTTGGGTTTAGTGAGGAGTACACCATACTTGTCATTTCAATCCCAAGTGTTAATCCGCAAACACTTGGGTATAATTTGTAACACCCACAAAATACCGCAGCGGAAGACTGTGTCACAGGGGTGCTACTTCATAATACAAAGTACAAGGTATAGAAAACGAACTCTAAATGAGACGTTTTGAAAAGTTACCATTCGATTAATGAATTCAAAGTTACAAACATGAGATTCCAAAGTATGATACATAAATGTATACAAAATGTTTTGAATGGTAAATGATAAAAGCGTAAGTCTTCAGAATATGCAGCTTGACTCTAAGTTCCACGCACTAGCTATCGCCTTACTAACCTGAGATAAACATGCTAAAGTGTCAACACAATGGTTGGTGAGTTCATAGAGTTTGTCTTAAAACAGTTGAAAAAGCCTTAAAGAATGATCACATAGCAAAGGCATCGTGAATCCACTCAGTTACAAGTCCCGCCATAAGAGACTTGTAACCTGTGTGTTCACAACCCACTGCTAACATATAGTATAATAAAGACATGTATAAGTTCATCAAGACAATTAAGCAATTAGTAGTGAGTCTCTACTTCATCTCCGAAGACCTCACTTTGGGAGCTAATTCCCAAGGACAACTGGGAGCCACTTCCCAAAGAAAACTGGGAGCCACTTCCCAAAGATATAAGTTTACTGGGAGCCACTTCCCAAAGATAAAAGACAGTCATGTATGTATGACATCAAGTATAATGCCATCAAGTATAAGACAGTCAAGTATAAAACAATCAAGTATAAATGTTTTGAGTATTTGTACAAGTAAGCAAGTAGTTGAGCATGTATCCCCCCCCCCCAAGAGTTAAAACAAGTACGAAAAGAGTAGGGGCTATGACTCACCTTAAGTCTATGTAATGAGAAATGAAAGTGGTAGTCGAATCGCGAAAGTCTCTAAGAGCAGCCTATAATAGAACGTTGCGACTTAGGTTTGGAGTAACGTCTAAGAATACGAAGAATTGCCTATATATGTCTTGCATAATGTTCATGATGTAGTACTTTAGTATATAGCGTAAGTCGTTGAATATAAATGGTTTATGAAACATGTATAGGTTGTATATCTCTTACTACCGTTCGGGCCGACATAATTCAGAAGTCATGGAGTAAACGTTCGAGGAGCCAGGACACTTTAACTCGTAAATCCACAACTCGTCTCGACGGCTTACTCAATGAACTCCTCACATGAGGCTCCCTACTATTGTAGTATTCGATAACATATATATATATATATATAAGCTTTGATCTTTAAAAGTTATATGGTCTTTAGCCGTAGCTTTGCCGTGACCTTGGTCATTGTTACCATGGTCTTGAGACTCAACCTTGGCTTTAGCCATGGTTGTGGTCTTGGCTTTAGGTCATTAGACCTCTTGGTCTCATCTAATTATAACAATTATATAGTTACTTTGGTCTAAAAATGGGCTGTTAAGAATTTGAAGAAAATTATCACTTAGAAAGCATTTTCAGGGCTCGAGCTTCTTTGATCCTGAACGAAAACGTCGTTCCGGACAACTTTCGTGTTTTAACTTTTTGATGAATCGGACCAGAAGTAGGACTTTCAAAATCAAAATTTGATCAGAATGCTATTTAGGCAGTTTTGCCGTTTTGGTTTTGCTAACTTTAAATGGTCATAACTTTTGACTCGTGTACTCGTTTTGGGTGATTCAAATTGCTATGTTTTCCTTGTTAAGTCCTCTTTAACAGTAAGTAAGTGTCAAATATCAAAGTTATACTATTGTGGTCATGGTTTTCCATAAAAATCACTAGTTTGCTTGTTTGCTTGTCATAAGTTAACATAAGTATACCAATACTCGTTTTATCCATTTTTAAACATCATGAACACAATAACAAGAACATATATAGCATGAAAAGAACACAAAGAGCATGAAAATGATATTGAGCAAGAAAGTGTATAAGGGTTTCTTACAACTTTTGGCTTTCACTTAAGAAAGGAAGTCAAATATGAACTAGGACACTAAACCTATGCTTGTAAACCCTTCACCATAACTCTTGTAACCATTGATAGACTTGATATAAACCTTGTGAAAACCATTTAACTTCAGCCCCTAATCACCTTGTGTAGCTCCTAATTCAACCATGGAATCACCAAACAAACTTAAGAACTAGGTAGAGAATACTAAGACCTTGAACTTTGTAGTGTAACTTGTAGTTTGAAGATCAAAGGATCATGGTGCTAGGTATTTATGTTGTGGCGTTTTTGGTGATGAAGAATGGAAGGGATTAGCTTGCTATTTATACTATGAATTAGGAGGTTAGGAAGGTTACTAGGAAAGTGCTAAAACTTGGAGACAAAGTTGTAAATAAATATGATCTAATGGCTAAAGTCATGAGATGATGCCACAAGTGTGAATGCCCCCTAGTGGCGGTTCATGAACTTGGAGAACAAGGTGTGGACTTTTGATGATATTATCCTAAGTATGTAGCTAGTTTTGACTCCGTAAATTGCTAACCGTAAGTTTTTAAGTCACGAAACGTAAAACCGGGTATCCTAAAAATATGAAACTTATAAATATGCTAGAACTTATCAATATACTCCATAATAAAATATAAAATGAGTGGTAGGATCTATCGGGTGCTAAAACCCTGCTAAAAACTGGAAACACGGGTCTAAAACGCGTAATTCGCGTAAAACGCTGAACTGGAAAACGTAAAATTCCAAAACTTTTGGAATTGTCATAAAATGATAGAAAATCATATTTCTATTGTTTATAATGTTTTATGGATATATCGGGATGCTGGAAGGACGTTTAAACCTAAAAGTAAATCTCGGACACGGCTTTGTGATTTTTGCAGAAATGATCCGACGAGCGTCAAACTCTCGGATTATCGTTAAAATAGTTTAACTTACGAGAATATGAAATAAAAATTTCTGAGATGAATAGTGAAAAGTGAATAGTAAAAAGTGAATAGTAAAATTTTCGGGAATAAAAGTTAACCTGAAATTGCGAATTGTTACAGTCTCTACCCCTTAAGGAGAACTTCGCCCCGAAGTTCTGTTGATGTTAACTACTTACGATGTGTCTAAGAGAATTCGGGATTTCTAATATAGTAGTGTTTACTCTGATTCGTCTAAGATTATGGTTAAGGAGTTGTATCGGCTACAATTAAGCCCACTTATTTATAACACATTACTTACATAAAGAAGCGTCCAAATTTATGTAAGTAAGGTCTCATAGACTTATGGTTCGGTGATTTACAATTTCTTTATTTAACTGAAGAGGCGTCTCAATCCATTTAAATAAGGAGATTCTAAATCATCCTACTTAAGAATTTCCGACACAAAATCCGCCTTCTGAGGCCGATAGTAAGATAATCAAGTCATCAAATCCTTAAAGCTAAGCAATAATATTATTTAACTCAAATCTTGTGTCTAATCAAACAAGAACTGTCACAAGATCAAGTTAACTAATTAGTTATTACTGAGCTCCATGTTTTTAATGACTCGACGAATCTCTGGGGCTCCTTATAATACTAAAGTCACATCATTTAACAGCGTGGAACTAAGCAAACCTCTAACCAAAAAGCATATGTGTATGTATTGTGTGTAAGGCAAATAAAGAGGAAGGTCCCAACGTATATAGCAGTTATAGTCTAGGCACTAAATGCAACCTAGTTCTCTATAACCAAGGCTCTGGTACCAATCTGTAACACCCCCAAAATACCGCAGCGGAAGACTGTGTCACAGGGGTGCTACTTCATAATACAAAGTACAAGGTATAGAAAACGAACTCTAAATGAGACGTTTTGAAAAGTTACCATTCGATTAATGAATTCAAAGTTACAAACATGAGATTCCAAAGTATGATACATAAATGTATACAAAATGTTTTGAATGGTAAATGATAAAAGCGTAAGTCTTCAGAATATGCAGCTTGACTCTAAGTTCCACGCACTAGCTATCGCCTTACTAACCTGAGATAAACATGCTAAAGTGTCAACACAATGGTTGGTGAGTTCATAGAGTTTGTCTTAAAACAGTTGAAAAAGCCTTAAAGAATGATCACATAGCAAAGGCATCGTGAATCCACTCAGTTACAAGTCCCGCCATAAGAGACTTGTAACCTGTGTGTTCACAACCCACTGCTAACATATAGTATAATAAAGACATGTATAAGTTCATCAAGACAATTAAGCAATTAGTAGTGAGTCTCTACTTCATCTCCGAAGACCTCACTTTGGGAGCTAATTCCCAAGGACAACTGGGAGCCACTTCCCAAAGAAAACTGGGAGCCACTTCCCAAAGATATAAGTTTACTGGGAGCCACTTCCCAAAGATAAAAGACAGTCATGTATGTATGAAATCAAGTATAATGCCATCAAGTATAAGACAGTCAAGTATAAAACAATCAAGTATAAATGTTTTGAGTATTTGTACAAGTAAGCAAGTAGTTGAGCATGTATCCCCCCCCCAAGAGTTAAAACAAGTACGAAAAGAGTAGGGGCTATGACTCACCTTAAGTCTATGTAATGAGAAATGAAAGTGGTAGTCGAATCGCGAAAGTCTCTAAGAGCAGCCTATAATAGAACGTTGCGACTTAGGTTTGGAGTAACGTCTAAGAATACGAAGAATTGCCTATATATGTCTTGCATAATGTTCATGATGTAGTACTTTAGTATATAGCGTAAGTCGTTGAATATAAATGGTTTATGAAACATGTATAGGTTGTATATCTCTTACTACCGTTCGGGCCGACATAATTCAGAAGTCATGGAGTAAACGTTCGAGGAGCCAGGACACTTTAACTCGTAAATCCACAACTCGTCTCGACGGCTTACTCAATGAACTCCTCACATGAGGCTCCCTACTATTGTAGTATTCGATAACATATATATATATATATATATATATATATATATATATATATATATATATATATATATATATATATATATATATAAGCTTTGATCTTTAAAAGTTATATGGTCTTTAGCCGTAGCTTTGCCGTGACCTTGGTCATTGTTACCATGGTCTTGAGACTCAACCTTGGCTTTAGCCATGGTTGTGGTCTTGGCTTTAGGTCATTAGACCTCTTGGTCTCATCTAATTATAACAATTATATAGTTACTTTGGTCTAAAAATGGGCTGTTAAGAATTTGAAGAAAATTATCACTTAGAAAGCATTTTCAGGGCTCGAGCTTCTTTATTCCTGAACGAAAACGTCGTTCCGGATAACTTTCGTGTTTTAACTTTTTGATGAATCGGACCAGAAGTAGGACTTTCAAAATCAAAATTTGATCAGAATGCTATTTAGGCAGTTTTGCCGTTTTGGTTTTGCTAACTTTAAATGGTCATAACTTTTGACTCGTGTACTCGTTTTGGGTGATTCAAATTGCTATGTTTTCCTTGTTAAGTCCTCTTTAACAGTAAGTAAGTGTCAAATATCAAAGTTATACTATTGTGGTCATGGTTTTCCATAAAAATCACTAGTTTGCTTGTTTGCTTGTCATAAGTTAACATATGTATACCAATACTCGTTTTATCCATTTTTAAACATCATGAACACAATAACAAGAACATATATAGCATGAAAAGAACACAAAGAGCATGAAAATGATATTGAGCAAGAAAGTGTATAAGGGTTTCTTACAACTTTTGGCTTTCACTTAAGAAAGGAAGTCAAATATGAACTAGGACACTAAACCTATGCTTGTAAACCCTTCACCATAACTCTTGTAACCATTGATAGAATTGATATAAACCTTGTGAAAACCATTTAACTTCAGCCCCTAATCACCTTGTGTAGCTCCTAATTCAACCATGGAATCACCAAACAAACTTAAGAACTAGGTAGAGAATACTAAGACCTTGAACTTTGTAGTGTAACTTGTAGTTTGAAGATCAAAGGATCATGGTGCTAGGTATTTATGTTGTGGCATTTTTGGTGATGAAGAATGGAAGGGATTAGCTTGCTATTTATACTATGAATTAGGAGGTTAGGAAGGTTACTAGGAAAGTGCTAAAACTTGGAGACAAAGTTGTAAATAAATATGATCTAATGGCTAAAGTCATGAGATGATGCCACAAGTGTGAATGCCCCCTAGTGGCGGTTCATGAACTTGGAGAACAAGGTGTGGACTTTTGATGATATTATCCTAAGTATGTAGCTAGTTTTGACTCCGTAAATTGCTAACCGTAAGTTTTTAAGTCACGAAACGTAAAACCGGGTATCCTAAAAATATGAAACTTATAAATATGCTAGAACTTATCAATATACTCCATAATAAAATATAAAATGAGTGGTAGGATCTATCGGGTGCTAAAACCCTGCTAAAAACTGGAAACACGGGTCTAAAACGCGTAATTCGCGTAAAACGCTGAACTGGAAAACGTAAAATTCCAAAACTTTTGGAATTGTCATAAAATGATAGAAAATCATATTTCTATTGTTTATAATGTTTTATGGATATATCGGGATGCTGGAAGGACGTTTAAACCTAAAAGTAAATCTCGGACACGGCTTTGTGATTTTTGCAGAAATGATCCGACGAGCGTCAAACTCTCGGATTATCGTTAAAATAGTTTAACTTACGAGAATATGAAATAAAAATTTCTGAGATGAATAGTGAAAAGTGAATAGTAAAATTTTCGGGAATAAAAGTTAACCTGAAATTGCGAATTGTTACATAATTCTTTTGATTAATTTCTAATAAATAATTAAACGTTGAAAAACTTTGTGTCTTATCTTTTACGTTTATTTACTTTTTATAATTAATCAATACTTTGCTATACCATGGAACTTGGTTAGATTAACTTTGTAGTTAACCTTAACCAAGTAAAAGGGTCCAACAGCTAGCCTCTCCCCCCCCCCCCCCCCCCCCCAACTTAGCCCACTAAGCCCAAACTTTGATTATCTGATGAAAATGAAATTCGGCCCATCCCAAATCCTAGCACACATAAATTGCTATTTAGTTTTACATAAAAAAAGAAGTAATATTTGCATTCTCTCCCATCCGATCACAAAAAACGCAATTTTACTCTCATCTAATAAGTAATTGAATGCTGATGATTATTTAGTTTTCATTAATGATCACATTTACTTCTTTGTGTTTTGTTCTTTGAATTATTCAATTGGACCGAGAGTTTTTTTAGAACTTTAATGATCACTTATTCACTTGATGACTATTTTTTTAGAACGATTTGTTAGTTGTTATTGGTTCAGGTAGCAATGACATCCAATTGGGTAGTATGTTGACCATGAACTCCGCTTGTACTTCCTCCTATTCCGCCTGAAGGGCTAAAAGTCTCGGGTGGGACTCGAACTTGAGACCTCCCATAGCCAAACCTCCCCTCCCCAAGCCCCTAAGGAATCTTGGTGGCCAACTGAACTAGCTCAGTTGGTTATTCACTTGATTACTATCGACTGCTTGTATGCTTATTACTTGTTAAATTCTTATTCACTAATGGCTAATTGCATAAAATTAAATTGAGTTAGTATAAATGTTAACCGAGAGTTTGTGTAGAAGTAGATTTGTAGCCTTGCAGGACATTAATGTCCAGTTAAAACACTTGACATTTAACCACAAATTTTTTACTTGACATTTGTCAACAAATTTACTCCTAATTCTAAGTTAGCAAATTAACGAACTTTATGAGATTTCAGTGTTATGATTATTAACTTGTATTTTTTTTTACAAAAACTTATGATCTTAGGTTGACTCAGGAGTCATGAGTAAGAAGAGAACAATTGATTATTTTTATAAGCGAATACAAGATGTTGTTGAGGACCCCGAAATCCAAACACAAACACAAACTAAGACTCAAACTCAAACTCAAGATGAAACCAATGGTGATAATATTGTGGAAGAGCCACATGAAGTTCTAGTTGAACCTGAAACAAATGCTACATTAACACTCTGTTCCCGAGTTTCTTTTTGGAAAGAAAAGAAGAGAAGGGGAGATGAAATTGAAAAATAATAATGTTCCTGAGATTTTTTTTGGGAGAAAAGAAGAGAAGAGGGAAGGAAATTATGTCAAATCCCCCTCCTAATCTTCTTCCCAAATTAGGATGATTTGGAGAGAAGTGGAATTTTAGGCTTAATTTGGTACCATTTCTTCTATCTTCTTTCTAACTTAAGGACACACAACTAAAAATCAAAACTTTTTCATCACCTCTTCTTTTCTCTCTTTTTTATCCCCTTCACTTCTCTTCTTTCCATTTTATACTCGGGAACATAGTGTTAATTCCAATTAGGTCAAATTAGACTCTTTGATTCGTGATCCAGGTTTGCGACCTCCGGTATCTAGTTATCATGTAAACCATTTAGATTAGACGAACTTATATTAGACTCAGGCCTTATCAACTTGTTAAATCACATTATCCTCTTACTCCTTGTGGTCTTCATAAGCGTAGCTTCCAAGCAACATGGTTTAAAAGAATTTGGTGGTTGGAATATTCTAATAAGAAGGATGTTGCATTTTGTTTCCCATGTTATCTTTTTGGTAGGAAGCCTATAGGGAGAGTTGGATCCAACACATTTACTCTAAAAGGTTTTAATAGTTGGAGAAAGGTTAATAACGGAAAAGAGTGTCCTTTCGTCACTCATGAAGGTATGACTCCTGCCTTAACTCATAATTTTTCAGTCAGATGCTATGAAGATTTGAAAAACAAAGTATGTCACATAGAGAACGTGATAGATAAGCAAACAGAACAATAAATAATGGATAAGAGAATACGACTTAAAGTAACTATTGATTCTACTAAGTAGCTTACATTACAAACATGTCCTTTAAGGGGAAATGATGAACGACCCACTTCAATAAATCGATGAAATTATCTTGAATTGTTAAAACTTATTGCTTCATATAACAAGGATGTGGCTAGAGTTTTGTTGGAAAAGGCCCTTCAAAATGCCAAGTATACTTCACTTGATATTCAAAAAGAACTATTGCAAATGTTTGCTATGAAGGTACAAGAAGCCATCGAGAAGATATTGGGACGACAAAGTTTTGTTTGATAGTCGATGGATCTCAAAATGAATCCAAGAAAGAGCAAATGGCCATTGTTGTGAGATTTATATACTGAAATGGATATATCAAAGAAAGGTTTTTGGACTTGGTTCATGTTAAAGATACAAATGCATTGACTCTAAAGAATGAGATATTATCTAACCTTATGTAACACCCCCAAAATATCGCAGCGGAAGACTGTGTCACTTGGGGTGCTACTTCATAATACAAATTACAAGTTATAGAAAACGACCTCTAAATGAGACGTTTTGAAAAGTTACCATTCGATTAATGAATTCAAAGTTACAAACATGAGATTCCAAAGTATGATACAAAAATGTATACAAAATATTTTGAATGGTAAATGATAAAAGCGTAAGTCTTCAGAATATGCAGCCTGTCTCAATGTTCCATGCACTAGCTATCGCCTTACTAACCTGAGATAAACATGCTAAAGTGTCAACACAATGGTTGGTGAGTTCATAGAGTTTGTCTTAAATAAGTTGAAAAGCCTTTAAAGAATGTTCACATAGCAAAGGCATTGTAAATGCACTCAGTTGCAAGCCCCGCCCATACAAGACTTGTAACTTGTGTGTTCACAACCCATTGCTTAAAAAGTTGTATGTCTAGTAGTCATGTACACGTGGTCAATATAGTTCACAATAAGGGCACATAATATATAGTAAAGTATGTGGCAAGGCTCCTAAAATAAATAATATGCGTTCCGTAGACAGGGGAACAAGAGGTTGGCCGACCTCTAATAGCGCTATCCATACTACCTACTGCTCCACACAAGGAAGCCGTACGAACGGTACGTATAAACTGGAGTGCGAACGGCAAACCAGTTGGAGACTAACAATTGCGGATGTATGAGCAGTACATCATTCACAAACTATTATATATTATTAAGTCAAAGCTACTCCGTAGACAGGGGAGATTTTATATTGTTGCTCTGTAGACAGGGGGACTTTAGGTCATAGTACGTACGGTACATTAAGTTCAAAAGTTCAAACAAGTTCAAGTATTCAAACAAGTTATAAGGTCAAAACAAGTTAAAAGAGTTCATAATAATCAAAGGGTTCAAAACAATGTTTAAAGAGTTCAAGTAATAATTCATGCATCCACCCCAAAACGATTAAAATAGTTAGAAAAAGGGGTTCGTGAATAATCACAGTAATATGTAAAAATTTAGAATTCTTGTGAAAGTAAAAACAAGTAGTTGAGTGATGCGTGGGAATCGCACCTTGCTTTACCTCTCGAGGGATCTCGCGAGGCTTACAACCCCCCACCAGGCAGTGTACCTGATCGTTGTAGTATAGTATAGTGACAAGTACCGGGGGATTGATCGTTCAGCTTAGGAATAGTGTCGTTAGGATTGAAATTAATCTAACTAGGTCTAAAGGTGAAGGATAATTCTTTTTGTATTTTTATATTTTATGAAAAGCAAGTAAAAGTCTCGGGTATTGGGAGAGTGGGCGGAATTAGTTGCTAATCAACTAACCCAAAAGCTACTAATTAAACTAATTAACAAGAAAACTAAACTAAGGTTCTATAAGATAAGTGAAGCATGTCTACCCATGATATGTTACTCCTTGCTAGCTATCCAATCCTACCTATTGATTTGTAACCTTGTTTTAATTGACGGGTTGTATTCCTTAATACCATTCGTGGGGTGGCATACATAACTCCCCAACTCTATGAGCTCTTATCTCCTCCTACACCATGACCCAGCACAACTATAGGGATTGTAAACAGTGGCTCATGCATTAAATACAACCAATAAAGACCTAGTACGCCTCGGTTCATGTTTCTTAAGACGTTCAAGCATGTTACCATTTGGAGTTCTGCCAGTTTTCTTAAGCCTAACATATAAATCATTCAATCAAAACAAGAATCAATAGGAAACAAGGATTATAAACTAAACCAATTAGATCTATCGAAGTGTCACGCCCTAATTGATGAAGATAGACACAAACATCAACAAGGAATCAATAAGATCTAATCAATTATATACAAGTTTCACACAATCATAAGTAGACACAAGGTGAATTAACAAAACATAATCAAAGAAGGACAATCAACAAGAATAATGAAAGACATAGTTGAGATAGAATCATCAAACCAATACATGATGTTTATGAAGTGATTGAAACCCTCTAAATTACTGGAAAAACACCCACCTAAACCCAGGAATCGACTTTAGGGTTTAGGGCTTGCAAAAAGTGAAGTTATGAAGTTATATTTATAGGCTTATTTTCTGTCGGCCCTTCGTGACGGCGTCAGCCCTTACTCTTGACGCCGTCAAGACCACTTTTTCACCAAATTGTAGATCTCTTCGTCCTCTTCGCGTGGGCTTTTGAATCACCTAAATCCGAGTTCGTATGCAAAAGTTATGACCAAAACAATATCAGCTACTCCGCGCGCAAGTTTTGACAAGTTTACACGTGACGGCCTGGTGACGGCCTTGGTGACGCCGTCACCAACTACGGATTTTTATTCTTGGGACTCTGACGCCGTCAAGAGCAATTCTTGACGCCTTCATGCACTGTTCCCATCATAAAAATTTGAGACTTTGCCGTTTTCTTCACTTTTATGCTCCAAAAACGTCCGAAATAGCTTCTTTTCCAGAATTCACTCTCCAAGTACCTAAAATCACAAAAGAAACGATTTAGGGCAATATTTGATCAAATAAAGTCGGATTCGGGCTTAAATGACCCCCTAAAAATGGATCATTTTTCGCCTCATCATTGAGCATGTATCCCCCCCCCCCCCCCCCCCCCCCCCCGTTGAAACAGATATTAAAAGAGTAGGGGCTATGACTCACCTTGATAATAACAAATAAATGATATTAGCAAATTGGGCAGCACTTCCGTATCTAAATTCAAGAATCCATTTCCTAAACCTTAAAAACCTCTAAAATCAACCCAATAGCTCCTATATTAAAAACACATCCTTAGAATTAGCCGATCTATTCTTGCCAAAGTTTTAAGAAATTTATGAGAATCACAGCTCCTATCCACCATTGTGCAACTCTTAATCTAACCGCCTAAACACAAAATAAACTATATTTTTACGTAGAGAATACTTATGCCATCAATTTATCTATATAACTCGAAGCCTAAAAATCAAGTATGGAGGATGTATGGAGGAGGAAAGGTGGAGGAGGAGGACAATGTATGTTTTTCTGTGAAATAAAATGAACTAGTTTCCTTTCTATTTTTAGTGAAAATTTCTGAAAATATCAAGATATTTTGATGAATAATGTTTAGATATTTATGAATAATGTTTAGATATTTTGATGAATAGTGTTTAGATATTGATAAATAGTGTTTAGATATTTATGAATAGTGTTTATATATTTTGATGAATAGTGTTTAGATATTTATGAATAGTAACTAGATATTTATGAATAGTAATTAGATATTATCTAAATAATATCTAGTTGATGACTAGGCACGATAATTTTAAAATATATTAGTCAAAAGGTGGTGCGGGTATCGGGAGTGAATAGTGAAAAATGAATAGTAACCCGAAAATGCGAATTGTTACACCTTAACCTTGATGTTCAAGATATTCGGGGTCAAGGATATGACGGAGCTAGTAATATGCATGGAGAATGGAATGGGCTAAAAGCTTTAATTTTGAATGAATGTTCTTTTGCTTACTACGTACTTTGCTTTGCTCATCAATTGCAACTAGCTCTTGTTGCAGCATCCAAAGATGTGTCTAAGGAGCATACATTTTTTAATCATTTGAACTTCATTGTTAATGTCATAGGTTCTTCTGCTAAGCGTAATGATCAATTACAAGATACTCAACTTGCTGAAATTTCACATCTATCTGAAATAGGAGAACTTGAAAGTGGAAGAGGATCTAATCAAATGCAAAACATACAAAAGGTCGGAGATACTAGATGGAGTTCACACTTCAAATCAATTTGTAGTTTGTTGCGATTGTTTGGTCCAACCCATGTGGTATTGAATGGCATTTTTCTTGGATGGTCAACTGGTTCTCAAAAAGGTGATGCTAAATATGCTCTTACACATCTATTATCATTTGATTTGGTTCTAGTTTTGCATCTTATAAAGAAGATAATGGAGATTATAGACAAGCTTTGCAAATTTTTGCAAAATAAGTCTCAGGATATTGTCAATGCATTGACTTTGGTTTCAACTATGAAGACATTGATTCAAAATCTAAGGGATAATGGCTGGCAGTCACTTCTAGATCAAGTTGTTTGTTTTTGTGGCAAACATAACATTCCAATTCTTGATATGAACGCGACTTATAGAGATGTAATTCAGTCTCGTAAGAAGAAACACGATGTGAGTGTAGACCATCACTATCGGGTAGATGTGTTTATAGTTTTTATTGATAGTTAGTTGCAAGTAGGGATGGCAAAAGCACCCGAAACCGACGGGGAAAACCAAAATCCGGAACCGGTTGGGTCGGTTTCAGGGGCGGGTTGGCGGGTTTGGATGCGGGTTTAGGTATTGATATAATTTTTTAGCCGGGTACGAGTTTGGATATGGGTTCTGGTAATACCCGCCCGATTACCCGTACCCGTATATGTATCCGTTTACCCGAATCTATACCTGCTTTATTGATATTATAATTAATTAGAATATATATACATTATATATAATTTCTTCCAGTATATATTTTTTATATACGTATCTCTATTACATAACATATTTTTATTATATACATGAATTATTTAAAAGCGTTAAGTCGTTTCATACGATATTCATTTTCTTTAACTTTTAAAAAAATTAATATATTAGGGAGTTTTCCTTTATTTTTTCGGTGGATTTTAGTGTGACATAATATTAATACCGCCATTTTGTCCATATAATATTTAATTGGGGATAACCGAAACCCGCGAGAAAACCCGAAAACCGATGGATAATATTAATTGGGTATCCGGCGGGTAATGGGGCGGATACGGATTTGGATATTATAAACGGGTGCGGGTACGGGTACATTAAAACCCGCCCCGAACCCGACCCGTTGCCATCCCTAGTTGCAAGAGTTAAACAATAGATTTTAATGAGTCTTTTTCAGAGCTTCTTCGTCTTAGTGTTACTCTGGATCCAAGGAAATCGTTCAATGCTGATGACATATGTAAACTGGTGACAAAGCACTGTCCTTTAGATTTTACCGAACATGAAAGAATTGAGTTCAAACTTGAGTTACAACATTATGAGCTTGATACTGATCCAAGATTGAAGAATGTTAGTTCACTTTCAAAGTTGTGTAGATTGTAAAGGATTGCAAATAACGGAGAAGTCGAAAATGTATCCCTTGATTGATAGATTGGTTCGTTTTATATTAACTCTTCATGTTTCAACTGCAACATCTGAAAGAGCTTTTTCATAGATGAAACTTATGAAAACAAGACTCCGTAGTACCATGAGTGATGACTTTCTTAAAAATAGTATGACTATTAGCATCGAAAGGGAGATTGTTGGTACCTTTTGTATAGAGAAAATAATAGATGACTTTTACTCCAAATCACAAAGATGTGTCTAAATGATGAAGAAGCGCAAGGTAAAGTTTCTTGTTAATTATCATTGACATAAAAGGTTACGCTTTTATATCTTAAATATTTTTTGTCAATTGCAGGTTAGTTTATGACACAAAGGATTAAAACTCAAGGTCGTTGGAATTCTTATTAAGATTGATCAAGTATGATGTAAGTTAATTTAGTTTAAGGTGGTACTTCTTATTTTATTAGATATTTGGCTCTTCGTTTATTTTTAAAGATTTTTATGTTTTGCTATATTTCTTTGAACTATGATCTAAAAATAAATTCGCCCTCCCTAACGTAAAATTCTGGCTCCGCCCCTGACTGAATGTATATAAGTTGAATTTAAAACAAAAAGACACAGTTTGTCTTAGCTTACGAACTGAACATCTTAAGGGTCAAACTTGTGCATCATGAAAACTAAATAAAGATGCTAACTATCTTTATATGAATAAACTATGCACATTGTAACTACATATACGTACCTGCATTGAGAGATGCATAATACAATACTTCTTTGTTTCTATCTTTGTTCTTATTCTTTGTTATTCTCTTCTTATATGTTTCACAACAATAACACTATTCTTATACTTTTATCCATCAACTTATTAATTTTTGAGTTATAACAATACTTTTACAATAGTGACAAAATAAACATCAAACAATAATAGAAAAACATAAAACTATATTTAATCAAATAGCTATTTTCTAAATCAATATCAAGTAAATATTGGTTGATATCAATTCCATATTTATCTTTTTGTTACAAATTTAAAGTTTGAAATTTAAATTGCTTATTTATCTCTATTTTTCCATATTTGAAATAGAATTTTTAAATTTTAAACTTTATATACAAGATATAATTATGATAACTTCTTTAGCAAGTTTTATGTTTTATATAGTTGATTATCATTACTATAAATACATAATAGTTTATTTATCATCACTTAATATACAATCACAAAATTCAAACTCTTAATTTTCTTCTTCAACAATTTTAATAACAAAAAAAAGTTTCTCAACCCTAATTCCTTTTTCATCTTCCTCATCAACAATCTTAATCCAAGAGCAACAAATCCCATTCAGGTATACTTCATTATCGCTTATTATTTTCTATTTATAACCATACCGTCACATTACACGACTACCTAAACATCAAATAATCAACAACAAAAAAATATGTACATCAATCCGATGCATAAACCATAAAAACATCTCATGGTCATAATCTATTTTCAATCGATTTTCATGAATTAATGTTACAAAACAATTTTGACTTCTTACCTTTTCACAGCACTTTTTGTTACTTGACATATTATTTTGTCAACGTGCATGACGCAATCTTGGTAAACCACTTCTATAAAACACATACATGTCCTGTCCTTTTAAGAAAATCTTTTAAAAACTCACTTACCTGTTGTACACATGTCACACCAACCAAAATAAACACAAACACACACACAAAACACTTTTCTACCGTCGCATCTCCGCCGTCATTTTCCGGTGAATAATCCTACACTCGAATCACCGGTTAAAACCCATTACCTTAATTTGCATGCCACGAAATTGTAAAAAAAAAAAAAAAAAAAAAAAAAAAAAAAAAAAGATTACAATTGTGAAACTGAAACCCTAATTTTGTTTTTAGGGTTTCTTGTTTGATCTTGGCTTCATTGCTCAAGATTTGCTCAATTGGAATAATTCCATACTGGTAAATGTTTTAATTGTTATGTGCATGTGGTTTGATTTTTGTTTAGGGTTTTGTTGAAGTGAAATTGGTTTGATTTGATTAGTAATTGTGATATTTGTTTGGATTTATAATTTTTTTTTTTTTTTTTTTAAATAAAAAATAAAATGTGGTACATGTTTTGATGGCTAATTGCAATAGATTAATTTTTAGGGCTTGTTATTAGATTGTTGTAATCTTTGGAAAGATTTTGTTTATGACATCCTTTTTTGTTAAAGGGGTGTTTCTTTTCCTCTTAATGAGTGGGCCAAACTCTTGTTTCATCTTAGCGAGGAGGTCCACAAAACTCCTTTTAATAATATCTTCGAACCACTTAATTTAGTAAACAACCCTTTTACTAAACTAAGTGATTTTGTTGCTTACTTGTTTGTTAATGTTTCTTGAGTTCTTTTGGATCATATATGATATGGTTAGCGAGACCCTCGAAGTATGGTAGGGTTGAGATTATGTCTTGATGTTGATTTTGAGTTTATGGTTTAGATAACTCTTATTCTCTATCGTTGCTCGTCAAATCTTTTGTAACAACTTGTCCAATACTTGTCAATACTCAATACTCATATATGGATATGATTTGAGGAGTTTGAGGGTATTTGTTAGTCACAAGTTTTTGGTTACTTACATTGTTTCCATTGGTTTTTAGCCGAGACCCGAATATGTTGCGGTGACCTAAGACTTTTGGTTGGTGGTGTTACTAATGGTAGGAGAGTTGTAAGAGTGTGAGACTCACACATGTACTTATATATGAATTTTGGGTGGTTTAGGCCTAGTGAGGCCGTCATTTGCTAAAGTAGGGGAGATTGTTCCACTCGTAACTCAACTACTCAAGTGTAGAATACGAAAAAGTTTGAGCGTCTTATAAGCTATAAGTTGTAGTCTACCAATATCTTTCAACATGGGTTGGTGGAGAGTAGACGGATCACGGATCATACCACTACCCTAGGTAACCCGAGAGTAGGGAGACCGCTTCCATGAAGACCACCGGTCCACCGTCGTGAAATTTCTTCGATCTCATGAATTACAAAGATACGTATATTATTGTCTATACAACTAGACATCATAAGTAGGGTTATGATACAAGTTTTTAGTATAGGTGGGCTTTGGCCCTATTGAGTCCATTTAGGGGTTTGTACGTTATAGAATGATTATATACATAGTAGATACGTGTACTTAGTATAGGTGGGCTTGGCCCTATTGTATAGATGGGCCATGTCCATTAGGGTTTTGTGCGTTTTTAAACACATATATATATATAGTAAATGATACATACTAAAACCGTATGTGGTCAGTGGTCACGGCGCCACACCCACCTATACTCGATGCAATATAACCCCTACTTTGTCTAATATACAATACAAATTCTTGTAGGTTTTATATATATGTTATGTTTGGAATTTTTTTTTCAAAAGATCTTTGGATTTAATTAACCTTTACTCTTTTGGTGCCTTTGCAGTGAATTAAATAATCTGAATGGACATTTCTGAGTTTTTTAGTGATTATGGCGATATAGAATTGGATGCAGGAGGTGTTAAGTTGGAGGCAAATCAAGGTCGGGTATCAACCCAACAAGCACAGTACCATACCGATGATCCTCTGTATAAGAGGTTCAAGATTCATGGGGTAAGACAAGAAGCTGAAGAAAATAGGAGCCCTAGTGGCACTAGTGTGCTGGATCAAGAACAATCACCAGTTGATGATGCAAACCTTTGTTCAACATCATCAATATGTGCTGCACCACTTGTTAGACAATTTTGGAAAGCCGGAGCTTATAATGATGATCTTGTTCCTAAGTCAAGAACTAAATGTATTTACCTTTCTTATTATTCAATCTTTTATATTTTTTTCCGGATCTATTCTAATTAATTTGTGATGTATATGACAGTGGGTTCTAGCTATCTACACATACACCCGAAATTTCTTCACTCGAATGCTACTTCTCATAAATGGGCGTTTGGTGGTATGTTGATCTATGGTTATTTATATATTTATGAATTTGTCTTTTTTATTATTATTTGTCCTGTCTAATTGTCTTTCAATTTGCATCTGCAGCCATAGCAGAGCTTATTGACAATGCTGTGGATGAGGTAATGAACTTTATAATCGTATTGTCACTTTTGTGAATTGCACAAATATAATTTTTCATTTTATGTTTCATCTCTATCGTAGATACAAAAGGAGGCTACATATGTGATAATAGACAAAGCAATAAACCCAAGAAATGGAAGTACTGCATTGCTTATTCAAGGTAGCAATTATTTCAAAATAATATTCTTTGTTTCACAAATTTATCTTTTTAGGATGTGATACTGAGTTTTATCTTATTTTTACTTAAATTAGATGATGGGGGTGGGATGGATCCAGAAGCAATGCGTCAGTGTTTGAGTTTTGGGTTTTCAGATAAGAAGTCACAATTTGCGATTGGGAAGTGTATGTTGTTCTTGATATGCTACTTTTTCATTTTTTTTGTCTGCTTTTTTTGTCCCTTCATTTTGATTGGTTGACTTGTAGAAACGTTCAGATGGTAATGGCTTCAAGACTAGTACTATGAGGCTTGGAGCAGATGTCATAGTTTTCAGCCGCTACTTGACTGGCAGGTACGGCTTTTGCATATATAGTCGGCCTTGATAAATCTTTTAAGCAGAAGCCACATATTTTTTTTGATTTATCTTACTTGTCACAAAAATATGTTTAAGTATTTTTGCTATTTAGGTGCTAAAACTATATTGTTTCTCACTTTCTCTTATCGACAGCACATTGACCCAAAGCATCGGTCTTTTATCATATACATTTTTAACTCGAGCTGGGTATGACAGGATAGTAGTCCCAATGGTGAGATTTCAGTCGTGTACTATTAATATATACACAAATACAGTTGAAACTTTTTTATCAATTCGATTCATCATAAACGAATATATTGTGAAGTTATTGTATACTGCAGGTTCACTATACGTTCAACTTTTTGACAGCGAATTTTGATCCCTTACAATCACAAAGTACTAACCTAGACATCATGTTAAAATGGTCCCCGTATTCAACAGAGCAGGAGCTACTGAATCAAGTACATCATATTTACCATCTGATCAACAATTGATTTTAATGTTAAGAAATTATAACCTTTTCTGAAATATAACGAGGTTCTTGATGTGTGTAGTTTGAAACTGTTGGTTCTCATGGCACGCGAATCATTGTATACAATTTATGGCAAGATGAGGATGGTAGTATGGAGCTTGATTTTGAGTCAGATCCTGAGGTTGTACTCCTACCCTTTCCCAATTTTTACGCATTATATAATGTAGGTATTTGTTTATATGTATGTATATGGTCTAAAGCATACATATGACCTGATTTGCTTCAGGATATTTGTATTACTTGGGATGGGAAAGGTACACTGAAAGAATGTTCTCGCAAGGCAACAAGTGAACAACACATTGCTAATCGCCTACGTTATTCTCTTCGTGTAAGTTTATAATTCTAATCAAATTGTTATAGTTATGATTCTAAATCCAAAGTATACCAAATTTTCTACATTTTATGTTATTTCAGGCATACTTATCCGTTTTATACTTGAAATTACCCGACACTTTTTCGATGTTGTTGAGAGGGAAAGTCATTGTCTATCATAATATTGCTAATGACCTGAAGCACACAGAGTATATCATGTACAAACCTTGTAATGACGGAGGTGCTAAGGTTGTTACAATTGAACCAACTACTTTTTCTTAATTCTTTTTTTTTAGAGTATATACTCCAATGTTCTAATATGGTTGAATGTAATGATTGATTCAGAAAGAAGTGGTAACAACGATAGGGTTTTTAAAGGAGGCTCCAAATGTGAGCGTTCATGGTTTTTGCATCTACCATAAGAATCGTTTGATACTGGTGATTTCCGTTATTACTTTTCACTTAATTTGAGGAATCTATTCTAACTTTATGAATTATAGTGTAACAATGGCGTGGTCTCTATTTCAGCCATATTGGTCAGTTGTCAACTTTGCCGACAGTCGAGGCAGAGGGGTTGTAGGTGTTCTCGAAGCAAATTTTATTGAACCTACTCATAACAAACAAGACTTTGAAAAAACTTCTGTTTTTCAAAAACTTGTTACCCGCTTGAAAGAAATGACATGGGAGTATTGGTAAGCAATATCCTTTATAATAAACCAAATAATATTATTATTATCATAAGTTTTAATACTGTATAATTTATTTCAAAATAATATAATTTTGCAGGGATTATCATTGTGGATTAATTGGCTATATGATTAAGAAACAAGCTCGACCCCCATCGGATACACCGGGTGCAACTAATTTCGTTCATCAGCATCTTGTAGATAAATGTGTTCCTAGAAAAGTGATTTCTGATGCTGGAAACAATAAAAAAGCACCATTAATTGCTAATGTAAACAGCAAGGGTGCTTTCTTTTCAAGTTCCTCGTTTTTAAAACCAGTAGAACTGATACCAAACTGTCCCCCCGGTTTTAAAGAAGGTAAGAAGTGAAAACATATAAAGTTAAAAAGAAAAAGGGGTAATGTTTTTTTTAACTTATATTGTTCATCTGTTTCATAGGTTCAAATTTGAAAAGGAAATCAAGAGACGAGTCTGATAGTTTGGTTAAAGTCGGCTCTCATATGGTAATATTAAATTTTTAGTTTATTTCTTCTGATGCTTTAAAAGATTGGATTTTAGGTATGTGTTTCTGATATTGTATGATTATTATTTATTTGTAGACTGCTATGAGAAGTGATGGAAACGTGATCGAGGAAAACAAAAAACTCAAAATGCAGTAAGTATATACTTACATATCTGTTTAATTTTTTATTCGTCTAGCAATTTTTTCGTCTTTTCTTCAAGAATTTTGGTGATGGTTGTCATTTTATAATTGTTTTTATTGATCTTTTTTTGCAGATGCTTGCAGCTTGAGAAGGCAGAAGAAGGACTTAAAGATAAGGTACCATATTGCCCTTCATTTTGTATTCCCAATCTAAATGCATGATTAACCTTTTCCTTGCGTTGAATGGGTCGATAGGTTGTGCTCTAAAACGGGTCAAATATATATATTTTTTCAGCTATATAAAGCATTAGTTTTTTTTTTTTTATTCATCCCTAATCCCTTAAAAATAAATGCTTATTGTGATAATTCTTTTCTAATCTTAATCAAAGACGTAATTATTTATGAAAAGTTTTTGGAAGCGGACAAAAATGTATTTGAGAACATGTTCTAACAATGACCCGTCTTAACCAGTGACCTACTAATTTTATATTTTTTACTCATTGGTCCTAATGTTACTTACAAATAACAGGTTGTGCGGCTCAAAATGATACTGGGGGATGCACAAACAGAGTATGCTCGTTTGTTGGCGGAATTGCAGGAGCTGGAGAATGTAAAGTGGGAAAACTAACTAGCCTGTTCTTGTTCTCTAACCAGATATTTTTAGGTGTAAAATCATGTGCTTCATCAGTTGTTATATTGCTCTATTAGGCCTATAATCTAGGAAATTCCTTCATTATGGATTCTACATTTTTTCCGTGAAGGATTCGAAGTCTTTTGAACCATGGGCTATGAAGGTGGTATTGCCACCCGATAACATTTTATCTGTAACTTTTGATGTTTGTAAGATTCGTGATGTAAACGAACGTGGATTTATTTCTAATGAAGGCCTAGGCATGTCTTTTTTACATCTTCAAGGTGTTTAACTTTGTAATGCTAGCGTTCTTTGTTTCTTTGATATTTGATTTTTACTTGGTTCCTAGTTTCTTGTCACGTATAGAAGCGGCTGGAACTTAAATGTAGAAGTAAAATTTATGCACATAATAATAAAGATAATGCAAAGAAAAGAAAAGCACACTTGACCTCATCAATATATGAGGCAATTTGCGCACCAACTTTTGATCACGCTACGGTTCATGATGTAAATAGTTGTACATATGTCTCCGGATTTTTGTACTTCTACATTGATATGTGTAAATTAAAAGTTAATATGTGAAAATCAGATGCATTAATGTTGGTTGAAGTGTTATGAAAGTAGGGAATGGGTATGAATGCTTGTATGAGTGTATAAGTTGATTAGTATGCGACTTAAAATTGGATATGAAACTCACAGTATATGTTTGACAATTAAATGTTACATAGATGAAAAGCAGAAGTGAGGTAAAAATTAGAGCTTATTTTATAAGCTACATTTAAAAGTTCCATGAATCAGTATTTGGTTAAGAAAAGTTATTATGAATTTTATCTACCAAAAAAAAATTACATTTTAAAAAACTCGTGTTTTATAAAACTTACAATTTTTTGTGCTAGCAGTCTAGCACATCTAAGGTTAAACAATGAGTCAAAAATTGTCTGAAGTTGGGCTTATCTAGGGCCTTACATCAAATATTTGAGCTATAGAGCCGACGTGATAAATTGTTATTCAAAAATGCATGTTTGGCCCCTGATAAAGTAAAAATACATTTTGTTGTCCTTAACAATGTTCCACTTCCGCGATTGTAAACAAAACATCGTGTCTCACTATCGAATTCATTTATTCATTTCAAGCCATTAAAAAATAAAATAAAATAAAATAAAAAAACACATATTCAATCCCACCAAAGGACAGTATGAAAAATCCATATATAGCAACCTACTATCAAATACATACTGATTAATGTTACTTGCAAAACAAACACTACAAATTGAAATCCTGTGAGGAATGCTCATTAATAGCATTCGATCACATTGTTTTAATGTTGTGAGGAAACAAAATTTTCATTGTCTTCTATTTGAAAATTTAAACAAAAACTTACAAATGACTGAATTGCAAAAGCGTAAGATTGTATGTAGTGAGAAAAACGTCGAAACTTATACATAACATATGGTTCTTATAACCAAATGAAAGTGGTTAAGGGGATAATGAAAAAGAGAAGGTGCCCTAGGTCACATCCTTGGATGAGCTCCCTGTAGAATGAGGGTTATCGGTTCTAGCTTTTGACTTTTTTTTATCTTTATCGATATCCTAATTTTATACGAATGTATATATCTCATGTTTTGATTTCTAAATCTGTTTTGTTCTTGCAATTCCGGGTTCAGTATAGGTTCGTGCTTAATGATTTATGTTTATGCAACACATACACTTGATTAACAAATATGTAACGAAAACATGAACTTGTAGGTGCAAACAACCCTGAACTGGTCACGCCAACCTCTTGAAAGAGAGAGATTTACACTTTACCAGGTTTGAATACGTGTGACGGTGAGTTCAAACTTCAAACCTCATGAACTGATCGGCCAAAAAATCTAAAACCAAGAGTTAAAGAAAATCACATAAAAAGATTTTTTGTGACTGAAACAAACTACATGGATTAAAAATGCAACTTACTATACTTTCTGTAACGCCTTTCACCAACTTGTGCTGACACACAAACAATAATGCATATACTACTATATTAGTAATAAAATAGTTCGGCCCACCGACTCGTCACAAGTTGCACCATTCTGCAAGTGTTGCCCTAAATCCATCCATAAATACCAACACCTATCAACCACTTTCATCACAGCCTCCTTCTTTACATCTTCATTGTTTAAGCAAAAAAAATTTCAATCTCTTTTTAAGCTACTTTTAAGCACTTATATATTGTAAACTGCTTCTTGTTTATATTGGTTTTAAGTTTTATGTCTTGTATATGTATGCTTTCTATATATAGAAAGGGTATTAGTATTCTTTTTACTACAACTTTGGAATATATTCCTGCAAATCTTCCATTCGCATGCGACGTGTAGTGGGCACTGCGACCATATCTTTGCGGATATCATTGTTATTTGAGCATATATATATATTCATATATACGTGTTTAATGGCCGTCTTGTAAGATAGATGGATGCGAGTATATTCTTCGCATCCATTATTTTCTTAACTTTAACGGCCTACATATTTAAAAGCTTATGTTTATTTTCAACATATTTTTTTTGTGTTTTACTTTTTTTATTTTTTTATACAGTATTTTTTTAGGGGTTTTTCTATCATGTGCCTTAGGGCACATGATAAGAAGTACAAAAAGTACACAAAGACATAAAAAAATGCATATTTTATAGATTCTTAAGTGTATTTTTGTGAGCCCCTCGTACTTTTTGTGTACTTTTTGTACTTCTTATCATGTGCCTTAGGGCATATGATAGAAAAACCCTTTTTTTAGTGTTCATAGACTTGGAAAGTGAATTGGGTTTACAAGAAATAAATTTTCAATATCTTGGTGTTTGAAGTTGTATCTCCCAATGATAGAAGAAAAATTAGTTTCAGCCTTATCTGAAATTCTTTGTTGAATTCATAATTTTGTTTCTGAGGGAGATTTAACTTTGCACATCTACATTAAATTATTATATATATATATATATATATATATATATATATATATATATATATATATATATATATATAGGGTCAATACAAAATATAAAGTTATAAACTATTGTCTAATAGAGATAGTAGATCTAACTCATTTTAAGTTTATGCTATCATCTCATAATCTGGATATAATTTATTAGTAACATAAACTTTTTTATTTTCTGAGATGTATAAAGTTAAATAAGCTTCAATAATTTCTTATAGGCTTATACCAGACATATATTGGCATATTCTATGAATTTTGTTTTGATGTTTCTTGCCAACTTTATACTCTGTTGGTCCACTTGAGATTTTTTTTCTTTCCACTTTTCCTCTAAAAATCGACTTTCTGAGTACCATTTTCAGCCTTAAAACTAGTTTTTATAAAAAGATTGAGTCGTGTTGGTTTGTTGTGAGAAAAAAAACTATTTTCAATAAAACGAGGTCTCATAATAGACAAGTCACATTTTTTTGGGCTCACAAAAGATATTAATTCACTATATTCAATTTCAATTTGAATATGATAAAATCTGTATAAAAAGTCTCTTGTTTTTCAAATATTCCTGCAAATCTTCCATTCGCATGCGACGTGTAGTGGGCACTGCGACCATATCTTTGCGGATATCATTGCTACTTAGACACATATATTTATATAGGTGTTTGATGGCCGTCTTGTAAGATAGATGGACACGAGTATTTTCTTTGCATCCATTATTTTCTTAACTTTTAACGGCCCACATTTAAAAACATATGTTTATTTGAATTTTTTGTTGTGTTAACACCAAACACTTGAAAAGTGAAAAGGACTTTTTAATGCGTTTAAGTTCTAGTTATATCAAAATCAGAAGTCCTTTCCTTAAACTTATAGCTTAATCCTTACAGGACAATATTGAAACCAAACCAACTTTTAAATTGGGTTTTGGCCCAAAACCGAACTGAATCACATTTGTATAACTGGTTAAAAACTGAACTGAATTCACTTCACTCCGAAAACCGAGTATTATATTTGGTTTGATTATAGAATCTCCAAAACTGAATAACGCGAACCAAATAACTTGAGAAAAATGAAACCTGAACCGATGAACACCTGTAGCTTAAGCCTTAACAGAACGGCATTTTTATTTTATTTTGTGCTAAAGCTAGAAAAAGTTAACCCATAGGGTCAGTCCTCGCTATTTTCCTTCAAGGCTTCAATCCTATTGGAATTTAAATGAAAATGATCCGGCCCAATTGTCCGACATCAGCTGACATTTGAAGCACAGAAGATTTGGCGTGAGACCAACCAAAATATTGTGGCCGAAAGTATAATTTAAAAAGAGAAACTTACGTCAAGAGGCCAAAATAGAGGGCTTTCCACGTTGGCGAATTTCGAAATTGGACTGTTGATCCACGCAAGTACTTGCGAGGAACCTGCGTTGCAAACCAAAATTGTTCTAGAACGTGCAAAGCCACTCAATTGGTCTTTTGTCGTAATTTTCTCATTTAAAATTATATGAAGAAAAAGAGATGGTAGAATCCTAGTTACAAATTAATTACAGTAATGGAAATTAACAAAAATCATTACAGTACATAAGAGAATTGAAGTTGACAAACTCATTTTCAAGTATTATCGATTAGTTATTGTAGGATAATCTTGATTTATGGGTCGCGGATCAGCGGGTCAGTTTGGTCATGGTTCAGCGGGTACGGGTCGGCAGTTACTTGTTAAGAACTGTTACCTATGCTCATATTTATTATGAGTAATTCTAGTTTAAAGTACCTTTATTTCTTGTTTAGTAACAGCTGATGTATTAGTCAATAAATAGATTAGTGTAGGCTTCATTGTATAGTGTAATCAGTTTTCCCTTTTCTGAATAATATACCATTGAAACCCCAATGAGAGTCGTCTTTTGATTTCTGTTTTGTATCGGTCGGTAACAAGGGTGGGTATGCATTCGGGTAATATAGGGACTGATAACCAACAGTTATCACATTGGTATGAACGGAGGTATGACCAGATAATTTACTTTGAACAAATTTGGTAGGATGGAATAGAATAAAAACACTCTAAAATTTCCAACTGATTTTTGTTGGATTACATAATTCCCCGTAGGTATTACTTTATTATTAACCATTATTTATAATGGTAAAACCCTAGATGGCCCAAGCCCACAAACCGGGCTTGGGCCTATTTATTCCCTAATAATTTTCTTATAAGAAAACGGTTTAATATTTTCGCAGTTAAGTCATCTGACATCTGAAACACATGGAGGAGCCAAATCTTTCTTATCGGCCCAATCCTAAAAGAGATTAAGATGTATTTTTATATTTAAGCATTTATTCGTTTAATCATAATCACACAACCAAACACTTAACGAACTAAAAATAAAATATTTCTCTCAATCTCTCAACTAATCTAATTCGCTCAATTGCTCGGTCGTGCCCATCTGAAAGGTGAAACTTATACATATCGAAACTTGCCCATGGACTCTATGAACGACAAGGGTCCAGCCGTCCAGGTATGACGAAAAGGTACGTACAAGGTCACAAGGATGTTGTAGCTGATATAATAATTGGCAAATATCAAAGGAAAATGATTTGGAGACCTAAGTTGTATGCCTAAACATATGTAGAATGATCTTGATGGTTTGTAGAAAAGTGGGTCCCCTGGCTGCAATCATCAGGATGATGCCACGTAGGCTTAGACATTAATTTAGGCACATGTTTTAGGCCTCCCAATCACTACTCAATATCAAATTGGATAAATAATTGACAACTTGTTGCTACAAGTTGCTACCACTTGCTTTGATTCATTGAACTAGCATGGAGTTGTTTGCCTATAAATAGAGCTTTAGTTTGTTGTTGCAATCACACCAAAACACACATACAAGCAATCTTGTAGTATTCTATCTTCTTTGTACTAGTAGGTTTCTAGTTTTGCAATATGTTTTTTTGATTGAGAAATATATAAGAAAGTTCGGTGTTCATTCTCTTGTTCTTTTAGCATTGTCTTAATATTCAATAGCTAGTTTGAGGTATAATTGTGTTGAAAGATTCACACTTTTTACCTAGTCGGTGGGATATTATCGCGGTTATTCCACAACAAGTGGTATCAAGAGCCGAGGTTATTCTTAGTATGCTATGTGGTTGCAATTTAATTTGATCTCCACATCAGAAAAGAATTACGTTGGTTTTTTGGTTGAAGCTATTGAAAATTAATTTGTACACGAAATGGCAGATGGCAAAGTTGACAAACCTTCCACATCGGTGGATCCAACATCTTCAAGTTGGGCTAGACCGGTCTTAACGAATGCAAGATTGGCGGTGGAGGTTTTTGATGGCACAAGCCATTTCGGTATGTGGCAAAGTGAGGATCTAGACTTTTTTTTTTCAGCAAGGTCTAGACATTGCCGTTGAAGAAAGTAAACCAGAGGATGTAGAAGATAGGAATTGATTAACCATCAATCGGTTAGCTTGTGGTACGGTTCGTTCATGTCTTTCGAGAAAGCAACGATATGCTTTCTCAAAAGAAACATCCGCCTATAAACTGTGGGTGGCATTGGAAGAGAAATTTTTGAAGAAGAATTGTCAAAAATAAGCTCTTTATGAAGAAGCGACTCTTTCGCTTCGCTTATGTACCAGGTACCACGATGAATGATCACATTACCAATTTTAACCAACTGGTAACTGATTTGATGAATATAGATGAGGTGTTCAAAGACCAGGATCTAGCATTGATACTGTTGGGATCGCTTCCAGAGGAGTACGAGTTACTTGAAACAACTCTACTTAATGGGAAGGATGATGTATCTCTTAGTGAAGTTTGTGCTGCTTTGTATAGTAAAGAACTTAGACGGAAGGACAAGCAGATTAGTTCAAGTGGAGACGCAGAGGTTTTGCTAGTTAGAGGTCGTTCGCAGAAGAAGGGCACCGATGTCACCAAGTGTGATGATGAAGAATCAGATCTCTCACTTGCAACATCGTCAACGAAGAATGCTTCTGACATATGGTTATTAGATTCCGCATGTAGCCATCATATTACACTACATCGAGAGTGGTTTAATAATTTTGAAGAACATGAGGAAGTTGTTTATACGGCAGACGAAACTCACCTCACTACTCATGGGATTGGTTCCGTTCGATTGCAGAATGAAGACGGAACAATTGTGGCCTTGAAAGGTGTTCGTTATTCGCCAAAGTTGAAAAAGAACCTCATTTCCGTTGGTACCTTAGAATCTAAAGGATTCGAAGTAAGAGCCAAGGATGGGGTTATGAAGATCATCTCTGGCGTACTTGTAGTAATGAAGGGTATTCGTAAAATAAACAACACGTATCACTACCAGGGTAGAATAGTTGTTGGAACTCTAGCAGCTGTTACCGATGGTGATAGAAATTCAGAAGCTGTAAAGCTATGGCATATGCGCTTAGGATATGCAGGAGAAAAATCCTTGAATTTGCTCATAAATTAAGGATTATTGAAAGGAGTGAGTTCCTGTAAGTTGGATCTCTGTGAGCATTGCATCAACGGGAAGACAACAAGGGTGAAATTTGGGACAACTATCCACAAGACACAAGGTATCTTGGATGATGTCCATTCTGACGTATGGGGTCCCTCAAAGACAAGCTCTTTAGGAGGGAGACACTACTATGTGACCTTTGTTGATGACTATTCTCGAAGAGTTTGGGTGTACACGTTGAAGACAAAGGATGAAGTGCTAGGAGTGTTCATCAAGTGGAAAAAGATGATGGAAACTCAGATGTGCAGAAAGATCAAACATCTCCGAACAGATAATGGTGGAGAGTATAGAAATGATCAGTTCACAAAATTTTGTGAAGACAAAGGCATTGTTAGACACTTTATTGTCAGACATACACCACAACAGAACGGGGTGGCAGAACGCATGAACCGAACCTTGCTGGAGAAAGTTCGGTGTATGTTATCCAATGCTGGGTTGGGTGATCGAGGCAAAAGCAGTCAACTAAAGTCAACCACGGATGTGGTCAATATAGTCAAACTCCTTAGACTCAATTCTCCGTGGAGTATAGTGTTTCCCCGGGTCGTTATGTCCCGACGAGGTGTGCGAAGGTATTGAAAACGGATTTGTGATCGGGTGAATTTGGACAGGAAAGGGTATATAAGGGTTTGAATGATTACGCTAAGGAAATACGAATGAGAAAGATTTAAACAAACTATATTAACAATAACGTGAAACCTAATTAACCTAAAACGTAATCTAAAAATTTAAAATTAGAGTTTGTTTATAAATAAGCAGAAAATAAGCTAAAAGGGCTTAAATAGAAGCTATCACTTTTTTATTTTTGGTTTTTCTTTGATTTTATTTTACAAACTACTTTTACTATTATAATTAGGAACTTTTTACAAAGAGAGTTTGATCAGAGCTTATTAATAACTTATGTAATATAAACAAGGGGATGCTAAGGAGATCCTAAATCTACCTAAAATACTACAGAAAACATGATAGGAAAAACGGGAAATCCTAAAACGTAATTTAAAACAAAAACGTGACGTTTATTAAAAAATAAAAATAAACGTCAATTTGCAAATTAAAACGTGAAATTTAAGCTACACTAGTCCTACGGGTGTAAAAATGATTTTTATACTTTTATAATGATAAAATAAAATTTTTTGGAAAAAGAAAAATATTTTTCTAATTAATATTCTATTTATTATGCATTAAAAATGATTTAAACTAAATTAAATAATAGAAAATATTAAAACTTAAAAGAAAATTCTGAAATTTTTATAAAAACTAACTAATGTTAAAATGAAAATAAGAAAAATAAATTTGAATAAAAAGCAGTTAAGAATAAGCAGATAAATAAGCAAAACAGATAGCTGAATATGATATTGAACAAATAACACTATATTAAATAAGTAACTAAAACAAACTACAACAACAAGGAAGCCTAGCACAGATGGTATGGATGCGTCTGTGTGGAATGAACCTATCTACCAGGGTTCAAGTCCCACTTTGGTTACTTTTTGAAAACATTTTTATTTTGACTTTTTCTTTTTGCAACCCTGTATAAACAACAACAACAACCAACTTTAATAAAACCACTTTAGCTGAAAAGCTTTTAACAAGCTTGTGCAAGCTTGTAGAAACCAACAGGTGGCTTTTTATGCCAAAAGGAATTTAGAAAAAAGTAGCGGCTTATGCTAATGATCCTAAAAGCCAATACTAAGACAAACTCAAGCACACTCAATCCCAAACTAACACAATCAAGCTAAATACAACAAATATACAAGCTTGGGTCAAACATAAACAAAGATTAAACAAGCTTAGTTGAAACTGAGCATGTTTAGCAGTCAGGGGTTCAAAAGGCCAAGAAGGAGGGGCAAAATAAGCTAGAATATAAGCACTATAATGGAAACAAAAAGTAAAACTAACAAGACTACCTAAGTGGATATCTAAAACAACAATAATCAAGCAAAATGGTCCACAAATGAACAGGTTATGGTAAACTGAAAATGGGTCAGTGTGGGTAAATGGTTGGGTGCAGGGCAGCTTATGCTCAAACAGGCCAACTTAACCAACCAAATAATCCCAAAATCATTACACAAACCTTAAAGATAAGCTAGCAAAGAGTAAAGGAAACTAGTTTCGGCTTCTGATGAGCTTATTATAAGCTTCTTCACTGGGGTGTTTTGGCTTGGGTTAACTGATGCAGAAACAGCCCTTGATGGGCAACTTTGGGGCCAAAATAAGTTACCAAGAAAAAATAAATAAAATAAAACAAAAATATAAGCTTATTAACAAGCTGACAAAGAAGTTCTAAACCCAGTTTCAAGTCTTAATTCCTAAAGACGAGGAAATGAAAAATATGGATCAAAGTGGCAGTAGACTAGGGGTACCTGATGAGCAGGGGAGTAGCAGTCCAAAGAGGCTAACTGCAGGCCACTTTTCAGCCCTTATTGAGCTATGCAAATAAGCTCTCAAGGCCAAAATAAGCTTGGAATCCTAAAGCCTGGTACAAGGGCTTTCCAAAAAGCTCAAAAACACACTGTGGGTCCCACCTAATAGCTTACAAGGAGCTTGTGAAGGTGGATGACCAATACTGATTACTCAATATGGTGGCCAAAATGGAATGAGTAGCAGGCCACCAGTAAGCTTATCTCATAAGCTGATACAAGCTCGACCTAAGGGCGAACAAGCAAAGGCATACTAGGGAACCTTAAATAAGCACTAATGGGACAGGTAATCAAACTAACACAAGCTACAAACACTAATAAGCAAATCCTAAACTTATAGACTACAACAGGAACATCAGTCAAGTGGCCACTTTGGGAGCATGCACAAGCTTGTAGAAAATTCCAAAAATTAATCTAAAATTATACTACTGCTCACAAGCTGGTAAATAAGCCACAAACCATTTTTCAGGGCTTAAGGACCTAGAATAAAGAAACTAAAAATAGAGGTCAAGGGCTGGTTGGGATAGCTTGGACTGCTGAAGCAGTTGGTTCAAATGGTAAAAAAAATGAAGTGTTTGACCTGTGAAAGGTCAAGGGACATGGATGCAAACCAGTACTAACCTATTTGAAACTAGATTGAAGCAATGGAAACAATATAAGAGCAAAATTTAAGATTCTACCTGTGGAAAACTAGAAGGGGGGTTGAATAGTTTACCGATTAAAATCTTTTTAACTTGTTAAGTTAGCTTTGAAACTTTCCGTTTGATCAAAGATATATACACAAACACAATATATAACATGCAAGTAAATGAAAGAAACGATCAAACCACAACACGAGTATTTATCGTGGTTCGGCTACAAGGACTCTTTTTCCTTGCCCTACGTCCACGCCCTGAGTATCCAACTCGAGAGTTACTTTCACTAGTCAACAAGCTCCTTTCACCGGCGGAGAAAACCTTACACGTCGCTTATACTTTTACCGACACAAAGCTAGATGTCGAGTTCTTTACCAAGGGTACAACCACTCCCGTTAGTTCTTTACAAGGGTACAACTACTCCCGATACACTTTGTATTTTGAGGACTAAAATACTAACCGATCACTACTGAAAATACACAATCAAATGAAGTGTAAACTACACAAGTCTACACAATGCTAAGCTAACAAGTCTTGCAACGTTGTGTTGAATACTTGTTACTTTTAGTAAGCTCGTGAATCTCTTTGCTACAAAAAAAAACTTCACATAAGAAATGTTAAGAGGTTAGATGAAAGAATGAATGTGTGTGTAAAATATCATGTCAAGTGATGAGCCAAAATTCAACTTGTGGCTCAATATTTATAGCCAAACCTTCTGCAGGTCTGGCGGACCCCTCAAAAGGGTTCCGCCCGTGTACCTCCAGGGTACCGCCGGGCTTACAGTTGGTTTTGCAATAAATCTTGCAAACCAAACAAAGTCACATCTCATTACTCTTGCAAACCAAACAATGTCACATCACATAATATCAAGTCAAACACTAAACTTGCAAGTAACATCAAAGTAAGTCAAACACATTTCTTTCCATAAATGTATAATGACAAAACTTGACATAAATGTGATGTGACAATTCTATTTTTAGAAAATAAAAAGTGTTGTGTTTTATGAAATGTAAAATGTAGCAAGAGTCTAGTTTATGCAAGTCTTTAAAACTAAGATAATGTTTTACTTAGAAACTAAAGTTTACATTTGTCATTAACAAAACTTAGCGAAGATCGTAAAATATAAATAACATTTTTAGGCGATATTTGTATTAACAATCTCCCCCTTTTTGTTGATGACAAAACATAAACTTTTTATTTTAAGTAACTCACAAAATCTTGGTTTTTAAGACTTATAAAAGGAGTGCCAAGGTGGGAAACATGGATTTTGGATCCTACAAAAAAATGGTTAGTTGGTGATATATATATATATAGCCAAGTTTGTAGTTACCACACACATTGCAACCACAATACAAATGATCAACCAACAATGCACGAAAGTAAGTAGAAAGAAATAGCATTCCAAGTAAAATTTTGACTTAGAAAAGTCAAAGGACATGAAATGAGTAATATTTTTCTACTTCTAAAAACTTAAAAATTAACCAAGAAAGAAAAATAAAAGCCTAGTTTCCTAAATTGGGGCAAACGGCCTCCAAACGGTTGTCTAGGATTTGTTTGGGTGGGAAAGAGCATCCAAACGTTCTATGACGTGTTGGAATGCAAACCGGGTTTCATCTTGGAGTTGGTGAAGCAACGTTTTAATGCTTACACCCATTTGCTCACAATTTGAGCAAACATGGGAATGAGTGGGTGGAAATGGGTTGGTTTTGGTTTCTTGGTTTGAGGGTTGATTGGTTTTTGGTTCTTGGGTGGATGATGGGTTTGGTATTGAATCAAGCAAGGTGGTTTGAAATTCCATTGCTTGATGGAGGTGGTTTTCAACCATGTTTTGTATATCCTCATATGAGGGAAAGAAAGACTCAAAGGTTTAAGCTTGAGAGTGTGGTGGAGTTGGGTGATCATGGTTTTCAAAGTTTGGTTCTCCATAAAGAGGACCATGGATGTCATTGTAGATGGGATGAAAAAACAATGGTTTGGGTTGAATGTATACTTGTTGTGGTGGTTGGGTGTGGTTAAAATGCTCATTTTGGTCAAGAATTGACTTTGGTGAAATAGGTGGTGGTTGTGAAGGTCTTGGTGGGAGATCATTAAGATCTTGGACAAAAGGGTGTGGTGATGTGGGAGGAGACCCAAATAACTCCATAGGTTCCATTTTGGGTAATGGTGATGGTGATGAAGTTTTGGATGGTTGGGTTGGAGCACTTGGTGGACTTGGGTCAATGGTTGAGTGAGCTCATTGGGTTCATTTGGTGATGGTGATGGAGATGCAAGGTTCAAAAAGTGTTCATTTTTTATAGGTGATGTGAATTCATCCGAAGATGAGGAGCTTAGGTTAATGGGTTGATTAGACCATAGTGGTTTAACACTTATCCGGGCGGTTTTCCGGATGGGTCTTGATGGTTGAGAGGTGATTGTTGACTTAGTCATGGTGAAAAATGGTTAAGAAGTTTAAGAAATTGTGGTGAAGAAGGTGTGATTTGATAGTGTTTAGGATGGCTTAATTTATAGTGTTGAAGGATTATGGAAAGGAGTGTTTGGATTTGATGTTAGTCCATACAAAAATGGAGGTTTCTAATGATTTGGAAAACTAATTGTGGGTTGTCAAATCATGGAAGTCAATCCAATGAAAATGGTGAAGTGAGAAGACAAGTTTTGCACTAAATGCTTAGTGGTTTTGGTTGATTTTTGGTAGTATAAATCTCAAGGATTTCAAGGATCCCTTAAAAGGGTTCCTTCCTTTATGTGTGAGGGGTCCTTGAGGTTGTTATGGCAAATTTTGAATTTTGGCGGGAATTGGTTTGGGTTAAGTTTATGGAAGAAGGAGTACCCTATTATGCTAAACATATTGCAAGAAATGGATTTCTACCTAAAAGGATTGGATTTTGGTGTTTGGATGTTGAATTGGGGAAAATGAAAACAAAAATTCTGCAGGCTGTTGGCGGCACCCTCAGAATACACAGGCGGAACCCATTTGAGGGTGCCGCCTGGTCCGTTGGGCCATTTCTGGAATTCCCAGAAATTGCACTGGCGGAACCCAATTTTGGGTACCGCCAGATCCGCCAGAGCTTCAGAAAATGGCAGTCCGCGTTTTTGACCCGCGAGACGATTTTCAAAATTTTCGAAAACTCCTAAAAATAAAAAATATAATGCATAACTGGTTAGGAAATGCAAAAAATGAACATGTAAATACTCATATCATATGACTTTGACCGGGGGCTAGTGAAAATATTATAAGTTTGAAAATTTGACAACTTGCTAAAAGTTGTCTTCCTGCATCAAAGTTAGATGAAACATGTTCCAAATAGTATCAAACATTGTACCAACCTACAAATACATCATAAGCATTGTTTAGACAACCAAATTAGTTCAAATAGCACCTAGTGCCAAACACTCCTACACACCCGCTCTCATTGCCGGTCAATCTTGTTCTTGAGCTTTCCAAGAAATCTTCCAAGATTCTTAAACATCCCCTTTGTTTGCTTGAACTCCGCCGACTTGTTTGGAATATCCGGAAGTTGGGATAGGTATTCGAGAGGTGGGAGCCTAGAGTTTGGCAAATTGTCATCTTCACTCATTGAGGAAGATGATGATGAGGTAGGAGGATGAGGATGTTTTCCTTGGGCTTTGTAGACTCTCTTATCACTAAGTGGAATAAAGGTGTGTGGAATGAGAGTGTAGTCAAGACGAAGACCATTTGGAGTTGGTGGAATGGGTGAGATGAACCTAAAGAGACGGGTCAAGAGCATTCCATATGGCATAGCCGTTGTGCCATGCACGGGAATGTCGGCAATTATCTTGGCCATGTAGTAGGCAAGGTTGAAGGGTTGCCTAACGGACAAGGAGTAGAGCATGTAGCAAAGGCAAAGGTTGATATGGTCACGGTTCCCTATTGTGCTAATGACATTGGCTCTAAGGACTTCCTCCCATTTCTTGAATTGGGGCTTGAGTTCATTCATTTCCATTCCATATGGGTCCTTATCGACCTCATTCCCCGAACGGGTTCTCCTAGTGGTGGTGGTCCTAACAAAGAGGTGGTCACGGAGTACGTCTTTTGAGACAAGGGGTGTGTCATAAGGGTGGATACGGTCTTGGAGGTTGTCAAGAGTTGAGAGGGAGTGCAAGTCGGAATAGAGGCAAGTACCACGGTTTGGGACACCTAGGATTTGAGCAAACTCCTCAAGAGTGAAGGAGTATTGATGACCGCTAACCTTAAAGTTGATAGACATATGACCATAATCATCCGTGGAGAGGACGGAGGATGCATAGAACTCTAGAATGAACCTAGGACAAATAGGCTCGTCGATATTCAAAAGACACTCAAAGTTGATTGTGGCAAATTCGGCGTAAAGGTTTGTGCCTTCTAGAAAAGACGGGTCAATGGTTCTACCCTCATGGACATAGTGTTTTTCTAGGGCTTTGAAAACGTTTACTTGGTTTGGGGTAAGGCCTTTGGTTTTGTGGTGTTTTGGTAGGTACTTAATGGTGTCCTTGTGGTCGTAGTGGGTTAGAGGAGGCATGATGATTCCTAGAACAACAAAATTTCACATTTTAGTTTATGTAAACCACTATTATAATGTGGATGTTCTAGTGTGTGCCTATATGAAAACAATGTGGAGGTGCGGTTATCTTGACTCATTTTGATGCTTCAAAATCGTTTTATGCAAGTTTTGTTATAAAACAAAAGATAACCCAAACGCTCCTAGTTCAATGTAGCTTCGTTTGAATGTACCCGAAAATACATATTGGTTATGTATTCCCTTTAGCATTCAAGAGACATTATGCAAGTGATGTTTTAAACATAACGTTTTGATTTTGTATTCTCAATGTGAGACGAAAAAATATTTGTCCTACTTGTGAGAAATTTTTGGAAGGATTTGGCATGGGGTGTTTTAGCAAACATGTTTATACTAATTAAGGATGCAATTCCTAACTATGGGAAACATGATTAGTTTTATTAAACACCTAATTCTTATGCATGAGTTTTTCAAGTTAATGCATAACCCCAAGTTTTTGTTTTTGCGCAAGAAATAGAATTCCTAGACTCAGATCAGGATTGTAATCATGTTTAGAATACTTACAATGATGATTGATTTGCAATGTAAATGAATGGAGGACCAAGAATTCGTAGGTATGGATGGATGGTAAAGTGAATAGTAGCAGTTTGAAAGTGGTGGTATGAGATAATGGGTGTTTGGTTTAATATAAACAAAGATTTTGGTTCTGCAGGTCGACGGATACGGCGGACCCCTGAAATGGGTTCCGCCCGTTGTGTCTGAGGGTTCCGCCGACCCTGCTGAGAAAAAGAGTTATGAATTTGTTTTGATTTTTGTGATTTTTGTCTAATGTCTAGAACTACAATGTAGGTTCCATGAGTCCTAAGCCTAGCCTAAGAAGGTTAAAAGGTTCACGTTTAAGGGGTTTTGTGAGAATGTCGGCTATGTTGTCTTCGGAAGAAACTTTCTCAATTGAGATATTTCCTTTTTGAACGTTGTCACGAAGGAAATGATGACGGATTTCAATATGTTTGGTATGAGCATGTTGAACCGGGTTTTTGCTAAGATCAATGGCACCTTTGTTGTCACAAAGAATTGTGATGTCGTTGAGTTGAATTCCGTAGTCGACAAGAGCTTGCTTCATCCAAAGAGCTTGTTGACATGCCTTTCCGGCCGAAACATACTCGACTTCCGTTGTTGAGATAGCAAGAGCCGTTTGCTTCTTAGAGAACTATGAGGTGAGACAATGTCCAACAAAAGTACAAATACCACTTGTACTTTTTCTATCGACATAGTCACCGGCATGATCCGAGTCGGCATACACTATGGTGTCTATTCCCGTTCCTTTGGGATACTATAAACCTAAATGTGTAGTGCCCTTAATATACCTAAAAATCCTTTTAACGGCTTCGAGATGGGTAGTTTTAGGATCTTCTTGAAAACGAGCACATAGACAAACACTAAACATAATGTCGGGTCTACTAGCCATTAGGTAAAGTAGACTACCAATCATACCTCTATATTTAGTGCTATCTACGGATTCACTTTCCTCATCCTTGGTGAGTTTAGTTTCCGTGGACATGGGAGTTTTGATAGGTTTCGAATCTTCTAGTCCAAATTTCTTAAGCATGTCCTTAATATATTTAGATTGGTTAAAGAAGATACCATCTTCTAGTTGTTTGATTTGGAGTCCTAGGAAAAAGTTGAGTTCTCCCATCATACTCATTTCAAACTCATCATGCATGATTTTTGAGAAATCCACACATAATTCTTGACAAGTTGATCCGAATATAATGTCATCAACATAGATTTGGACTATGATAATATGTGAATCTTTCTTCGTAGTGAAGAGAGTATTATCAACTAAGCCCATGGTATACTTATGGTCAACTAGGAATGTTTTAAGTCGATCATACCATGCTTTTGGAGCTTGCTTAAGTCCGTAAAGAGCCTTTTTAAGTTTGTAAACATGATTTGGTTTTTCAAAATCGATGAAGCCCGGTGGTTGAGCAACATACACTTCTTCATTAATGACTCCGTTTAGAAATGCACTTTTGACATCCATTTGAAAAAGTTTAAAATTGTGTGCACATGCATATGCAAGTAAGATTCTAATTGACTTGAGCCTAGCAACCGGAGCAAAAGTTTCATCGTAGTCAATGCCTTCTTGTTGGTTATATCCTTGTGCAACTAGCCTAGCTTTGTTTCTAGACACAATTCCATTTTCATCCATTTTATTACGAAATACCCATTTTGTTCCAATTATAGTTTGACTCTTTGGTTGAGGAACTAATGTCCATACATCATTCCTAACAAATTGGTTTAACTCTTCTTGCATTGCAATTACCCAAGACTCATCTTTAATGGTTTCATTAATATTTTTAGGTTCAATGGTTGACGCGAAACAAAAGTAGTTGCTTTCATTTTGAACTTTTGACCTTAGTGTTCTTTCGTTAATGTTGCCAATGACACCATCTAATGGATGACTTTTAGATTCTTTGACATTGACAAGTTCTTTGTTAAATGGTTCATCTTCTTTGTCATCACTTAAAATTTCTTGATTTTCTATTGCTTGGCTTTCAACTAAGTCATCATCTACCAAAGGTGATGTCTTAGAGGGAGGTGGACTCTCGTCAAATGTTACGTTCAACGATTCCTCGACTCTTAAGGTTTCTTTGTTCAAAACAATGTATGCTTTACTATTTTGTGAATATCCAAGAAATACACCTTCATAAGACTTTGGGTCAAATTTGGTGAGATAATCCTTGGTGTTAAGAATGAAACATTTACTCCCAAACAATCTAAAGTATCCTAATGTAGGCTTTTTACCTTTATATAGTTCATAAGGAGTTTTATTCAAAAATGGTCTAATTAAGACTCGATTTAAAATGTATGTTGATGTGTCAACGGCATTACACCAAAACTTTTGTGGAATGTTTTGTTCATTAAGCATTGTTCTACTCATCTCTTGCAATGTCCGGTTTTTACGTTCTACTACACCATTAGATTGAGGAGTACGTGGAGCCGAAAAGTTATGAGTTATACCATTATTATCACAATATTAGACCCTACTTGATTTTGAATTTTCTTACTTAGAATCTCAAATTTATCAAAAGCTTCATTTTTACTTTTCAAAAATTTTGTCCAAGTATATCTTGAGTAATCATCAACTATGACCAAAGTGTAGAAGTTACCTCCATAACTTTGTATAGCGGATGGACCAAATAAATCCATATGCAAAAGTTCTAGACACCTAGATGTAGAAACCAAGTTTTTAGCCTTATGGCTATTATGGACTTGTTTACCGACTTTGCAAGCATCACAAAAGTGTTGGTCATATTTCAACTTAGGTAGGTTTCGAACTAAGTCTTTGGAGGAGAGGTTTTGGATTAGTCTCATGTTAGCATGCCCTAAACGTCTATGCCATAAAGTTGAAGATTCATCTAATGAGGTAAGACAAAGTTTGTCTCTAGATGTTGGATCCATCTTCATGACATATACGTTGTTCTTAAGGACACCTTTGGCTATGGTTATACCATCTTTAATTATTTTACTTCCGTTTTCACTAAAAAGAACATTATACTTATTACGACAAAGTTGACTAATACTAAGGAGATTAAAACCTAAGTTATCAACATGAGCCACATCATCAATAAAAAGGGAGTCATGAGAGATTGTACCTTTTCCGATGATTTTGCTCTTAGCATTACTACCAAACGTGTTGGGATCATACTTTTGTATTTTAGTCAAGTCTCGGTCATTACCTTTTGTAATAGGTTGCTTAGTTATTTATTTTACATTGTTTATGTTACAAGGCTTTAGTATGAAAGTCCAATGGGCTTGAAAGCCCACGTTTAAGCATGATGAGGGAGGAAGGGAGTGTTGCCCTACTCCTCCCCTATATATACTAAGCTTATGTAACTCTTACATTTGTTGGTTATTTGAATATCTTAGTGAAACTCTTGTTCTTATTTTTCTCTCATTTCTTATAATCAACCATCTCTCATTCTCATCTTATTTCTTTCATTATCATACTTGTGTTTACATAAATGGTGACCTAACAAGTGGTATCATTCGCCTACTAGAGATTGAAGTGTGTTTCTTGGAATTTACGTGGGGTTTAGGGTGATTCTCATCTATCTTTTGCATTTTTCTTTGTTTCTTTCACTCAAATCTTGAAGCTTGGACAAGTTTCAAGGTTGATATAGTGATTTGAAGCTTAGTTTTTGCATAAAGTCTTGATTTTTAAGGTTTTTCTTAAGGTATTATAGCTTCTTTGATAGTGGAAAACTAGTTTTTTGGTAGCAAAATCTTTCATTTTAAGTGTTTTCTAAGTATTGGTGAAGTTATTTGATCAAAAGTACCTTATTTCTAAGCATTTCTCTTCAAAAATTTGAGATTTTTCAAGCTTCTGACCACCTTACGCGTAACTTACGTGAACAGTACGATTCTAAAGATGTCAACAGTACTTTTTGTCCCTCCTACGCATAAGATTTGGTCCAAAACCCTTTTCTTACGAGTAACATAGGTCAAAACCCTGTTCTTACGAGTAACTTTGGAAGTCTATGCCTAAATCCTACGCTTAAGTCTGTTTCCTACGCCTAAGTCCTACGCTGAAGTCAAATCCTACGCATAAGTTACCTTTTTCTACGCAGAAGTTCTAATCTTACGCATAAGAGTTCATCTTACGCGTAAGTTGCTAGAATCTACGCTTAAATTTCATCAAAGGTCTTCTCCTTGTGTTACGGTGACTCAGTACTTCCCTAGCTTGGATAAGTTAGTGGAATACTTCGACTTTGGATATCTTTCAAGCTTGGATAAGTTTGGAAGATTTGTTTGGTTGTTTAACCTTACGCATAAGCCAAAGCTTACGCGTAAAGAGAAAACTTACGCATAAACTCTTTGTTTACGCATAAACTACTCTTTACGCATAACCTAAAGTTTACGCGTAAGATTATTGTTCCGCGTAAGAACTCAACTTACCCCTGGGATTTTGAACTTAACCAAAGGAACGTGCATTTCAATCTTCTACAAAGATCCATTTCTACACAAGTGTTCAAAGATGTCTCAACCACCACATTACTACTTCTCTAATCCTCAGCAACAACATCAGCAGTGTCAGCAACAACAATACCATCAGCAACAATCATATCAACAACCTTCACAGTCACACTTTCAACAACAACCGTTTAATCCACAACCACAATATCTCATGATGCAACAACATCAAATCATTCCTCAACAACAACCATATCAAATGTCCCAACAAAACACTCAGTTCTCCTCCAAACAACCTCACTGGTTTGATAGAATGTGTGAAGTTATTACAACTCAACAATCCAGACATGAGGCGGGATCACTTGAAGCACCTCCAATGCTAACACCTGGGAACTATGTTCAATGGTCAAGTCGATTCTTACGATTTCTTGAACTAAAGAAACCTCATGGGAAATTCTTGAAACAAGTGATACTTGAAGGACCATTTGAGTGGCCAACAAGATTTGAAATTGGTGACCCAAATGCTGATCCTCCACGTCCTCCTAGTGATAGACCTCTTCCAGAATCTGCACTCACAGAAGAACAGAAATTACATCGTGAAGCTGATGAGTATGCAATGGCTTATATACTTCAAGGTATACCTAATCCAATTTATCGAAGTGTCGATGCTCAGAAAACAGCCAAAGCTATGTGGGAACATGTTCATCTCCTTATGAAAGGCACTCAATTGAACAAAGATGATATGGAATCCAAACTCTACATGGAATACACTGACATCACAATTGAACCAGGAGAGTCACTTGAATCCTACTATCATCGTTTCACAAATGTGGTCAATGATCTGGAACGTCACAAAATCATAGTACCAAGGATCGCAGTAAACTCCAAATTCGTCAGTAGTCTTGGCCCAGATTGGCATAAATATGTAACATTTGTTCGTCAAACCAAAAATCTTCATGATGCACCATATGGTTTGTTGTATGATTTTCTGAAACACCATGAACCTGAAGTGGAAAAAGATAGAGCTCTTCGAGGAGGATACTCACCATCACCAACACCAAATTCTTTGGCACTCGTAGCTCAATCCCCCTATGCTCCACCACCAATGTCAAATCATGCATATGTTCAAGAGCAAAACTACTTCAGTTATCCACAATCTTCTACCGCGAACCAAATGGTCCCTTATGATTCATCTCCACAGAATGCTTCTACTCAACTTGTTCCATTAAACAACAATGATGCAGTGTATTACTCAAACTCCAATGACGATGACGATGATGACTTTAATACGTTGAATCAGGGACTTGCTCTTATTGCTCGTGCTTTCAGCAAATTCTCCAACAAAACAAACAACCGTCAACGTTCATCTTCTAACACAAGGAATCAAGCTATTGTCAATGATGGAAGAGTGGAAATTCAGAATCGTAACTATGGTCGATCTGGTTCAGGAAGTTCTTCAGGAAATTTTGGGAATGGTCAGAGGTTTAATAACAATGGGGGGTTCAGGAACAACTTAGGATCTTCTCAGCAAAGGCCTGAACCAGTTGCAACTAGGAACTCCAACTCAGGGAATGCAGTATGGTGCTATAACTGTAATGAACAAGGTCATATAGTGACTGCATGTCCCAAACCGAGAACTCGGGGTAGTAAGTTTCACAAGCAGGCATTACTCATGGCTCTTCAAGATGAAAAAGATGGACATTTCCCTGAACAGGATAACAACTTCATGGCAAATGTGAACAATGATAATGACATGGAAGATCTGGAAGCCAATGCAGTTGTGATGCTTATGGCCAACATGCAGGAACTTCAGTTTAATGATTCAGGTCCAGTGTATGACACTGACGGCTTGTCTCAGGTACATGACAAAAAAGCATGCCTAATACATGAAATAGCCTCACCCTCTGCTTCTGAATCAGATATGGCGCAAGTTGTTCCATCTACATCATCTTCATCTTCTCAAACAGATGAACAAATAAGCACAATTGTCATATTTGATGATGACACAGTTGTTTCATTTGATGATCCTATTGAGAATGATAAACATGATCATTTAGAACAACATGAACCATCATTTGATCCAGACCCTGACCTCATATTGTTATCTAAACAACTGAATGCTCAACAATTGCAAATCATAAAATGCAACGAGAAAAACAAAGCTTTAAAAGAAACAAATGAGTCTTTTGCAAGAGATATTGAGTGTTATAAAATTCAACTTTCAAATCAGGAAGACAAGATTAAATATGCAAAAAGTTTTGAAAAAGCTTTTCAAGATTCTTACAACAAAGAGCAAGATCTTCAACACAAAATGCAAGATTTAATTGAGTCAAACAGGAAGTTGATTTCTAAACTCGAAAGTGAGAAGTGTGAATTGAAAATGCAAGTTGAACGTCTTCAAACAGTACTTTCAAAAATAGAAACAGAATTGTCAAGTTGTAAAAAGGATTTTTGTGAACATGAAACACGAAAAAGGAAGTATATAGATGACTTACTCGGTGAGATTGTTGATCTTGAAAAACAACTCAAAGAATTTCGTAACATTGTTTACAAACCCGGGAACTCTGTCACAACAATTCATAAATTTACTTTAAAACCGAGACCCGATAAAGGATTTGCACTTGGCGATTACAATTCAATGTTTCTTCACACGGCATTCAAAGAAATTCCTAAAATTTACAGTATGGACCATTTGCTTGATAATACGATTGTGCGTGCTGTTGTTTTTGATACTGAGGAAGAAGAAGAACTTGAAGACGAGAGTCGATCAAAAATGAGTTATGTTCAAAATTGGACACCATATGATTATTCAAAAGCTCCTCATATTTCTAAATCTTTTGTTACTCAAAAGGAATTACCTGAGAAATCATGGTATGTCACTGAGTCATATGTTTCATCCTCTAATGCGGCCCCTGTCCAAACTGTAGCACAAATAAATGGTCATTTACCATCATCCGGTGAACTTACACCTTTACCGGAAAAATGTCGTGTCTTAAATTATTTCAAAACTTTTATGGAAGACATCGAAATTTTGGAGGAAACAATTGAACATAATTCTGAAATAAAAATTGAAACTTTTCAATCAGCTTACGAGCGAGAAAAGAGAGATATTTTTCAAAAACAAATGCTGCCAATTGTCAAACACCTCCGTCTCTGTGCTACACGTTGGGATCAGGAACTTCAAAACAAGGTCAAAAATATGATAAACGTTTTCAACTCAACTGAAAATGAGATTTTGGTTCAAAAGCAAAGAAATAGAGTTTTAAAAAATGATGCTGATCGACTCTTGGAACAAGTTCTCAATGCTGATATTTTGTCTGTTATCATGAATGATCTCTATAAATCTGGAACTTCTATGCTTATGGATGATCTTTGTGTTGATAATAACTTGTTGAATGTGGAAATTGAGACACTGAAACATGAGAATAACAAGCTGAGAACTAAGAATGATGATGTGACAAAACAATTTTCAAAAGAAATTTGTCAACTCAAACAAAGGCTTGAATGGTGTCAAGCTCAAAGTATTAAAATGGAATTGAAACTTCAAAGTCAAAATGTTTCAAACTCTTGTCAGCTTTGCAAAAACAACGAGTCTTTAAAAAGTCTGTGTCTCAAATACGAGAAAGAAATTGCGGATTTAAAAATTGAAAACGTCGAATGGCAACAAAACCGCGATGACATTAATTACTGCAATGTGAAACTTGAGTCTGAAATTCAGGATAAAAATCACATCATCATTGATTTGAAAGAGAAAATTAAGATACTCCAAAAAGGAAAGTTTGTTGACACCACGGTGATAGCATCAGGATTGTATCAATTAGACAAAACTGCTAAAGGAAATGTTGTTCAAAACACTAATTTTGATAACTCCACTTCTACAGGACTAGTCTCCACCAATAGCGTTAGCAGACCCAAGCGAAAAAGTAAAAAGAAGAATAGGTTCTGGAAATGTAAAAGAGGATCACTAGAAGCTCAAGAAGTAGAAGATCAACTTAGGAATTTGAATAAAACTCATGTTGCATCAGATTTAGATTCTAATCTGGCAAATTGTAATCAAAATCTAAATGTAACGAATGATGAACCTTTGAATGTTTTGAATATTAATGCATCTTGTGTGTTTTGTCGTAAAAGCGTATCATCTGGTGATCATACAAAATGTATAGCTAATTCTCTTCTGAATCGTCATAAGAAACGTAGGACACGCATTCCTCCTAGGCCCACTACTGCCTCTAAGTCTAACTTAGGAAAGCCGCCTTCTACGGTTTCTAATGAAGCTGAAGTTACCCCCATAAGTGCCGAGAACAAATCTAGGAATAAGCCAACTACTAGTGAATTCACCATTAAGAAAGCAAGAACTAGTTGGAATTAGCAACGTTGGTTACAACACAAACTAGACTTTAAATGGATTCCTAAATTGTTGAATACATGTGTTTCTAATCAACAGGAACCCGCACTTTCTTTGGGTTCCACCCTTACTTCTGTTCCATTCGTGTCTTCTTCTTGTGATGCAGGTGGTACAGATTGTTCTCTGGATTGTTGATAGCGGATGCACCCGACATATGACAGGCAATCTCAAACTGTTACACAACTTTGTTTCAAAGTTCATTGGCACTGTCAGATTCAGGAACGATCATTACGCTTTAATCATGGGATATGGTGACTATGTCAGTGGGAACATTGAAATCAGTCGTGTTTATTATGTGGAAGGCCTTGGACACAACCTTTTCTCTGTTGGTCAATTTTGTGATGGGGATCTAGAAGTTGCATTTCGTGAGAAAACTTGTTTCGTTCGTGACCTACAAGGAAACGATCTAATGTCTGGCTCACGTGGTTCTAACCTTTATACAATATCAATGTCAGATATGATTGCTACATCTCCGATATGTCTTCTCTCCAAAGTAGAATCAACTAAATCTTGGTTATGGCACAAACGTCTTTCGCACTTGAATTTCAAAACTATGACTGACCTTGCTCGTTACAAACTTGTTGATGGATTTCCAAGATTCCGTTTTACCAAAAATCACTTATGTTCAGCCTGTGAACAAGGAAAAAGTACTCGGGCTCATTTTCCTTCAAAACCTGAGCACAGTACGAATCATGTTTTACAATTGCTACATATGGATTTGTGTGGACCGATGCGTGTTCAAAGTATCAACGGTAAACGCTACATTCTTGTAATTGTGGATGATTACTCAAGATGGACTTGGGTTTATTTTTTACGAAGTAAAGATCAAGCTCCTTCAATGATCATCACCTTTCTCACTAAAATTCAAGTTCAGTTACGTAACACGGTACGAATAGTTAGAACTGACAATGGAACTGAATTTAAGAATCAGACACTTCGGTCATATTTTGAGAAAGTGGGAATTGAACATCAAACATCTATTCCTAGAAGCCCAGAACAGAATGGAGTTGTTGAAAGATGCAACAGGACGTTAGTGGAAGCTGCTAGAACTATGTTGATTAATGCTCAATTACCAGATTACTTGTGGGCGGAAGCTGTTTCAACCGCATGTTATACCCAAAACCGTTGCATGATCACAAAACGCCATCGCAAAACACCTTATCAAATTGTTCACAAAAGAAAACCGAACATCGACTACTTTCATGTATTTGGAGCACTTTGTTATCCGAAAAATGATTGTGATGATTTAGGTAAACTTAAAGCAAAGGCTGACATCGGAGTATTTATTGGATACTCTGAAAATTCTAAAGGTTTTCGGATATGGAATCGTCGAACAAGAGAAATTCAAGGAACCATTCACGCTAATTTTGATGAACTCACACAAATGGCTTCTGAGCAACACAGCTTAGGACCCGAATTCAACCGTCTTAACTCTCCGGAATCTTCGGCTGAACCATTGCCACTCAACCGCAAAGAATTAGAAACCTTGTTTGCTCCACTGTTTGATGACACAATTGAATACCGTCCTACTGAGGTCTCACCTAATTCCGCTGCTCAACCTGACAATATTCTAGTACATGACTCACCTCTACAAACAACAACAACTGTTGAGAAAGACGGTCCTCCAATTGCATCACCATCTACAGCAGAACAAACTGTTTCTAACTCCCGCCAATCAGCTGAAGATCCAACACCACAATCAGTTCCACAACCCGCAGAGCATGATCCTGATGTGTTCTTTAACCCGTTTGCACCGGCTCCTACCTTTCCTGATATAGCTGAGTCGTCAACACGTAATTTGGATCCTGCTAACATGCGAGATACTTATCAACTACACCCTTCGACACACAAATGGACTCGAGACCATCCACTAGTTCATATTATTGGCCATCCAGATGCACCTGTTATGACAAGACAACGACTTCACATGGACGGAGAAACTTGTATCTATGCACTCACAGTTTGTCACGAAGAACCTAAGAACATTAAAGAAGCAATGACTTATGACAACTGGATTGAATCTATGCAAGAGGAATTTCAGCAATTCATAAGATTAGAAGTCTGGGAATTAGTTGAAAGACCTGACGGAGTCTTTGTCATCGGGTTAAAATGGATCTGGAAGAATAAGCTAGATGCTGAAGGAACTGTCATACGTAACAAATCACGCCTGGTAGCGAAAGGATACTCCCAACTAGAAGGACTTGAATTTGCTGAATCCTTTGCTCCAGTGGCTAGACATGAAGCTGTTCGGATCTTTTTGGCCTATGCTGCACACAGGAACATGGTTGTTTGCCAAATGGATGTGAAAACAGCATTTCTTAATGGAGAACTCCGTGAAGAAGTGTATATAAGCCAACCTGATGGCTTCGTTGATCCTGAGCGTCCTAATCACGTTTACCAACTCAAAAAGGCACTCTACGGACTTAAGCAAGCCCCACGGGCGTGGTATGACAAACTGTCCACTTTCTTGCTGGCCAATAAATTTTCTAAAGGATCGGTGGATCCAACACTATTTACAAAAACCGACGGGGAGGACTTACTTGTTGTTCAAATATATGTCGATGACATTATTTTTGCCTCAACAAAAAGAAGTTACTCTAATGATTTTGCAAAATTAATGAAAGATAATTTTGAAATGTCCATGATGGGTGAACTTTCGTTTTTTCTAGGACTACAAGTTCATCAATCACCCCGTGGAATTTTTATAAATCAGTCCAAATATGCTCTTGAAATTTTAAAGAAACATGGAATGATGACTTGTGATACGTATAATACACCAATGGGCTATACCACAAAACTAGATGCTGACTTACATGGGACTCCAGTTGACCCCACCAAATACTGAAGTATGATTGGGTCACTCATGTATCTCACAGCTAGTAGACCTGATATAGTATTTGCTGTCTACATGTGCTCTCGCTATCAGTCTAAACCAACTGAAAAACACCTCGGTGAGGTCAAAAGAATCCTTCGATACATAAAGGGAACCATTAACTTGGGTATCTGGTATCCGAAGGATTCCGGTTTTGAACTAATTGCTTTTTCAGATGCTGATCATGCAAGATGTTTAGACACACGCAAAAGTACATCTGGTGGATTACAGTTTCTCAGAGACAAACTTGTGTCATGGCAATCAAAGAAGCAGGACTGCACATCACTGTCATCTACAGAATCTGAATATGTAGCCATGTCTGCTTGTTGTGCTCAAGTCATCTGGATGAGATCAAAACTTAAGGATTATGGCTACCTATTCAACAAGATTCCAATCTACTGTGATTCCAAGAGTGCCATTGCTGTCTCCTGCAACACAGTCCATCACTGCAAATCCAAACACATCGATCTCCGATATCACTTCATCAAAGAGCATGTTGAAAATGGTACCGTTGAACTTTATTTTGTTGGGACTGAGTACCAATTGGCGGACTTACTTACCAAATCCTTAGCACCATCAAGGTTTGCTAGTCTAGTTCACCAAATTGGTATGCGATGTTTGACTCCAGATGATCTGGAAAAGTTTTTAAAACACAATTGATTGTCAAACATCAAAACTATCTTTGTAAATATTCTTATAAAAAAAATGCAAGTATACACCACCTCTTTCAACACTATTTTATAAAATGTCTTTGATTATTAAAAACAAGTGTTGAGGGGGAGGAAAAGTATTTTAAAATTTTCACAAAATATTAACTTTTATACTTGCATTTTACCAAAAATATTACGTTTTTTTCAAACAAAATGATGCTTCAAAAGTGTTTCGAGTTACTCACCTTGATCATTATAATAAATTTTAAGATTTCTTTAAGACTACGGTCTAAGGTCGAGGGGGAGTAAAATTTCACAAGTTGTTCTTGTCATAACTTGGTGTAATTAACGAAAGTTAAATGAGATAGTTAGTTTAGGCATTAGGTGTGAAAGTAAGATGAGGTTAAGGGGCCATACTTGCCAAACTATGAAACTTGGATTAACCTCTGGTCAAAACTAAGTTTGACCAAGTCACATTTACTGCACCTGCAAATCTCACTTACACACATTTAAGTTTTCACCTACCATCATCTACGGCTCTTAATCATACTTGTGATCCGTTCATCAATCTTCTAATCTGTAAGTAACACAACGATTTGATCATGATTTCATACAAGGGTTTTAAGTTTTATATTAATCCAACGGTTAAATTTGTCATAATCGATTAAATTGTTCTTAGGTTGTGCGTAAACTTTAACCCAGATTGTTGCTGTGTTTGAGGTTAAATTGGTTGATGGGAAATGGTCTTAAGATGTTAATAAACATGTATCTAATCACTAATCACACCCAGAATCTCTAATTGATCTATTTCGTAATTAGGGTTCATACGCTAAATTAGGGGTTCATGATTTTATGAGTTATGGTTGAAATTGGTGATGGGGATTGTGTGTATATAGGCCTAGGATCTTGATTATAAGGTTTAATTGCTTCAATAATATCGAATTGATCATGAATCTGAGATTTAGGGCTCGTTGAACTAGCAGATTTGATTTTGTGTTTCTATGGTCAATTTGTGTTATAATTTGGACCATTTGATACTTAGGGTGTATGTTACACTTGCCCTATGCCTATTCTTATCCAGGATCATGTTTGATTAGGTTTGTGATTATGTGTTCATACGGTCTTACGCGTAACTCTGGATTAAGGCTTGTTTACGCATAAAATGTGTGTATAAAGTGTGTTGGTCTTAATATTGATCAGTGGTTATGTTTGTACACTTTCAGGAATCAAACAACTCAAATTTCTTAAGGTGATTTTCTGAAAAAGGACGTTTTTACGTATAAGAAGTTCATCCTACGCGTAAGATTGAATCTTACGCGTAAGATTCGACAAGTTGAAAAAACATTGTCTTGGATAAGACAATGTTTACGCATAAGTCTTGATCTTACGCATAAGTCTTGAACTTACGCTTAAGTCAAAACCTACGCATAAGTTATATCTTACGCATAAGGTTAATCCTTTGCATAAGCTCATATCCTACGCCTAAGATTTTATCCTACGCGTAAGATTGAGCCTACGCATAAGTATTACCTTACGCGTAACATATAAGGTTATGCGTAGCTTTTGCTCTTACTCCTAAATTCTCTTCTTACGCATAAGTCAAGTTATGCGTAGGATTTTCCACTTACGCGTAACATTGTCCAATTCATGAAATTTTTCTAAGTGTTGTAAAATTTCCAATGTGTAATCTCTTGTAATGACAAACTCATGTTGTAACTTAATTGTTATAAGTTTCTACCATGTGATAATAACACAAGTTTGTCATATAACAAAAGTTTTCACACACACAAACACCCATTGATCAATTCATAATATGCACAATCATGTAATTGAATGTCTGAGCTAACAAAGTAAATCATTGCCATGTTTGTGTTTGTTTATGATCAATTCAGATGGCAGAACACAATGACATTCCTTATGGACCAGAACCTGAACCAAAACTCTCATGGGAAGAGACCTTTCCCGAAGATTACACCAGGAAGATAGGAAAGAACAATTTACGAATCAACTTCAACAAAATCACATGCAACGAATCCTCATGTATTGTTGCAGTGGATGCTCTCCTATATCACCCCAACAAGCTCTTGTTCACCAAGTCAGCTTCGGTCTCCTGCTTCTACATACACCAGTTTTGGCATACACTTCAGCTTTACCTTGGGGAAGCTTCCTTCACTTGCATGCTTCATGACAGACAAGTTACTGTAGATATAGACACACTTAGGAATGTTCTTGGGTTACCCGAACTTGGCCCAGATGAAGAATATGACCAAGTACCTACAGAGGAAGAGCTGATAGAGTGGTTACGGGATATTGGCTATGACAAATCAGAAGAAGTTGTAACAAGACATTCTAGGGTCAACATCAGATTTCTTCCACAACCATGGAGAACCCTGTATATTCTGATTGCCAAATCCTTATCTGGCAGAGACACTGGCCATGAACACCCCAAGCTCCAACACCTCAAACTCTTCTGGGCAGTGGCAAACATAAAGAAAGTAGATTATGCCAGCATTATCTGGGAAGACCTTGTGTGGCACATTCAACACAAGACCAACAACATTCCATTTGTCCGTTTCACAAAATTACTCATCGAAAGCTTCCTTCGTGAGTATGACGATATTCCACAAAGACTTGATGATGAAGCCAAGCACACTTTCAGAAATGAGGAAACTCTCAGAATCATCAAGAGACTCGACACCAGCACACGCAAGCAAGGAAAGAAATTTCCCGACTGTCTCTTGAACGAAAAAGTGAAGCTTTCCAAGAATTACAAGTACTACCTTCAAGCTCTTGAAGCAGACAAAGTTGGTTTCTTGGACGAAGTTGTTCTACCTTCGTTCATGCAGAAGAAGGGAAAGAAAGGTAGCAAGACTGGGAGCTCCGGCAGTTCTACCCAGTCTAAACATAAGAAGAAGGGTACTCTTAAGAGAAGACTTCCTGTCAAGAAACCTGAATCCATTCCTGAACCTACACAACCATCTGACTCAGAAACCGAATCCGACAAAGGTCCAGTTTATAGGGAAGCCTTTGCCAATATCACCGAGAATGTCAATCTTGAAGATATTGATGATAAAGACTTGACATTTGAAGATTGGGAGAAGAACATTGATGAATTTGCTGACAACGCTGAATACCCAGCAGATCTCAATCAAAGACCTTTCACTGAAGCAGTAACTAAGTTGGAAGAAGAAAGGGTCAGGAAAGAGAAGCTGAAGGAACCCATGACTGCTGAACAAGAGTCTACTCAACCTAATATAGGTCTTTCAGTAGAAGAAGAAAATGAAAGAACTCTTAAGCTGGGTCTCCTCCATAGCAAGATAGATGCATTCAATGCTGATCTACCTCCACCTCCAGTGTTCTCTCATACTACCGAAGCTGGCGGATCTAGCAGCATTCCTGATTCTGCTACAGGAATCAATACTGACTTGGTAGCCTACGACAATCCTTCGGTATCTCCCACAGACATAGAAATGACTAATGCTTCAGCAACGGGAGAAGAGGAAGAGGAAGATCCCATGGATACTGATGCTCCACAGTTGATATCTATGGAAGAAATGGAGCTCAGAGAAAGGGCTCAAGAAGAAGAATTAAGGAAAAAGCAAGAAGCTGAGGAGGCTAGGCTTGAAGAGCTTGCACAAGCCAAACTGGAAGAGACAATCCGTATGGAAGAAAGCAGGAAGGCTGAAGAGGCAGCCAAGCTGGCAGAAGAAAAGTTAAAAAGAGAAGAAGAAGCCAAGCTTCTGAAGAATTAAGGCTTAAGGCCGAGGCTGACAAACTAGCTGAAGAACAAAGGTTGGAAGAGGAAACAGCCAAAGCAAAGAATGTTGAAGAACCCGAATCACAAAGAGGAGATGATAAGGACGTTACTACGAACATAGAATCTTCACAATCATCACCTCCTGCATCCGAATCAACCCACGACAAATCAATCAAGAAACCAACAAGCACCAAAGCCTCTGCTGCATCGAAGTTGCTAAAGTCAGCATTTAGAAGAGTTCATGAAAAGAAGAAAAACAAATTGGAAGATCAGGTTGCATCACTAGCAAGCCAAGTTGCTGAACTGACAAAGCTCAACACTAATGTCCAGGAACTTCAAGATAAGGTTGACACCTTCTTAGCAAAGGATGTGCAAGAGAACTTGGAAGCCACATTGGCTGCTCAAGCACACCAGTACATGGAACAACACTTAGTTGCTGAGTTGAAAGAGCTGCTGGCACCTATGAGAGATGAACTCACCAAGTTCGCAGAGCAAGCAGTCAAGAAAGTGATCCGATCTACCACGTTTACTCTTCGAGCTGACAAATCAACTGTTCCACTACCAGGGTTATCTATGGACGAATTGGAAGCCCAAATCTTGGACAAACTGGCAAGCAAGTTCACATTATCACCTGAAGAAGCTAAAGTCCTGGAAGCTTTGAAAGCCAAAATGACTAAAGAGACTTGCAGCACAGAGGCGGACAAACTGAAACGTCCAAGAGATGATGAAGATCAGGATCCTAACTCTCAGGCAAATAAACATAAGCAAGCCGAAGGACCCTCATCTCAATCAAAAGCACCGGTCATCCCTCCTACTACTACAACATCTTCACAACAACCCAAGGCATCTGGTTCCGCTCCCAAAGCACATGCCACTTTGAATACACAGGGGGTGACGAGATTCCTCAGCCCGATGAAGTACCAGAATCGTCTTCCAAGAAGAAGAAAGAAAGGAAACGAAAGCATCATCAACACAAACCGGACACCTCATCAAAAGGCACAGAACCCAAGAAACCGAAAACCATCCTCAAATGGCTAGACCAAGACGATACTGCCGATTATTCCTGGTTTGAAAAGATGATTAATTCACAACCGCCACTTGCAGACAATCAAGAACCTCAAGATGGTCGAACAGTGGAATACGCTCAGTTGATTCAGCATAAGTTTCAGATGAAAAAGATGAATAAGAAAGAGCTGCGAAGAATCAAGAATGATGCGTTCAATCTTCTGAAAGATCGGTCTGCTAACTCCATCGAACTTGAGTACCATCTGGAAAATATTGCTCGAGCTATGTCAAGCAATATTGACTGGACCAATCCTGAATCTTACGTCGATCCGGTCACAAGGAAAACCGCACCATACATAACCGACTGGTCCAAACCACTACCGATGATTGGGAAGCCTAAGGAACCGAAGATCCCTTACAAGTTCTTCTTCAACAATGACTTGGAATTTTTGCAACTCGGCAGCAAGATTGAGAAGAAGTACGTCACATCACTTGCCTTTCTCCCTGCAGCTAGATATCTCAACAATGCCATCGAAGAAGAAGCCTCTGCATTATTCATCGACAAAGTTGTTGACTATGACCAGAATGCACTCTATGGTATACATCATTGGCCAGATAACCGGGCACAGTATTATCGCAACAGCAGACTCAACCAGACAATGGGTGATGTGACAAGTGATTTGAAGATAGTCTCGATTCAGTTCATTTCGACTGTCACTCACTTTGGGTACCCCTTCCTCAGCAAAATCACACTCAAAAGACTTGATGAAAAAGAGTATGACATTTCTGAGTCAGACTTTCCACGACTACTCCTAAACGATATAGAAGACATGTACCTGCTCAAAGTTCAAGGAAAGCTTTGCAACTTACCTAAAGAGATGCAGCTTGCCTTTATCACAGCTCTCCTAATCTTCATTAGGCAGATAGTCATCAGAGAAAGAGTAGAAGATCTTCAACTGGGAGTGGAAAGTTATCAGAAGAAGTTGAATCTCACCAAACCAAACCTGTTTGACATCCCCAACCTTCAACATCTATCTCAATACTCCTTGATCAAACATCCGGCATTTGGGTTCACCTACCGCAGTGTAAACGGTCGTAACTGCTTCATGGCCTATGGAGAAATACATAAGTTCTGTGATGAAACCTTGAAGTTCATCAGGGACGGAATCAAAAGCAGATTGGATGACATAGCACTGGGTAAATCTAAGGATTGAGAACCGGTTGAAGCACAGGGATCAGTTCAGGAGATTGGAAAGTTATGTTGGTGGCAGACCAGGATTTCCGGTGTTGACATTTCAGAGACCTGATTGGTAGAAAGTTGTAAGAATTTGATTTGATTTATCAATATTATACTTCATAATGGCTTGTGCACGCATTACAGTGCACAACCCGAACTTGTAAAGAAAGGACCCTGAGGTACGCATCAGTGCCTCAATCCTAGTATAAGGAGCGAAGGCTTCTTACTTTTGAGTAGAATTAATCAAATGTGTTATGATTTTCATAATTCTGCTCAAAAGGACAAGTATTTCACCTCAATAAGACCTAATCACTTGTTGAGGGGGAGCACTTGTCAAAACAAAATACTTTGTTCTAAAATCAAAAGTTCTTGATGAATCTCCCCATAAGACTCAAAAAGCATATTTTAATCAAAAGTTTATCAAAAACAACATCTCATATGCTATTTTTGAGGGGGAGAAAATGAAAAAGTGATTAAAATATAAGAAGTCAAAGCTTAAAAGTTGTATCATGTGCGAGCTAGACTCAGTATTGACCCAGGAATTGACGAGACAATAAAAGTTAGGAATATCGAAAAGACTTATCCTCGACGGGTAATAACATCAAGTTAGTTACTAGGGCTAGTTGTCACCTAAAAGTTGACAATGTATCTCTTTAACTAACCACGTAAGCGTGTCTCGAAAAGGATTTGTCTTAGTAGAAATGTACCATCTCGAGAAACTTTCTGTGGACTAGACCAGGCCGGGTAATAACTTCATGCTAGTTTAACTAGTGATGTAAGCGTGTCTCGAATCGGTCTTGTTCACGGAAAGTGGATCAATTCAAAATGCTTGCTCCTCCCGCATGTGCAAATTTATTAAATACTTATGAGCACATGTGCAGGGGGAGCCCTTCAAAAGTGTACACAAAACTCTCAAAGTGTTAACCAAAATATTTGATTATCACAAACACTTTGAGAGATTTTCAATCAAAGGTTTCTTGGCTACTGTCGGAGTTATAAGGTGATTAAGATAGGATAAAACCGTCCTATGATCCGCCAGAGCCGGAGGGATCTACCCAAGGACATCTCCCATAGTTAGAATTAGAAGTCCTTAGGTATGATACGAAAAAAGGAGAAAAGAATGAAAGGGAAAAAAGGAGTTGAAGAATTAAAAAGAAATGTAAAAGAAAAGGGTGAAAAGAAATAGCCCTCCATATGTTCAACCTTAGGGCAGACACCGGGTTCAACTCATATGCTACTGGTTGTTGCTAAGGCGACACCGGTATTGAAGATAAAGTCGTCATGGACCAAGTGACGCAATGCACTAAACCCTCTTAACCACTCAAGTTCTCTTAAAAGAACTTGTTTCATTCTCACGGGGAACCAGTGTAACCTATCGACCTATCTCTTAGAGATGGTTGATATTGAAGCAGGAGACCCCTCCCTAGTCTCCGCATAGGAAACCTAAGTGTGCACTTATAGAGTCTAGAGCCTTGAGATACATCAAAGATCTCCTAGGAACACTTAGTATTTCTACAACTGGTGTTCTACATCAATGGACACCAGCTGTAAATTATCGAGTCCTTCGCAGATCTTAGCAATCTGCCGAGAACGTTTATGAGAGGATTACTTATGTATTTCTCAATGATTGAAAGGAAACTCCTGCCAGGGTCAACATCAAATAGCCCTGACAGCATGTCACTTCGGTAACCCCACAAGGGTTACGCTTAGTGTTTGCGATGGTTCCATAGCGGTCTACAGTCGTGGAGTGATCCCCAGTGACTCACCCAGTCATTGAGCTACTTAGTAGGTCTCGTAAGCTCCTTCGGGAGTATCTGATATGGGAACGGCCTGGATAAGGATTAGAAGGAGTCTTCACACTATGTTGTTGATGAGCTCTAATTCCTTATCTGTAAGTACCGGTTATTTATTGCTAACTGTTTACTCGCAGGTACCTCACTTCCATGATGGTAGATTCCAACATGCTCATACATACATCTTGATGCAAATGACAGCTCCCCCAAAGATCTTAGCACCACAAAGTTCAAAGAAAGATTCTACATCAATAAAGAAGAATCTACAAAGTATAAAGACTTAAAGATCTCAGAATGTGAAAAGGAACTTCATGTACGTGAAAGTATAAGTTCGAAGATGTATGAGTATGTTGGAATGGCAGACAACCACCACAGACGCAGGAGTGACGAACGGCAGACTACTTCATGACACAATCACTACATCATCACCAAAGAACAAAGACATAGAGCAAAGTACAATCATTATCACTCAACCATTTTGAAGACGTCTAAAGCTTTACATGTCACAAGTCAACGACAAAGATGAAGACGTCAAGCAACCGTGATGACCTTTTGTAATAGGTTGCTTAGTTATTTATTTTACATTGTTTATGTTACAAGGCTTTAGTATGAAAGTCCAATGGGCTTGAAAGCCCACGTTTAAGCATGATGAGGGAGGAAGGGAGTGTTGCCCTACTCCTCCCCTATATATACTAAGCTTATGTAACTCTTACATTTGTTGGTTATTTTAATATCTTAGTGAAACTCTTGTTCTTATTTTTCTCTCATTTCTTATAATCAACCATCTCTCATTCTCATCTTATTTCTTTCATTATCATACTTGTGTTTACATAAATGGTGACCTAACAAAACGTAACATTACCTCCGTCACATTTGTGATAAGAAGTGAAGAGGCTTTTGTTACCCGTCATGTGCCTTGAACAACCGCTATCTTTAATCCATTCATCCGGTTCCAAACAAACTTTGAGGCACACCTATTTTATGAAAAACACTCAAACATTTGGTCCCCAATTTCTCATGGATCCATTTTGGTTAATCATGCCATTAATTTGTTCCAAGTATGAAAATAGAGCATAAGGGTTCCATGGCATGTGGTTTGGAGTTTGGTAATGTCTAGGAGTGTTTTGGTTCCAAACATGTTGGTAGTTTGGTCGAGCGTTGAAGTTGCTCTTCGGAAAGGGGCGTTTGGGAATTGGAGTCTTAGGTCTCGGTTGAGTAGTTTTAGCTCTAAATTCATTTTTACTAAATCCTACTCCAGTTTTAAACACAGGTTTTGTTCCATTTTTGTATGTAACTTTAACAAATTTTGAACGATCCGAAGTGGATGGAGTTACTGCTGCAGCAGACTTGGCGGAACCTTCAGGACCAACGGGCGGAACCCTAAATTGGGTTTCGCCTGATCCGCAGGCTGCTGTAGCAATTTTATTTGTTTCTTGAGCAATCTTTTCTTGTTTCATTTGACCCTTTGAAGTTTCTATTTTCGTAAATCCTAGTCCTGTTTTATCAAAGGGTGACTTTTGAAGTTTCATAATTTCATCCGCACAAGAAATGTTCTTATCGAACTTCTTAAACTTTGTGGTTTGTTTTATTAGATCATTTTGAGTAATTTTGAGTTTCTCAACTTCTAGTTTAAGCTCTTCACATGATTTGCAAGGTGTGTCAATACCTTTACTCTTTTCTAATCTCTTAGCCTTTTCTTTTAATTCATAAACTTCATTTTCTAAAAACTCCTTTTTAGTTTTCAAAAATTTATTTTTGTTTATGATTTTTAAGCTCAATTCACAAAGTTTGTTATATTCTTTTTGTAAAGTGTCATCATCAATAGAGGAGTAAGATGAGTCGGATAATACCTCATTTGAGTTGTGAGCCATGAGAGCAATATCGTCATTCTTTGGCTCATCGTCATCTCCTTCATAGTCACTCCAAGCACCACCCACAAAAGCTTGTTGAGGTTTGCTCTTGGGTGGTTTTGGACATTCTCCTACAAGATGACTTGTGTCTCCACACCTATAGCATTTTCTTTCAACCTTTCCTTTCCTATCATCACGATCTTTTCGGAAAGTTTTCTTGTCATCTTTAGGTTGCCTTACAAACTTTCCTCTTCTACGAAAGAACTTCTTGAAGTCTCTAACGGCCATAGCATATTCCTCATCATCACTATCCGAAGTAGATTCTTCATCATCACTTGATTGGACTCTAGCTTTTAAGGCAATGGACTTAACTTTTTTTTTCTTGCCTCTAACTAGTTCCGAATCTTTTTCCATTACCATTTCGTGAACTTTAAGGTTTCCAATTAGCTCATCAAGTGACATGCTTGAAAGATCTTTGGATTCTTCAATTGCCGTCACTTTTGCTCTCCACTTCGGATGGAGTGCTCTAAGAAATTTCCTGACAAAGTTCTTACTACAAAAAGATTCGTCAAGTGCTTTAAGTGAAGTAATAATAGTATTAAACCTAGCAAAAGCATTATCAATAATCTCATCTTCGGAAATAACAAATTGTTCATATTGTTGAACAAGAAGATCAATTTTGTTATCTTTAACTTGTGAGTTTCCTTGATGAGTGACAATTAAAGATTGCCAAATATCTTTAGCGGTTTTACACAAAAAGACTCTTTCATATTCTTTCTTAGGCAAAGCGTTGTAAAGCATCATTTTAGCTTCATTATTTTTACCAATTAATTTCTTTTGATCATCATCTTTGATGTTAGTAACTACGTTATCACCATCAATAATTATATACCACAAATCTATATCTTTAGATTTCACGTAAGTTTCAAAACGGTTTTTCAAATATATAAAACCATTTGCTTCAAAGAGTGGTGGTCTTTGCATAGATTGCCCTTCTTTGTAATTTTTAAAATCCATGGATCGTTTCAAGTTTTAAAACACAATATATTTTAAAAGCTTGAGTAACGTAGCTCTTGATGCCAATTGTGGAAAACTAGAAGGGGGGTTGAATAGTTTACCGATTAAAATCTTTTTAACTTGTTAAGTTAGCTTTGAAACTTTCCGTTTGATCAAAGATATATACACAAACACAATATATAACATGCAAGTAAATGAAATAAACGATCAAACCACAACACGAGTATTTATCGTGGTTCGGCTACAAGGACTCTTTTTCCTTGCCCTACGTCCACGCCCCGAGTATCCAACTCGAGAGTTACTTTCACTAGTCAACAAGCTCCTTTCACCGGCGGAGAAAACCTTACACGTCGCTTATACTTTTACCGACACAAAGCTAGATGTTGAGTTCTTTACCAAGGGTACAACCACTCCCGTTAGTTCTTTACAAGGGTACAACTACTCCCGATACACTTTGTATTTTGAGGACTAAAATACTAACCGATCACTACTGAAAATACACAATCAAATGAAGTGTAAACTACACAAGTCTACACAATGCTAAGCTAACAAGTCTTGCAATGTTGTGTTGAATACTTGTTACTTTTAGTAAGCTCGTGAATCTCTTTGCTACAAAAAGAAACTTCACATATGAAATGTTAAGAGGTTAGATGAAAGAATGAATGTGTGTGTAAAATATCATGTCAAGTGATGAGCCAAAATTCAACTTGTGGCTCAATATTTATAGCCAAACCTTCTGCAGGTCTGGCGGATCAGGCGGACCCCTCAAAAGGGTTCCGCCCGTGTACCTCCAGGGTACCGCCGGGCTTGCAGTTGGTTTTGCAATAAATCTTGCAAACCAAACAAAGTCACATCTCATTACTCTTGCAAACCAAACAATGTCACATCACATAATATCAAGTCAAACACTAAACTTGCAAGTAACATCAAAGTAAGTCAAACACATTTTTTTTTCCATAAATGTATAATGACAAAACTTGCCATAAATGTGATGTGACAATTCTATTTTTAGAAAATAAAAAGTGTTGTGTTTTATGAAATGTAAAATGTAGCAAGAGTCTAGTTTATGCAAGTCTTTAAAACTAAGATAATGTTTTACTTAGAAACTAAAGTTTACATTTGTCATTAACAAAATTTAGCGAAGATCGTAAAATATAAAAAACGTTTTTAGGCGATATTTGTATTAACACTACCCTACTAATTTATGAAAAGTAGTAAAATAAGAAAAAATTTGGACAACAACCAGGAAAGCTTGAAAACTACAAGGAGATGCAAGATTTGGATTTAAAACTACTACTAAGAGATAACTAAAGTTGATCTAATTTTGAAAAATGACATAAACTTGTTTTTAGGCCAACAAAACTGCTTGTGCCAAACACCCCTTTAAGGGTAACTGTTTGGATTTTTTTTAAGCTAAAAATCGATTTTTAAGACTAAAACTTGCAAGCAAATGATATATTAAACAATAACTAAGCTAGAAAAGCAATAGTGAACAAGAAATAAGCAACAAAAAAATAATAATAATAAAATAATAATAAAATAAAATAAAAAGCTAATGAACTACAACTGATTTTTTTTTGGATTTTTGTGATACTTATGAGAACTTAAATAAATGACTTGAAAAACAGTTTCCAAGGAAGCAGAAGCTCACAATGAGCTTTATGAGCTTGTGTGAGTTTGTATAAACAGTAGTATAGGCTGAAAATGGGAAGCTAGAATTTTTAAGAAAATTAACTAAAAACTTGTAAATGTTAACAGTGAGATAAAAGAAAGCTGAAATTACATTACACCAGGATTCATGAGTACAAATTTTAGATAAAACTGAATTTTAATAAGCTAAAAACTAAAACCACACTAAAACTATTCCACTCCTACTTTCTAAAATCTACTACCCTTTCTTTTCTCTTTCTTTTTCCTTTTATAGCCTGAGGTAGGGTTCCTGAATCTTTCCCATCAATTTCCAGCCTTTGGATCACTCTATTTCATCTCAGCCATTGAAATGGCTTTTTGGCGCCAAATTGGTTTTCGGTGGATTGGTGACTTGGAAGAGGTGGTGGTAGTTTTAGCACATGGGTTTGGGCTGTAGGGTGGCTGGTAGGAGTGGAGTGTGGCAGGGGAGTGTGATGATGGTGTTGGAGTAGTTTTGCAGGTCACGGGTTGGAGGCTATGGAGGGAAAAGGTAGGGGTAACCATGGTTTGACCATGGTGGTGTTAGTTTGACCCCGGTTGGAATTTATTAACAGGTTAGGGGTTTGGGCTGGTTGTGGTGGGTGGACTGGGTAAGGGTGTTGGATCAGGGATTTATAAGGAGTGGGCTTTTGAGGGTGTTGGTTGTGTTGTATTTGGATTTGGTTTAAAGTAATACAAGGGCCCGTTTGGTTTAGGCTTATTAATCAAAAGGACCATTCATGTAAAAGCTGAAATTTAAGGACCAATCTTGCCAACTGTTCAAAGTTAATCCAGGGACCAAACTTTCCACATTCCATTTATATAAGTACCATAAAAGATATTTTCCAAAATAAAACCCCCAGGGACTGAATCTGCCAAAGTTTCAAAGTTGAAGGACCAAAATTGTGAATTTTTAACCCTTTTCACCCAAGGACTAATTTTGATAACTTTTGAATTCCAAAGGACTTGGGTTGACTTTCCTTCCAAAATAAATGCTCAGGGACTGATTTTGTCAATTTTTGAAAGTTGGGGGACTGAAACTGCCAATTATGCAAACTTTGTTCGTTTTTCATCTGTTTTTAATCATTTTGCATCTGAAACATATAAAACACAATTCCTGGGATATTTTCAGTATTTTGATGCATTTTTGAGTGTTTTTAAATGTTTTGCAGCTCAGATTTAACCAAAAATGATGAGTGCTTGAGCACTCATCATTGGGTAAAGAATTTTGGGCTGAAGCTATGACGTATGTGTGTCACCTCATTAACCGTTTGCCATCTACTTCTATTGATGGGAAAACACCATTTGAGAAATGGTATGGAAAACCTGCAACAGATTATGATTCCTTGCATGTGTTGGTTCCGCTGCATATTATCATGTGAAGGAATCAAAGTTAGATCCTAGAGCAAAGAAAGCATTATTCATGGGGTTCACCTCTGGAATCAAAGGCTATCGTCTATGGTGTCTAGAGACGAAGAAGACAATCTTTAGCAGGGATGTCACCTTTAATGAATCTACCATGTTGAAGAAGGTGAATGCTAAGCAGTTAGATGGAACTCCTAAGAAGGTGGAGTTTGAAAGAATAATTGTACCAGATGATAAATATGATTCTCCTGTGGTAGAAGGAGGTTATGAAGAAGAAGAGGTTCAAACCGAATAACCTCCACAGCAACAACATGAATCAATTGCTACCAGCAAGCCCAAAAGAAACACTAAAAGGCCTGCTCGCCTTAATAATATAGTGGCTTTTTCATCTTCAATTGCAGCTGATGATGTTCCTACTACTTACTCTAAAGCGGTTCGAGACTCAGAGAGCGAGAAGTGGAGGATTTCCATGAGCGAAGAAATGTAGTCTCTTTGGAAGAATCAGACATGTGAGTTAACCAATCTCCCAAAAGGGAAGAAGGCAATTGGATGCAAATGGGTGTATGCAAAGAAAGAAGGATTTCCTAGCCAAGATGATGTTCGCTACAAAGCAAGATTGGTAACTAAAGACTGCGCTCAGAAAGAGGGAATTGATTACAATGAAGTTTTTTCTCTAGCGGTAAAGCATTCCTCTATTATTATTTTGTTGGCTTTGGTAGCACAGTTGGATTTGAAACTAGTTCAGATGGATGTGAAGACTGCATTTCTACATGAATACTTGGAAGAGGAAATCTATATGGATCAGCCAGAAGGATTCAAAGTTGCTGGAAAAGAGCATGAAGTATGTAAGCTTCATAAATCATTGTACAGATTGAAGCAATCCCCAAGACAGTGGTACAAGCGATTTGATAAGTTTATGATGGAGTCGAAGTACACAAGGAGCAAATACGACCATTGTGTCTATTTGAAAAAGCTACAAGATGGGTCCTTCGTATATCTTCTTTTATATGTAGATGATATGTTGATAGCTTCTTAAAGTCTAGACCAGATTGAAAAGTTAAAGACTCGTTTGAAAAGTGAATTTGAGATGAAGGATCTCGGTGAAGCAAAGATGATTCTTGGCATGGAGATAGTTAGAGACAGAAAATTGAGGAAGCTCTGTTTGACTCAGGAAAATATCTGAGAAGGATACTAAAGTGTTTTAGGTTCGACAAACAAACAAAACGAGTTAGTACTCCACTCGCTTCTCAATTTAAGATCAGTGCTGCTATGTCACCGAAAGATGATGCAGAGAGGGCATACATGAAGAAAGTGCCTTATACAAATGCTATTGGTAGCTTAATGTATGCTATGATATGTACTCGACTAGATATTAGTCATGTTATTTGGATGGTGAGCAGGTATATGCATAACCCTGGAAAAGGACATTGGCAAGCTGTTAAATGGATATTACGGTATATCCATAACACAGTCGATGTAGGGTTAGTATTTGAACATGGAAGTAGTTAGTGGGTAGAAGGATACTGCGATTCAGACTGTGCCGGAGACTTAGACAAGCGAAGATCTACGACAGGCTTTGTATTTACTCTGGCAAAAGCTCCAATTAGTTGGAAGTCTACCTTACAGTCAACTACTGCTTTGTCAACTACGGAAGTAGAGTATATGGCTATTACAGAGGCTGCAAAGGAAGCAATTTGGATTCAAGGGTTGCTCGGTGAACTTGGAATCAATCAGAAATTTGTCACGATGCATTCTGACAGTCAGAGTGCAATTCACTTAGCGAAGAATCAAGTTTATCATGCAAGGACGAAGCACATTGATGTTCGGTATCATTTCATACGAGAGATACTGGAAGAAGGTGGAGTTAGAATTGAGAAGATCCATACTTCTAAGAATCTCGCAGATATGCTGACTAAAGTATTAGCTGGGATCAAGTTCAATTACTATTCGGACTTGATCAATGTTGTGAAAACATGAAGATTGGTTTGAAGACTCCACCAATGACAGCCGGTAATGAGATTGAAGAATTGATATTCGCCAAAGTGGAGATTTGATATAATAATTGGCAAATATCAAATTGGATAAATAATTGACAACTTGTTGCTACAAGTTGCTACCACTTGCTCCACTTGCTTTGATTCATTGAACTATCATGGAGTTGTTTGCCTATAAATAGAGGAGAGAATTGCAAAAATCGTCCCTAAAGTTTGGCCAAATTGCACGTTTCGTCCACTTGCTTTGATTCATTGAACTAGCATGGAGTTGTTTGCCTATAAATAGAGGAGAGAATTGCAAAAATCGTCCCTAAAGTTTGGCCAAATTGCACGTTTCGTCTCTAAAGTTTGGAAAGTGCAAGGATCGTCCCCGTGGAGAAAACTTTGGTGCAAGTATCGTCCTCACGAGGACGATTTGCACCAAAGGTTTCCCCCAAAAGGACGACACTTGCACTAAAGGTTTTCCCACAGGGACGATCCTTGCACTTTCCAAACTTTAGGGACGAAACGTGCAATTTGGACAAACTTTAAGGACGATTTTTGCAATTCTCTCTAAATAGAGCTTTAGTTTGTTGTTGCAATCACACCAAAACACACATGATACAAGCAATCTTGTAGTGTTCTATTTTCCTTTCTTTTGTACTAGTAGGTTTCTAGTTTTGCAATATGTTTCTTTGATTGAGAAATATATAAGAAAGTTTGGTGTTCATTCTCTTGTTCTTTTAGCATTGTCTTAATTTTCAATAGCTAGTTTGAGGTATAATTGTGTTGAAAGATTCACACTTTTTACCTAGTCGGTGGGATATTATCGCGGTTATTCCACAACAGTAGCTAAGAGGGATACAAGAACCATTAACCAGGCCTTGCCTCATGAATTTTCTTGCATCATAGTATCATTTCAGAACTGGGAAATAATACGTACACCAGACAAATACTCAGATCATCCAAGACCTCAAAAAGATCGATGACTTACAATTGCATTTGAGCCTGTATATACATTAGTTTACAACTAATTAACCAACCTCAAGTATTAACCTTCAACACATACATTGACAAATAATTACCCATTCTCATGTCGAACCTGATCACAAACATAAACCCTATGACAAGACTAACTACTTTTTTCTTGACAAAAATGAACATGCAACTCGATCGGCAAACTTGGAATCACTGCTCCCACGGAAGCGAAACCAAATAGAGCCTAGACTTTTAGTTCACACTTTTTTTTATCTCAATCATAGCCTTCTTATGTTGCAACTATATATATACAAGTTACTTTAACTGCAACCAAATCACATAATCAAATCTTTACATCAAACGAACCACATCACCGAAAACAAACACTTCTCAAATAATTATACAAAAACCATACAAAAAAATGAAGACTAAACCAAAATCCTTTTAGAACTCTCTCTACTCATACTATCTTGATTAAAAATACAACTAGTCATACTCACAGAAACATCTTTCTTCTTGATTCTATTCAAATCCCAATATTCGTCGCTTAGATCACCGTCTTTTCCAACCACAACACCTCCACCATTGCCACCGTCAGCAATCGACGCTTGTTGCCACTTGCACCATATCCTCAGCATCAAATACAACAGATACAAACATATAACAGTTGCACTAAATACAATAGCAACCACAATGCCTGCAGCAGCTGCATTTGACAGCTCGTGTCGGGCTGTGAAGGGACAGGATTTCCCATCACATGTAAAGTTGTTGTAACTAAATGAGTTTGGCGGGAAATTTTGAAAATTCGTTGGGATTTTGCCACTTAAGTGATTGTGTGTGAGGTTTAGCGCGTGTAGAGAGGTTAATCTTCCTAATGATTGTGGTATGTTGCCGTTAAGTTGGTTGTAAGAAAGATTTAGTCTCTCGAGTTTGATAAGATTTGATAATGAGGATGGGATTTCACCTGTGAGATTGTTTGTGCTGAGATCAAGGATCACTTGGAGCTCGGTTAGTGTTCCGAGTTCTGGTGGGATTGAGCCGCTTAATGTGTTTTCTGACAGACGTAACTCGAATAACTTTTTGCATCCACCTAGTGTTTCAGGAATTGTTCCTGAGAGATTGTTTTTTTGGAGCTTTAAAACGTTTAGTCCCGTTAGGTTTCCTAGCTCTTTGGGGATTTGACCCGAAAGCATGTTTTGGTTTAGTGAAAGCTTGAGTAGTTTTGAGCAGTTACCGAGTTCACCAGGGATTGTACTAGTGAAGTTGTTGCTTGAAAGATCTAGCTCACCGAGGTCGTTTAGTGATCCTATCCATGATGGAACAATGCCCGAAAACTGGTTGTTGCTGAGTAGTAAATGACTGATCTTTTTACAGTTTGAGAGCTGTAAGGGTAGCTCTCCTGTGAAGTTGTTGGATGAAAGATCGAGAAAGTTTAGGTCATTAAGCTGGCCGAACTGTGAAGGAATGGTTCCATTTAGATGATTGTGAGCAAGTCTAATGCGCATAAGATTCTTGGCCAATGCTAGTTCTGAAGGGATGGGGCCTGAGAAACTGTTGTTGGTTAAGTCTAGCAATGACAGCATACTCGAGCTTGTGACAGGAGAGATTGAACCATAGAATTTGTTGCGCGAAACGTTTATGATTGTGAGGTTTTTCAAAAGGGATAACGATTCTGGAAAAGGGCCTTCGAATGAATTGTTGTAAAGGCTAAGGATTTTAAGGTCAGTGAGGTATCCAAACGTCTTTGGGAGTGATCCCGTAAGCTTGTTGTCGCCTAATGACAATGTTTGAAGCTTCTTGCAGTATCCCAAACTTATTGGAATTGGACCAGATAGATCATTTTGCCTTAACTGAAGAAAAACCAGATTTTTGAGCTTCCCTATCGTATCAGGAATCGGGCCGCTGAAATGATTCCCAAAAAAATCGATTTCACTTAAACTCGAGCAGTTCATCAACTCGTTTGGTATGTTCCCTGACATCTGAGTATCATATAGATACAGTACGCTTAACTTCTGCAGCTTTCCAATTTCAGTTGGGATTTCACCTGTGATCATGTTGTCAAACAGATAAAGGCTGACTAAATTAGTCAGGTTTCCGATTTCGGGAGGTAGACCACCTGAAAAACTGTTATTGTTCAGCAAAAGATTGGTGAGGCTTTGCATCTTATCAAGCTGAGAAGGTAGTTCGTTTTCAAAGTTGTTGTCTGAAATGTCTAGTACTTCGAGTGATGAACATTTTAGCAACTCTGAGGGGAAGTTACCAGAAAGATGGTTTCCCAAGAGTAAAACAACACGTAAACTCGAGTTTTGGGAACAAAGATTCTTAGGAAAGCCACCGGTGAAAGAATTACCTGACAAAGCTAAAGCTTCGAGGTTATTGTTTCCATTGAAATCCAACAGGCTTATGTTTCCGGAAAGATTGTTGCTTGAAAGATCAAGATTCTGAAGCTGAGGCAGTTGGACTACTTCCAGTGGAATTTCGCCACTTAGCCGATTTCCAAGCAAGTTCAAGTATTTCAAGCTGGAAATACCTGATAACTCGGATGGAATTGATCCCGTGAGGGTATTGTTGGATAAATTCAAGATTTCGAGTGATTTAAGCTGCCCCATTGAAGAAGGAACTTCACCTTCGAGCCGGTTGTTTGATGCTGCAAAGTCTTGAAGTTCTTGACAGCCACTGATTTCTTTCGGAATGGTGCCACCAAGATTGTTGACCTGCAAATGGAGGGACTTCAACTGCTTCAAGTTTCCGATTTGAGATGGAATACTTCCATTGAATTGGCAGTAAGCAAGTGCTAATACTCGTAATTCAGTTAACTCGCCAATACTTTCGATTATTTCACCAGTCAACAGATTATCTCCGAGTCTAAGAACTTGCAGCTTCTTTAAGTGACTCAACTCCACTGGAATTTGACCCGAGAGATAATTTGAGAACAAAAGGAGTTCTTGAAGATCTTGAAGCTGCCCAAGCTCAGGAGGGATCAAACCCGTGAGGTAATTCATTGAAAGATCAATCTTTTGAAGTGAAACGAGGCGTGAGATGTCAGGAGATATTGATCCTGACAGACCCGAGTTAGAAAGATTCATACCAACAACACGAGTTTGATCTTCCGAGCATTGTATGCCATTCCATGTGCATATACTTGAACTCGGCAACCAATTGCTAAACACTCCCACCGAATCATTAAACTGTAACTGAATTTTGAGCAACCAGAATGAATCATTTGAAGTAGCTCCAAGTGAAGCTTTCAAGAAAAAACCTAATACTACGAACAAAAGGATAGTATTCGGTATAGTACTACTACCCATTTTCGAAGGTTGGATTGAACGATTAAGATGAAAAGATCATGGCTTTGTACATGAAAATCAATAAGAAAAAGCTACTGAAAAATGTGAAAAAATCTTTGGTTTGAGAGATGGACAAAGGATAATGGGTTTCAGAAAAACAATGTGATATGTGACAGATCAATGTTCATGTTAACAAAGTTTATGATGATTGTGCATGAAAAGTGAGGAGTGTACCTTTTAACTTCTATAACTTTATATAAGCCTATGCTTCTCTCATTTTACCTAATAATTTAATCACTATGTACATAAAAAACTTTTATCTTAGTTTGACTATTCATTTATACAAAAAAGTTAGCAATAAAATATCTTACCTGGTTAAATCATGGCCAATCAACAGTTAACTATAACGTGAAGTTACATAACTGTGTTTTGTATAGTAATTTTGCCAAAATTTCGTCTAACTAGTCATATAATACCAGAATTCAAATTTTTACACAGAACAAGAGTAAAAAACCTATATATCAGCAGCGAAACTGTGTACAAATTTTCGACTTTTTGAAGTGCATATTTACAAAATGAGTTTTTATCCTAGACCAATATGTTTCTCTTTTCTCCACTGTCACACATTTGATAATTTAAGGAACAACTTCATTATTACTTTTAAGTAAACTAGTCGTGTAAACAATTCTTAGCAGGTTTTTCCAAGGATGATAGATTCAAGAAGAAGATAAGATTGTGATGGTTGAGAAAGAAAAAGAGAATTTGGAAGAGACCCACTTGCTTAGATGGATTAGACCATTTTAAGTTGAAATTTTTTATTTCATGTCCAATAAAAAGCCTAAGAGAATCTTATGATATATATCACCAAATTTAGATTAGGTTTGTTGACTTTCCAATATATGAAGTCTAAGATCCCTCCTTTCTAATCAAAATAATGGAATTTTAGCTTCAAGAAAAGTGAGACACATGCATCCTAAGGGTGATGAATTTGAGGTATTGACTTGTTATCCCTTCATGAATGGAGTTTAATATATAAAAGGAAGAAAAAGAGTCAAATTTGGCTATAGTATTGAAAGTTGACATTTATATGTTACTTCAGTCATATATACTTGAAGATTTTATGAAAGATTATGCTGTAAGTTTTATTTGAGGGTTAAACTTCTATGTTCTAAAAGCATGGTTGTGTTTGAATTGTAAATGTATTCCTTGTTTTGGATTCAAAAGCATGCATCATTTCTCGAAAACTATATTGATCTGGTTTTGAGGATTAAATCATGGGGATCATCGTTGACTCTGCCTATCTTTCGGACGATTAATCAAGGTAGTTTAGCTTGAATAACCTAAGAGACTATGACAGTAAATAGGACAAGTAGTCAGATTGTTCTGGATTAGCCCCTAACAAAGCTCTATGACTTAGTTCTCAAATCACTCCACCAAATCCTCACCTAATACTACTTAACTACGAAAAAGAAAACGCGCATTTGGAAAACAACCACATGGGAGTTTAGTTTTATTTGTAATGTCTCTTAATCCTCAACCATTTGTGTTCTTTTCAATGATAAGAATCATATTTGTTGCATGTTATTATAAAGAATAATGAAGAAGGATTCCTTGGTGGTATTGCTACCAAAACAAGAAATGACAAAGAAGTTGGCTTGATATTTGTTACATGTTATTTTTTTCAATGTGTGTGTGTAGTGGGTAGCTAGCAAGCTTTATGTCTTTCATTATCACCTTTCCTTAGTGTTTGTGTAATCAAAGAAGATGCAATATATCCCATGAAATTTTGTCCCATCAAGTACTCCATTTATGGATACCACATATGCTTGCTTGGTGGACCTTTGGACCATCCATCACCTATGAGTGCTTTTGTACTCATCTCTTCACAACATTTTATTACTTAGTCACCCATTCCATTTTCTTGCTATATTTGTGTGTCACGGTAGCTCGACAAGATACGAGTATCTCGTGATGCATATGAAACAAAACCTTCACATCTCGGTGTTATTTTCATACACGTTATTCGTAGGCAATCTTGAAGAATTTCTTTTCCCTTTAAAATAGGAGTAAAAACAAAGAGAATGACAACAAAAGATGATTACCTAATACGAAGATATGGATGGTTGGATTATAGTAATAATAACCCTATAAAAACAAAGGAAAAATCAAAATAGTAGACAAGAGAAAAACTCCAAGATTTGGTAACATTAATGGACCCTTAATAATGGTAATCATATAGTAATAATTGTAACTTTGTAATCATATAATAATGATTTAGAGGAGGAAAAGAAGTGCTAAAAAGATAGTATAACTTTTGATTTGTTGTATATAGTTTCTTTTTTAGCTGTAATGGTAGCAAGTCAAAGAGCAAAGGAGATGAAACAAAAGTTGGGATGGTCCATTGCCTTGAAGATTATTAAGTAGAGTCCAAGAGTGGTTATTGACTAGCTAATTGATGGCAACAACAATAATTATTTTGTTACTCCAAATTCTAGTTGTCATTGTTAAAAGATAGGCTTGTATGTGGTAAATGGCTTGTATGTGGTAAATGTCGGTAAAACGGATTGGATACGAGGTTTCTGATACTTACTGAAATAGATATAACTGGTCGGTTTTATCCGTTAACTTTTTTTCTAGCTCAAATTATGATTTGTATAAATATATCATGTATATATACTATATAGACATACTTTGGACGACCTCATTCACCCATTTGACCTCTTTAGTTTAAGCCTAATGCAAGAATCAACAAATCAACCATAAGCACATTTTTGCTTTCAATTCAAGTTTTCAAACAGATAATCAAACATAATCTGATTCAATTCTGTTCTTCTATGTATGCTATACAACCTGCAAAAGCACTTTAGCAATCACCGTTGACTTTTAATAGCATGACCAAGCTGAGTTTGACCTTTGACTTCAAATTCATTTTTCAAAATTTTAGTTAGCCACATTGACTTAAATTTATTGACAAAAACGCTGAAATATGCAACTTTTGAACCACTCATGTAAAATAACTCATTAAGTATATAAAATTATTCATCAAGTACTATAATACATAAGTATAAGATTCAAAAAAAAAAAAAACCTTTGGCGATCACTAGTTACAACTTACAACTATACAAAAGAATAGTCACCTGTACCTTTACAAGCTTTCTAACAAACACATAAACAATCCTTATTAAGCATTCAAATTCCAAATATGATGGAAAACGATATAGAACTATACCAAACTTTGAATAATCAAATAGTCCTTTATTAACATAGCGCGTTAAGGTTCATTTACATTCAATTTCATTTATTTGATGACCAAGTAAAAAATGGTGATCACATCGACTCAACTGGGGTTGCCGATCTACCTCAATTATTCGCCTACAAACATTACTCACAAATAAAGTAAAATCCTGAATTTGAGCCTACAATCATCCATGCCTTGCGGCCACTCGTTGAATTAGAATACAAGACTCTATATAAAATTGGCTCTCTTCAAAAACCTGATGAATTTGCAATAAGAAGGCCATATTGATTCCACATAGTCCATATATTTATCTACCACCCATAGTAGAAAATTATTCCAAATTCGTTTTGAAATTTCTACGTATCCTAAGCTCCAAAAGTCAACTGTGGGTGTCCATAAACGAACTCTAATCATTTCATTGAGCTTTCCAGAAGCAACATAATCGTATACCATTGGCGACTTCTTTAGTAGTTTGACTGATTGCCTGAAGCTAAAAATATAGAGTGAGGTTATCACCTGAACCGTGGTCATATATAGAGCCATGATGAGAGGTCCAGCAATCCACATTGGGGTTAGCTCCTTTGCAACTTCACCTCCGTACTTCATATTAACTGCTATGTACATAAGCATGCTGCAAAATAAATGTAACATTTTAATTAGCTACAGCAAGCAGAAGTACTATACACAACCAACATATTGCATCAAATTCATAAGATTTTGCAATTTTATTCAAAAGAGCTTTAATTTTTGCATCCTGAAGTTGATTATCTGACTATTTCGGCTTGAAGTTGCGATAATCAGTTTTTAGTGATTGAATAAACAGATTATGCTTTTGATTATCAAGGGTCAAATTATCAATTTCGTATCAGTTAAGAAATTTAAGATATAAGGGTAAAATAAAAGGACCTGTTTACCCATACTTTAAAAGCTAATTTATAAGAGATTTCTTCTCATTTCAGAAAATGTATCCTATTGGTGTTTGTGTCGGCTTATATAGCGGGCTTATGGCTTATTTGGTTTTCGGCTTATGTTTCATAAGCTCACTTTTTGTGGCTTATTTTGAAGCTTTTCGGCTTATATAAGCTTATTATGACATAATAGGCTTATATAAGCCGAAATGTTTCAAAATAAGCCACAAAAACTGAGCTTATGAAACATAAGCCGAAAACCAAATAAGCCATAAGCACACTATATAAGCCAAAACAAACACCCTCAGAGATATGTCCTGTTTGGGTCATTTCATAATCGAAAGTATGACAAGCAGGCAAACATTTCACCCTTTTGCACAAAAAAAAGCAGGCAAACATTTCATTATCTAATTGTTACAACTTCTGACAGCAGAACCACACACCTAAACTCTATATCCATTAGAACTTTCCATCAGAGTTGATAATCTAATCCTAATAAATCATTGAAATATTTATAAAGTGTTAAGAAACTAATGTTTAGAAAGGTCATGGAATGACAAGTGCACTTTCAATAATATAACTAGTAATACAAGAATAGCTTATATTATATACAGGAAAAGTCCAAATACTTGAACCATTGCACCTATTTTAGTCCAATGTTTGTAAAGTAAATACTTAACACATATTTTAACCCAAACTAATTTAGATAACAATCAGATGCGAGAAGTAATATCAGAGCTACTTACAAACACATCGTAGGTATCTTTATTGTTGCATGCGAACCCAGAAAGTCTGACCAAAGTATTTTTGACGTCTCGCGCCTTTCACTAATTTCGATCTTGTTCTCTGCTTCAACTGTTTTCAAAAATGGCCCCTCTAGTATTCCTTCTGATACTTGACATGGTGAAGGCTTTCGTAACAATGTCAACCAACTTTTAAACAGGTTCTGCACCGTTGCAGACCCTGCTATGGTCCCATTTGATTCTAAGGCAACCGGTGGTTGAATGTTTTGCACCTTTGGTTCATCATTTAAGGTTTCTTTACTATCTTGAATACCGCCTTTTAAGGATGATAAGATAAGGGATTTTCGATTTAATCCATGAATTTGTGGATACGTTATACTGTTTTTAGAAATAAATACGTCAAAAATTTATTTGAATTAGAATCATAATATATAAAGGGACGATCAACAGAAGGTTGCATTTATAAGGTCAAATGTGAAAGAATAAACATGAGTTATTACCATAAATGTGAACTGTGCTTCAATAAAATAAAATCTGCTTTTTTAAATTTTAGAAACGCTGCTAAAAGTTGTTTCGGCTTGATCTCTCGTTTCCAAGTTGGAGGTCTTGAAGGAGCGTATGAACACTTCAAATGAAAATTACAAGATTTATTAGAATATCAGCTACAAGTATTCTGTACCCATTATATAACTATATTAATTGTATTGACTAGAAATCCAAAATGCTAAATTTACCAAAGCTATGTTTAACCATAGCTGAATATAAAAAGTTTCAATAAAGCAACATCATTTCTTTTACCTGAACCTGATAGGTTACTAATGCCATTATCCCTTCAACAAGACCAAATCATCTAACAACCACGTTATGGATAATCAGATACCACCTGAAAATGTAAATTTATTATTAAAAAAAATGAAGGTAAAAAACAAGGAACAGGCAAGAAAAAAAACTCTAATATATATAACTCCCAAATTCAAATGCGAGAAGATATATACTTGGTTCTGTTAGCATGGTTATTCTATGAAATTTGAGTATTTGACAGACATGGAGCCATGAAACTTCAGGGGTATTTAGCATTGCGTTTGAAAGTGATTAAATTATATATATTCATTTCTAATCAAAAGAAGTTACAAGATAGAGCTTGGAGGTACATTCTGTATGGCGTTGTTATAATAAAATAATCAGTTATTTGACTGATTGACAAGCTAGCGGATACCCAGACTATACAGCAGATGCTGATCTCCTCAATTTCCCTATATAATCGGCATAAATTGACAATTGCTCCCCACTTCCTATACAGAGGGTGTTTGGTATTGCATATTTTAGCGTTTGCTGCCTAAAAAAAAAAAAAAAAAAAAAAAAAAAAAAAAAAAAACTCTGGAAGTGCTTGGACTGGTAAGTGCTTATGCTTATAAATAAGTACTTTTTGCTTATAAGGGGTGTTCTGCTTATGAGTAAGTAATTAATAGCTGCTTAAAAAATAAGTACTTCAGCATATAGTGTTTGGATTTGCAATATGTCATGTTATTTTAAATTATATATTCACTACTTATATTTCACATGATTTAGAATGTATCTATCTACATAAGTTAGGAGATAGCTGCTTATGAGGCCGTTTAGACCCGTTGCCCGTGCCCGCCCGTTTTACCATCTCTAAGCAAATCCAAACATTATCTGTTGAAGTACTTATTATTTAAGCAGATTTTAAGTACATTCTAAATCATGTGAAATATAAGTAGTAAGAATATAATTCAAAATAACACGACATAATGTTCAATATGTCAGCAAAGTTCTTGAGCAATCCTAACTTTTAATTCATTCATATATAGACTATTTATCTTGCAATGTTCCTTTGTGTCTTCTATTTTTTTAGTGTTTGTAGGCATCTGAGTAGCAAAAGTTGGATTGTAAGATTCTTGTTGTGCCTTGTCAAATGCATATCTATAAGTGTCGTAGATCTAGCATTCAAAACTCTAAAAGTTTATTCAATGACATTCCTTAACGATGAGTGATAATAGTTAAATGTCTTTTTTTCGCCTCTAAGGGTACACGTATTGCAGCAATATTTCCACAGCTATGATAACAAATGTCGCTCCCTTTATATGAAGCGAGATATCATTTAAGAAGGTGCTTGTTTAGTTTCATGTAAATTTTAGTTGCAGCTAGCAACAACTTTAAATAAGCAACCTTTAAATAAACACGTATATAGGAAGGTGCTTGTTTTGTACTCCTATATACATGTAAATTTTAGTTGCAGCTAGCAACATCTTATAAACTACTAATCCTAACAAATAAAAGACTAGTCATTAGTGAAAAAGGCAATGCTAAACACCACAGAAATGAATTTACGAAGCTACATGTATGAAGTAAGAGTAAGGAATCAAGTCACTAAACTTTTTACAGTATTTAAAAGATGAAAGGAATTAAAGAGACGCGAAATACCTGCAACAAATAGTGTGAAAAGTGAAAATGTTGGATTTAGTAATTCGAACAAGAAGTGCAAGTTTGGGACGTCGGTAACAGAAAATGGAAAGATTTTTGGATAGAAAAGAGGATGATGATGTAGGAACACAATATATATGACGTAGCTACTCATCAACTACAACCACAATTTTTGTATGCAACATTATTTTATTATTATTGATGGGCATATAGCGTTTTGAAAAGAAATAAAAAATTGCATTTTCACTAATTCTCTCTTGTCTTGTTCTTCAATCATTTTCACAAACGTTATAATTACGCGAGTAGCTGGATGAACGAAATTTTATAAGAAATTTGATTTGATTTATAACCACCATCACGTCATTTTTAAAGTTATCTCATACTACCCGTCTCCTGCTAATATCATATAATCTACAGTTAACTAGTGTATAAACTATAAAATGCAAGGTTAAAAAAATATTTTGACACATTATAAGTCGTAAAAATTTGTTCATGGAAACTTTTTGTGAAAAGTAGGTATACATCATTTAACGACCCGACTTTGCTACCTATAATTATTTTCTAAATGCAATATCAAACATCTATAAACACGCATTACACTTTCTTTAAATGTGAGATTGCTGAATTAAATGGCCTATATTATGGAATTACGTCAAAGATTGCACAAAACATACATCTGATAATAATATCTATCTACTAACCAATATTCAAGGCAAACAAGTTCAAAGTTTTCAACTTAACCGGCAAAACAAGAACGGGCGCATCTCAACAACAATTTACCAACAAATTCCACAATGTAGCTCTAGACTGAATATTCAGAAAAATTACACCCTTTTTTTTCTAACACAAAGCACAAAAGACACCGCCACGTCCAATTCTTTCATGTAATCCTTGTGCGTAAATGCAACGTTTTGCCAATAGTACCATTTGCCCTAGACAAGCCCACTCAATCCTTGCTCAATACGCCTGTCATATCAATCACATATTTAAGAAGGGGATGTTAAGCTACCCAATTATTAGTTCTAACCACCATTGCCTATAAGTCATACCTGAAACACCTCGGATCAATTTCCGTACAACCATAAGCAATTTAAGCTCCACAAAATTCTCTTCCAACATTCATAACATGCCACTATTGTCGCCCATAGAAGTTGCCCCCACCTCGTCTGGATTGTTGACCTGAAGCCCTCTCTTTGTACCTTGGACCTGCATTGCCAGAAGCGTCTGCAGGTGCATCGATATTACTGGATTTATTACTGTTATTGTTGTTTGATCCAACCGGCTGGTACTCATAATGCTGATTTTGCCTCGGTCTTTCACGATTTATATTTGCATTATTATGCTGATTATGCTTCCGCCTATCATCTTGCCCACCAGGACGTATATTTGGACCGCCATACTTCCTGTAACCTGAAGAAACATGCTGTTGTTGCTGATCAAACTGGGATTCATCTTCCATGTAATTTGGAGAGTGAGGTCGTCCTCTAAATGAAGCAGGCTTTCGTTCTCTCCTGTTCTCTTGATACCCATCATGCGGTCCTCTAACATTCTTGTATTCAGCAACAGGTTCATCCGTTTGAACCCTTTTGACCTCCGAGTTAGCATTAGTACCTCCACCTGACCAACCACCCCTGTATGATTGAGGTTTGGGTTGCCAGTGAGACGACCGATTCTCTTTGGAAGAAGCAGGCCTGTCTGCTTGGTCAAACTCTGCACCACTTGTATCCTTGTGATCAATATCATGACTCTTCACCGTGTTCCTCTGGCCCTTATATGCTGGTTTCTTTCCTTTACCGGTAAATCCCCCTTCATCTTTAACAAAAGATGTGACAGGTGCAACTACTGCAGGTGGATCTTCAGGCATAAACCAGCCATCAGAAGGGTCCCATTCGTGGGTTACATTGGTTTCAGTCACAACAGGGTTCGTGACTTCATGTTGGGTATTAGATTTGTGATGCCTTTTCGTCGGATTCGAGGTCAAAGGCGCACTCTGTTGAAAACCCTGATCATGATGCATTTCAGTTGGACCACGTTGCTTCCATGGGCCTTGGGATTTCACCTGCTTAATTTGCTTATTATCAACACTTTTGGACTCCACACTTGAAGATATAGGAATTGCTGGTTGAGGACCCAAGTCTTCTCTATCTGTCACATCTTCTATTGTACTTTTCTCAGGTGAAGATTGGAGAGAGGTTCCCTGCTGAGCCAGCTCCTTAGCTACTGGCTTGGGAACATATCTTTCCATTTCTGCCCTTTTATTTTTCAAATTAGCCTGGGCTGAGTTAACGCTCTTTGCTGGCAAAGGCATGTCATCCTGCATAGTTCCCTGACTGTTTTCATCTAAGCGCTCTTCCTTGGGCTGGGCCCGTACAGGTGCCCATACAGCAGCATCACCATGAAATCTCTCAGCAGATCGATTAGCTTGTGGGTTTCTTAGTGTCTTTCTAGAGGGTTGAGGTTTATATACTCTACCATGGGTTTCATTACTTGGTAAAGAAGAGATCTGCTCCACTTTAGATTGTGGTGCATCCTTGCTATCAGTCACCAAATCAGACTTAGGAGATTCTGGTTTTCCACTTTCAGATGCATCATCAAGTTTATGCTTATTCTTGCTACTCCTGTTATTTTTCTTTCTGGGTTGTGTTGGTTCAGACATGATACTTGGCAAAACTGGCTCTTGCTTCATTTCAGCTTCACTTGATATAGTCAAGTTATTTCCAGAATTTTTTGTAACTGCAGTAGCAGGAGCTTTCAGAGTTGACTTGTCAACTGAACTCTCTACAACTTGTACACTCTGTTTTTGCTTATGACCAACACGCTTCTGCTTTTGGTCAGCTTTGGTTTCAACATCAGTAACAATAGCAACACTTTGTTTAACAACAGGCTCTTGTTGACTGCTCTTTGAACTGTTCTCATTGCTCAGAACAACAACTTGAGTGTTTGCGTTCAAACCTGAACTTGGTCCAGTTGGTTGCTTTGAACTGTTATCGTCAACAGGTTGTCCAGTGGATTTCTGGAACGTGTTCTCATCATCATGATCAGGTACACTAGTTGCTATTTTTTCTGTTGTCGGTGTGGTGCCATCTGCTGTTAGTGTACGCCTGTTCAATTCTTCCAATTTTGCAAGAGCCTTTGCTTTCTGCTCACGTATTCTTTCTTCTTCTTCCTTCTGTAGTTGAATTGCCCGCTGTTTTGCCAACTCTCTCATCCTAGCACGCTGATGATGCATATTTAAACATATACAGTAAAGATGTATAACAAATGGTAAGCCACAGCAGCAGACAAGAAAACTAAAAACGTGTAAAGAAATAAAAAAGAAAATTTCAGTGTATTTCCATGCGAGTAGTTACCTGTACTTGTCCATCAGCAACATCAGCCAATGAATCGCCTGTATTCTTAGTTTCAAGGTTCTCAGCAGCCTCGGCTGGTACTTGGAATGCACTAGCATGAGCATCTTGATTGTTTAATCTTCCTTTCGTATATTGATCTGGCCGACTTCGCCCTCCATGATGCGTTTGCCTGAAAAAGCAAAAAGTTAATTAAATTATTGTCACATATAAAGTATGGTATCATCAAATGCAAATCATAAACCTTGAGAATGATGATGCATTGGCAAGATCTCCGGTATCTGAAATGCTACCGAATGTAATTGTAGAATTGTCCTTAGGGTTGACTAACAACCTATTCTTTTGCTCATCCCTTGCAAAACTAGATGCAGCATCCCCCCGAGAATCAGAAGCCCGTACTTTTGCATTCAAACCTTCAATCTTTTGTATCAAGCTTGAATCTCTAGGGTTAGATGGAATAGCATGAGGAACTTCGGGAATAGAAGGTGCTATAACTTCTGACTTCTTTCCCCAATTCTCATTGGATGCTTTAAAATTGCGTGTGTCCTCAGATGAAAGGACATCAGCAGAATCAGAAGGATAACCTTGGTTGTGTACCATCCTGGAGGATGAATTCTCAACAAAATTGTTTCTTCGTGAATGCATATCTTCATTCCTTCTGGTGTCTGTTCCCCGCTCAGTCTTGTGGAATGATGGTCTTGGCTGGTCGTTCTTTTCTAAATTCTGCTCCCAGTTATCTTCTTCCATACCAGCATCCCTTTCGCTGTCGCGTTTCCTAAGAACTTTGTATGGCCCACGAGGTTCCTCAGGCGGAACGGATTCCATTTGTTCTGAGACAAACATGTTTCCAGAAGGTCCATGTCCACCAGGTCTAAAGTGTGCATCATTATGTTCTGGATGGTTTTGAGGTGGATACATGTTGTAAACAGGCGGTCCATGTGGTCCAGGTGGCATTCCCATATATGGCATTTCACGGTCATTGGGATTGTAGCCCATCGGAGGACCATAATAGCCATCATAGGGCACAGGACCAGGGTAAAAGCCTGGTCTCATTGGCATACCTGGACGAATAAAAGGTTCCGGCATCTGTGGCCTGTAAAAATCTCCATTTCTTGGATGATGGCCTCTTGGACCAGGCCCGGTTGGAGGACCTGCTTGCGGATTTGCTAAATTAGGAGGCATATGAGGTCGGTAATATGGGAAGGGCTCCATTGGAAATCCACCATGAGGAACAGGTGGATACGGTGGTCCTGCAGGTGGTGGTCCTCTATACCAAACAGGAGGTGCATTCATTGGTGGGCCCCTCCAGGCATCAAAATGTTGAGGAGGTACATTAGGATTGAGATAATGTTGTGGTTCCCCCTGCCACTTTTCAGCAGGTGGAGAGCTATCTCTTGTCCACGTATCAACAGTTCCACTCCTATGATCTGCACTCCATAAGACACAACACTTATTTTCCTAGTTGACATGATACAACAACTTTAGCAACTAATGGAAATAAGAAGGCTGTGAACAAAAATACAGACCAGCTTGAGCCATCTCATTTCTGTCGCTTCTGCCGGAGCCTGAGCCAGGACGAGCATGAGAACCGTGATCTGCCACAAATGCAAGTCTTGATTCAGCAGCTTGTGTCATGGTAACAATATTATTTTAAGGCAAAATAAAATATTAAAAACAAACCAAATAATGGCATTTTTCGGATTGCCTGATAGCATTATTCCCGAAATAGTTATTCAGACCAAGGTAACCCTTGCCAAAAGACAAGAAAAATTGCTAGGGTGACACTTGCTTCTTCACACAGTTAAGACTCTAGTATAAATAAATCAGTTACCTTACAGCAAATATACACACCAGGGCGGCGTGCAATGGGCCCTTTGCAACTTTCTGCAAAGAGATACAATGATGAGTGCCATTTGCCCCATCATTTGCATATGTGACATTATCATTTACGGGTTCAGATGTTCACTAAATTGTTTGGGGCCCCTCTACCTTTGTTCTCACCCAATTAGTGTGTTTTCTTACTCTTTGTTTTCTATTCCTCAAGTTCCCCTTTTTTCACCTCTACATCTCTCAACAAGCAAACTAAAATCTTTTTCCTCTTATCCTATTTAATGAAAAAAAAAAATCAGGAATGGGTGCCAATTTTCACAAAGAGTAGCTTCTATTATCTCTCAGCTATGTCTAGGTCATGTCAAATATCTATTTTTCCGTTTTCTGGTATTACTTCAGTTCTGTTTAATCTGTCTTTCCAAAATAAGTATGTATTTGTTCAGTTGGTACAGCCTTCTTTTATTTTGATATAGGACATCAAGGTTGACTGGATGGTTAGTTACTCTTGCTATATGCTAGTAAACGAATCATCTAACTTACAATTCAGTATGGGTTAAACGCAAACTAGAGTTGGTTAATTACAACGATAGTTTGGCTCATAGCTACAATAGACCAATGCTGCCTAGAACGTGTTGCAGAATGCTAGATATTGACCCTTTTCCTACAGCAGCCAGAGAATGAACTACAAAATATAATTATATCACTATAAGAAAATTACCATGTTCATTGCCCTTAGCATTGTTATCTTTTTCTGAACCCAGCGTAGGGAAATCACCAGAACTCAAAGAGAAATCATTAGCCTTCGAGGGTATTGACTGCACAAAAGAGGAAGACTGTTTAATAATCATGAGTTGTGTTTCACCTTGAACTTGTGAATGAGCATGGAAGCAAAAGACAAGCACCCGGAAAAATTGAGGATATGTGTTATATAGTTATATGGGAAAAAGGCATCAGCTTAATAACTTACCAGCTTATCGGCATTACCATTGGGACCCCACGCCATTGAATTATCATATACAGGCTCAGCAAAACGGGATAAGCTTGAGCTGCCTGGTCTTGTCTCTGCACTGAGTGGACGTGATGTTAGCGATGACTGGTTCGATGTCAATATCCCCGAAGCTGATGAAGGTCTAGAATTTGGGCCCCATGTACTAGCAGAAGGCTCGTGTCTGTCGCTGCCAGCAGTAGATGGTCGACTCAGGCCTCCACCCGATGAAGGACGGCCACTGGGATGATGTGGTGAAGCAGTACTACCATCAGCATTTGGAGATCCTGCTGAACCCCAAGGATTTGACGTTGATGATGATGGTCGACTGCCCCAGCTAAGGCTACCCCTGTTAGTAACACACATGAGTATCAATTTCAAATAAGAGAGAAGGAACCAACAGAATAAGTAACTTGAAGAGCAAAAGTTGCTCAGAAAAAGTTGCAAGAAAAATGCGTATGTGAATGGAAAGCACAGGTTTGAATGAGCAACACTCACTTGGGAACAATTTCGACATTTGGGTCTAGACCATGATTCTCTAACCTTGAACAGCAGCAAACAAAATATGAGAAGATTATTATGCACATAAATCATGAAACAATTGAGATCATAAATAATCAGCTGAACAAACATACTTCTGACTCGGTAAATTGATTGGTTTAGGAACAGCAACTTTGCCCAAGACAGTCATGCCACCTCTTCTTGAAGAGGCCCACCTAAAACAAAAAAGAATAAGGGATTTATCTCAACTATCTTTTGAGAAATGCTACAAGCTGGTGAAGGATGTCATTTCCTATTTTCAGTATCTGCTTAATTCAGCACAAGTTTCATACGGACACTCAAGGTGCGTTTAGTTGGAGAAAAAATTATCTCGTTTTCTCTCTAGTTTTGTAGAAATTTGGAAGGGAAATTTATCTCCACAAAACACTTGAAAATATAGAAAATGCGTTTACTTGATGTTTGTATTTTCTATTTTGAAGAAGGGAAGGGAGGGTATTGGTTACAAAGGAAAACAAGGAAACAACCAGATTCTTTTTTGTAAATTTCCTTGTTAAGTTAGGAAATAGGCAATTTTTGTTTTGTGGAGAATTTGGAAATAAAGTGATTTGAACGCGTTTTCTGTTTTCTTTGTTTTGTACAAAACAGGTGGAAAACATGAGTGTTTTCCTCTAACTTAACGCAACCTCGGATTTTCTTTCAAGACTGTAGATCCTATACCATTGTATTCTGATATCTTTGATGTTATGCACGTATGCCATGGTAAAGAAAATTGGTCCAATAAATTATTTTATGATGTTTATTCTCAATTTGATTGATAATGTACAAGGTGGGTCTTCCAATAGTATTCTTTAAAAAACGATACTGTTTCCAACCAAATTTTGTTCTTCCCCGCGCAATACACGGTTCATGATTTTATATGCATAGCTCGCAACTAAGATTAGACGTGATGCATATAAGTCTATACCTCCGTTCTCCAGCCATCATACTCGATGTCATTGTTCGAATGCAGTCCTAAGACCATCCAATAAGTGTCTGTAAGACCTGAAGATGATAAAAATTAGATTAGTTATCACTATAAACAGCCGCAGGCTTCGATTCAGCAATGCAACAAAAGATACTATATGAGGATTACAACATCCAAAACCTTAATACCTATTTACCTTATAGCTCACCAACTAAAGCCCATATAAGGAAAATAAAACTATCAAAGAAGAAGTAAGTCGGAAGCATCTTAAATAAAGAAACAACACACTTCATGTACTTATTGTCTTAGTCCATCAATCCAAACTGAATGAGACAATAAACCAAGACATCACCTTTAAGTATGTCCCCATAGCCCACTCCGGTGGGGTTGGGTATTGTTATTGTTGTTGTTGATCACCTTTAAGTATGTGTACAGACAGTTCAGTGTCACACAGACTACTGACTATTCAGATTCAGATAGAGTGAGTAAAAATCCATGATACATAATATTCAAGCATATCATTTGAGAGCATTGCATTTCTCAATTCTTAATGTAAATTTGCTTCAAATTATCTAGATAACCTAAGGAAGAGAGTGACGTCATGTTTGGTATTAAATGAAAGAATGGAATGGTCCTCAAAATTATTTGATTGGTATGTGTATATCGGAATCAGACTATGAAAGCAATCCCTTAACATCATACCATATCAATAACGAGGTTTTCCTAAAACTATCATTAATTTTTTCATTTGGTTATTTTTTTTTTACCATTCATTTTATCCAATGTTATCCTCTCTCCAATTTTCAACCACATGTTACATATGCATATAAAAGTTTCTAGTAAACTAATTAGCAAACATTGTTTCTGAGACATTTATATATATACCAATTACATCATCATATCAAACCTATATCTATTGTGATTCCATATAAAAATACCAAACGCACCATAAATGCTTAGTATATTTCGAAGGCCAAGAGGTATGTGAAAATCCATGGAAATCTAAAACTAATGGTTTTACCTTTTAGTCTTTTTACTTTAAGCTACTCGCGGAAAAATAAGACTATGAACTGGTACGTAAAACTCCCCTGACCCATCCAAAACGTAACAATTAAGTAATTAAACATAGATGCACAATAATGTAGCGCTTCACTATAGGTCGAGTGTCCATAAAACCATTCCACCATGACAAAAACAAAGAAAACGTGCGTTACAAACCAGCAGTGTGGACAACTTATATTGTCACGCACGGGCGGAAATAGGGCGCCATTATTGTAGCGTATATTTTCTAAAATATATTGCTATTTTTGTAATTTTTCCCTCTAGCAAAAAGATTTGAAGTGCAACTGATAATCAATGTTTGCCCCCTCAACCGTAACTAACGTCACAGCAAAGCATAAAACGTCTCCATAAATTATGCGTCACAAGCATAAACAAAACGAAGAGTACATTCCGAGCCTAATAGATTACTTCAAACACTAAAACTTGCACATAACCACATTCGATACAACAACAACAATGACGACAATACTAAATTCCATTACAGTTGACGCAGCTGATACAAAACCTAAATTTCCACACTAACAAACCGCATAATCATCTAATCCTTTTAACCAGACACCGCCAATCAAACACACTGGCACTACATAAACTTAACCTACATTACACAAAAGCTCGGATACATAATAACATCAATTACATCTTCTCACACACTCGCCGAATGTTCATAAGAAGCATACGCATAACAAACACTATTCGCCTCATTTATTCATTAAGCGAACCGCATAAACACAAATATATATATTCACATATCGAATAGTATCCCTTACGCTACAACAAAACTAAAAAAAATTACAAACCCTAACTTTCACAAAATTATAATTTAAAACTAATACGTAACGAATAGAATTAACAATTAACAAAAAAAGGTGAAATAAAAGATATATAAAATGCTCACTTATATAAAGATATATAGAATTCGGATCTAGAAGTATAATAGGTCCGATCTACGATCCGGTAAAACGATAAAAAGTGATAGAAGATACGGTGGCGGTGACGGTGACGACGGCGTTAGGTTTCCGATGAATTTTATTTATGTGTGTGTGGTGGAGAAAAGAGGGAATCGAAGGGGTTGGGAACAGTGTGCGTGGGTTGAGCAAATGGAATAAGCTCTGGCTAAGAAGGCCCAGAAGAAAGAAAGGGTTGGTTAGATGATTAATTTGTTGCTATCACGTAAGTGTATATAAGTAAGTGTAAGACTAGGTATTATTATTTTTATTTTTTTTATATTTTCTTTTGTTTAGTTAATTAATCAAGTGCCTTTTAATATTCCATTGGATTTGGAGTGTGTTATGGAGTTTTGCTTATTTTAATGCTACTACATGTTGTTTGAGGCTCATTGGATAAACCTATTTTGTTTTACTAGTTGGATACCCGCGCACAGCTGCGGCGATAAATATAGTTATATTATAAAAATATTAAATGAATTGCTAGCCCAACAATCACCGAAATACCCTACCCGCTTAGTGAATTTGTTTCATAATACTCCGAATGTATATACGTTAATTGTATCTGTTTGCTTGGTTTCGGTAGCTTTCCTGTGACATCATTATTTCCGCATATACAAAAACTCTCGCAATCTCTTACCCGTCAAACACTACCTAAAAAGTATATGATTTTGACGAATCAAGATTGTATTTGTTGAAATAAAAGTTAAAGTTGTAAAAATTTAAATAAAAATAAAATAAACCCACTAAAAATGTAAAAACTAAAAACTTATAAAAATATATCAAAATGGATGTTGTATTAAATAGCACAAAATTTTAGAAAATATGGTGAAATTAGATTATTATAAAAATAAATATATAAAAAGATATTTCAATTTGAAAATAAATGTGAATTTTAAGTTGGGAAGTGACACATGTCATTTTATGATTGGAGCTCCTTATCTTAATATTTGGTTAGGAGTTAGGCTTGGAGTTAGTTGAAAGTGACACATGTCACCTCATGATTGGAGCTCCTTATCTTAATTTTTGGTTTGGAGTTAGGCTTTGATTATCCATGCATTATAATATAGTATAGATAAAGTTTGAATATAACTTATTGGAAATTTTTCTAAAAGTAAATGATTGATATGACTAAAATATGATGATTAATCTCATGTCTAAATTTATGTGTTAGTTTTCAGTTGGTTGTTGTGAAATGACCTAGAAATCAATCAGATATTGTCAAACAATTTTAAGTGTATCTTTAGTCTTCTCAGTCATTTAGTTTTTTAAAATGAAATAAATTACGCACAGCTTTTTTGTTTATTTATGAAGGAAAGGGTTTTGGACTTTTGAAACAAATTAAGTTGTTTCGAATAAGGTACATGAATCACTCTTTTGTTTTTGTAGTGGTTTTGAAGTAGATAAACAATATTGAATTTTATTTAGTGGTCTTGAAAATAAAAATAAAATAAAATTATAATCATTCATTTTAAGCTGCTTGTAAGTTGTAACTAAATGAACTTTGAAATAAGAAGATATGTAAATATCATTTAGCATAAATAATGTCACAAAATTTATTAATTATGAAGTTTACTTCTCCCGTTCTATAAGAAGATGATAGGTTCTTTTAATTTACTAACTTTTGAGTTTTAACTCGATTATACATGTTTAATGAGTGGCGTTACCTTAATTTGTAAAAGGTCAAGCAATAATTGCCTATTAAGTCAAAAGAAAATAAAGTAAGCAATAATTACCTATTAAGTCAAAAGATAACGGAGTTAAGTCTGCGTGATAGATCAAGCTTGTAATAAACTGGATTTAGAAGCGAGCAAACCTCGAATACCATCTAACATAAGTGTCGTGATCTAAAACAATAATTGAATATTTACTGGGTAATTATTAAGTCAAAAATAATAATAACATTAGGTTGAAATGCTAGATTCAAGAGACTAAATTTTGTTTTTGTACTAAATGAATGTTAATCTCCTCTCGTTTATGATAAAACATAAAAGAAATTCCAATTTAGAACACCCGGGCGTCAACCTTATCTCAATCACACGTGCTTTCTCAAATCATCGAAAGAAGATTTGTGCACTTTGTATCGTAAAGACTCCATTGGTTACAGACACGTGAAAAAAGTGAAGCTCTAGTCGTGATACGTGAGTTATTCTGAGTAATGCATTTGTTAAAGCATATTTTGTTTTATTTATTATCAAACATAGTATTTATGCTTATTAATAGCAGATATTAATCTTTTAACAAACAAGTTAATGAAATTAAAAATGTTAAAATTTTATAACTAACATCTTTGACCTAAAATGTCAGCTTTACAAAAGTGAGGCTTAAATTTTAGGGCAAATGACAAAAAAATGCATCGAATTTGACATTTTTTGTAATTGTGTGTAGCCAACTATTTTTTTTAATTGTATGTACTGAATTTTCAATTTTGATCATTGTGTGTATTTTATGACCATTTTACCATTACTTTTTTCTAATTTCGAAGGGTAAAATGGTCATTTTAAATGGCAGAATAGTCACAAAATACACACAATTATCGAAATTTGAAAGTTCAACACACACAATAAGAAAAAAAGATAGTTGGCTATATACAATCACAAAAGTGTCAAGTTCGATGCATTTTTTTGTCATTTACCCTAAATTTTACTCATTGAGACCATTTCATGAGCAAGTTACTTTTTATTGGCGAGCATATATTTATGGGCAAAACATCCTCAATGAACATTTAAATGAATGTGTAATTATTTTACACAAATAAAACAATCACCACTTTTTGTTTATTTTGAACTTAATTTTCTCCGCTTATTTTGAAATTTATGAAACTGACAAAATATCATTGTTTTACCAATATACTTCACCAAATACTCATTTGTATCCACAAAATCCGAAATACTCACAAAATCCACAAATTTTGCGATATGAAAACTGTCAAGGTTTGACTTTGAGAAGTCAAACATTGCGATTAAAAAAAATAATAAAATAAAATAAAAATAAAAAAATAAAAAAACATCGCAAGGTTTGACTTCACAAAGTCAAACCTTGTGAATTTTTAAAAATTACTCACTTTTTCTTCGGTTTTTACTGTTAGTTGAAAACACGAAAGTTGTAAATATCCATTTTCTCGTTTAGTGGCTTTTTGAATTACCGAAAAAGAAATTTGTATGAGAAAGTTATGGTCAAAATACCACAACAACTTTTTCTTGTTTAGTTGCTATGGTATTTAGACATAACTTCCTCATACAAACTTCTTTTGTGTGATTCAAAAAGCCAGTTGACGAGAAAAGTAAGATCTACAACTTTCATATTTTGAGCTAAGCGTGAAAACCAAAAAAGATGAAGCAATTTTCAAAAATTCGCAAGGTTTAACCTTGCAAATTTCATAAAAACTAGTAAGGTATGACTTGGTGAGGCCAAACCTTTCGATTGTTTTTTAACAAATTTCGTAAGGTTTGACATGGCAAAGTCAAACCTTGCGAAGTTTTTCATAAATTTGCAAACTCTAGCAAAACTTGCAAATTTTATGAGTATTTCGGATTTTTTTTTTTTTTTTTTTTTTTTTTTTTTTTTTTGATAAAAATTAGGTATTTAATGAATTATATTGGTAAAAATAAGTATTTTTGTCATTTAAAAACTCGTAAATATCAAAATAAGCAAAACATAAATTGAGCTTATAAACTAACACAAGCCTCGAAACAGATAAATTATTAAAGGGGTGTTTGTTTAAGCTTATATGTTGGCTTATGAACTTACTGTGTTTGATTTTGGCTTATATATTTCGGCTTAAATTTTGTAAGCTTTAATTTTCTAGCTTATTTTAAGACTTATAGTCTTGCATGAGTTTATCATATCTTAACTACTTATAAAGGGTACATAATCAAATTGAAAAGTTGAGTTTTCAACACTTGGTCAAATGAGAGAGAAAATTAAGGTTGAAAAAAATATTACAGAGTAATAGAAAAACACAATATTTACCACTCTTCTCTCTCTATACCCACATTATAAAACCCTAACTTTTCTCAGCCGCCACCCTTTTCGCCGCCACGGCGCCACCATCGAGGTATGTTCTTCTTTCTAAAAGGGCTTTTCTTTTATGAGTTTAAATTTTTGTTCAAAGGTTTTTGTGATTTTGTTTGAAGCAGTAGTGGTGTTCCTTGAGTTAGGTAAAATATTTCATTCATTGACATTCTTCTAATAAAGTTGTTTTGTTCATTTATTAGGTTGGTTCGTATCTCAGTTTTCATTTAAATTGACCCACAACAGTTTGATGCTTTCTTTAGGAGTTGCGGTTGTTGCAAGAGAAAAATATAATTCTATGTCTATTTGTTCTATTCCGTTGTTGAGACTTTACAGAGGTAATGTGATATGCTAATATGGTTATGCTTGAATTAATATGCTAATATGATATGCTAACTAGAAACTGTTTTGAAAGTGAAATTATATAGTTTGGGTATTTAGAAAGTTTGGTTTGTTTGAAAAAGGATTGGTTTTTACATAGATAACACAAACTTTAAACAACAATTACAACTTACATCAGCCTGGCCAAACTTGCCACCTCTAACACTAAGAATTGGTCTGATGTTTTCATTTTGTATAGCCAATTGTTTTAGTATCCCATGTTCTTATAGAATTGGTCTGGTGGTTTCGTTTCAGGTGTGACTACACTTTCGTTCGGAAAAGGATTGTTTGCAGCCATTGCGTCATCAAGCTTCTGAATTGAAGTTATATCAACGTATCAATAAGTACTCACACCTATTATTTTACACTATAATGCACAGAATTGTTATGTGATTGCATTTTCATTTTTATGGTATTAGTTGTGCCTATATGTGTAGTGCAATTTTTATGCAGCTCATGAAACTAGGTGTAGGATATTTTAGTTGTGAATCAATTGCAGCATCTACTTTAGTGTCTATGACACTATGCTAAGAGATAACAATACTTCAAGCGTATACAGGTGCTTGCATACCGAGTGGTCATTGGCATCTGAATTGGTATGGCATCCGATTGATGATCGGACCTTCTGTCACTGTGGCCTTCTTACCGACCATGGTAACCTTATAAACTCATCATAGTATAGTTTTTCCATAATCCACATGCTCAATTTTATTTTTTAAGCATTTATAGGCCAATATATATAAGTTTTTTAGCTAAAAAGTGTGACTTGATATTAATAAAGTGTGAGCTGTTTTGAAAAAGCTTAGCCAAACACCCTGCAAGTGTTGATATTACGAAACAGTTTCTATCAATAGGACTCTTTCTATCAGCAGCTTGAAAGGTTAAGTAATACTCTTAAAATGGAGTTTTGCATTTACCATTTGAATCAATGAATAATTTTTTTTAAGGAAAATGATACAACCATGGATTGGATGGTTCGTTCATAGAGAAAGAACTGAAACTATCGAGCTCTATTATTAAGGGGTTGTTGAGATTTTGGCAAATTACAAGCAACCAGATGTAACTGATGTATTTAAGCGAGTTGGAGGAGTTGCCTGAAATGATTCACAAGGATGTGCTTGAGAAGATTATGGTTCCATTGTTTTCGCGTAAAGATTGATGTCTTCGCACTTCCCATTTCCAGGTAATTTTGAATGATTCATAATGATGATCTATTGCTGGAAATTATGAAATGGAAAGTCTTATCGACGCCTGCATTATTTTGGGTACGGAGCATTTGATTTTTCCAAAAGTATATCATCAAGACAACAAGATGCATCCACACCCATTCTGTTTGCATCTGTCAAAAATTTGTGTTTATTATTCACATGATGGGTGATATAAATAGTTCAGGTCATTATGTTTTTGTTATGTATAGATTTTTGAATTGCTTTCTTATTTTCATAGATCTAATTTCTTATTGGGTTGGGTGCAGGAAACCAACCCAGATGAGAAGACAAACAAGTGGACTCACATCTATAGCGATAGCCATCCTGTGGCATGTACAAATGGACTATGATATTATCTGGTCAACGGTAACATTTCTAGGTCAGTTGACGATTCTTTTGGAAATTCATTTATATTGGAATACTAGATAACAATCCTGACCTCGCCAAAGATCAGTATTAAATGTACTAAAATAATAATAATACGTAATTACGAGACCAATTCGTTCAAGAATATAGGAATTTCCTGAAATGCTAAATAGCACATGTTTAAGTACGCTTATATAATTATTTCAAGTGCATATATGATATACCTCCATGGCTGTAGCATTACTGATCAACATATTGCAAAGAACTAAATAATGCCTCCTCACAACTATTATGTAACAATTCGCATTTTTCAGATTAACTTCTATTCCCGAAGAATTTCACTATTCATATTTTACTATTCACTTTCACTATTCATTTCCGAAATTTAATTTTTATTTCATATTCTCGTGTGATAAATCATTTCCATGGCAAAATAAAAGTTTGACACTCATCAGATCATTTTCGCGAAAGTTATTAAGGAAATATACGTTTTAGGTTAAAACGTCATTCAAAAATCCTACGCACAACGAAACTAGTCACATAAGTAGGTTTTACATTTTTACGATACCCGGTTTTACACTTCCTGGCTTAACAACTTACGGTTAGCAATTTACGGAGTCAAAACTAGTCACATAAGTAGGATAATACCATCAAAAGCCAACTCATTCCCCCCTTATCCTTGTGAACCGACTTAGGAGGGGGAGTCGTCCCATATGTGGCTTAATCTTATGACATTAGCCTTAAGATGTTAACAAGTGTTAAACTTGCTTTCCAAGTATTGACTAGTCAAGTGTTCTAACCTCCTCAAGGCCATATAAAGCCTCTCCTCCCTCCCTTGTTGCCGTCCATCATCACACACACCAACACCCCATCCTTAGCAAATTTACTCCTAGTTTCAAGCAAGATTCAAGTGCAACATCAACATAGAAACCCTAGTTTAGTTTTGATTCATCAAAATACTTCCAAACCCTAGAAACTTTGGTGATTTCTCTTGAGTTTAGATCCACTCAAGTCACCTCAATCTTCATCACAAATCCTTCAAGAATACAAGAGTAGAAGGGTTGCTAAAGTGAAGAGAAGATATTCAATCAAAGTCCTTACCTTACTAGTTACTTATCTTTCTTTTAGAAAGCCTCAAGTTGTAAGAAAAACTAACATACTTTCTTGCTAAATATCATTTTCATGCTATTTATATTTCATTCTTACTATATATTGTCTTGTTATTATGTTCATGATATATAAAAATTGGTAAAACAAGTTATGGTATATATATGTTAACTTATGATATTTAAACAAGTAAACTAGTGACTTTTATGGAGAACCACGACCAAAATAGTATAACTATGATATTTGACACTTACCTACTGTTAAAGAGGGCTTAACAAGGAAAACATAGCAATTTGAATCACCTAAAACGAGTATACGAGTAAAAAGTTATGACCATTTGAAATTACCAAAACTTTACGGCAAAAACTGCCAAATGTTTCTCTAACAGAATTAAACACACAAAAAGAGGCCCTTCTGGTCCGTTTCACGAAAAAGTTAAAACACGAAAGTTGTCCGGAATCACGTTTTCTTCAAAAAATCAGGAGCACGTTTCCAGAAAACCAATAACGAATGAGATTTTCTTCAATTTCTTAACAGCTATTTTATATACCAAAGTTACTATATAATAGTTATGGTTTAATAAGACCAAGAGGTCTAATGACCTAAAGCCAAGACCACAACCATGGCTAAAGCAAGGTTGAGTCTCAAGACCATGGAACAATGACCAAGGTCACGACGAAGCCATGACTAAAGACCATATAAACTTACCTAGGCGAAAACATGAGCTAAAGAGTTAGCGATAACTTAAACATGCAATTTGGATCTACTCCATCTAAAGAACCATGAGATCTTACAAGTAATTGTCATACAAGATTTAAGAAACTCATTCTAATAACAATCTTCATGTAAAAGTAAACTTTCCTAAGTTTATTCAAATATTGGATATGTAACTTTTCGAATCAAAACTTATATATATTTTATCAAATACTACAATAGTAGGGAGCCTCATGTGAGGAGTTCATTAAGTAAGCCGTCGAGATGAGTTGTGGATTTATGAATTAAAGTGACGTGGCTCCTCGAACGTTTACTTCATGACTTCTGAATTATGCCGGCCCGAACGGTAGTAAGAGATATACAACCTATACATGTTTCATAAACCATTATATTCAAAGACTTACACTATATACTAAGTACTACATCATGAACATTATGCAAGACATATATAGGCAATTCTTTGTATTCTTAGACGTTACTCCAAACCTAAGTCGCAACGTTCTATTATAGGCTGCTCTTAGAGACTTTCGCGATTCAACTACCACTTTCACTTCTTATTACATAAGCTTAAGGTGAGTCATAGCCCCACTCTTACTCTTTTAATACTTGTTTTGAACTCTTTGGGGGAGATACATGCTTAAACTACTTGCTTTCACTTTATACTTTTGAACATGATGTGTAGTTTTATTACGATATGTGCCTTAATGTGTTAAACCTATTCTATGCGCTATATTCTTTAACCACTGTTTAACTCCTGGATGGAGCCGATGGAGAGGTATTGATAGTACTATCGGGCTGGCGCCCCCACCCTTTGCCACATATTCCTGGCCTTGGGTGAATATAATCCAGCTTTGAAGCATTTGTGCTTATTCTTGTCATGAGGTTCAGTAGGCTGTTATACTTTACATTAAGCGTGCATATATCGTATACACATATATTGAAATCATGATATACTTTAACAGTGGGTTGTGAACACACAGGTTGCAAGTGTTGTTATGGGCGGGACTTGCAACTGAGTGGATTCTCAACGCCTTTGCTGTGTGAACATTATTTAAAGTCTTTTCAACCGTTTTAAAACAAACTCTATGAACTCACCAACCATTGTGTTGACACTTTAGCATGTTTGTCTCAGGTCTGTAAGGTGATAGCTGTTGCATGGAGCATAGAGTCGCTTGGCATGTTTTGAAGACTTATGCTTTTATCTTTACCATTCGATATGTTTTAAAAATCTTATGTATTGTATTATGGAACTCAAGTTTATAACTCGGAATTTTTTTATCGAATGGTAACTTTTCAAAACGTCTCATTTAGAGGTCGTTTTCTATATCTTGTACTTTGTATTATGAAGTAGCACCCCAATGACACAGTCTTCCGCTGCGATATTTTGGGGGTGTTACATATTACTATCTCTGCTGCATTGTAACATGATTCATGTGTAACTAAAATATGTCATATGTCAAAAGACTTTACAAAATCATAGTTAAAACCAAGTTCACCCTCAGCATGGTTTGACATCAAATGGATTTAAATGGTATGTGTTATGCTTGGTGAAATTGAATATGATAAACCAACTCAGAGCAAGGTATGTAGAAAGTAGAAATCATTCGGTAAAAAAACTGATTGCGCCTTATTCTCATCCACAAACATGTAGATTCCATCACAATAATGATTATCTGATGTTATGTTGCTGTATTTCATTTATAGATTGTTACTTCATTTATTTTTTACACAATGATTAAATTTGAACTTTTTTCATGCATAGAGTATCACGAAGGAAAAAACTCATACCAGGTTGCCATTGCCAGCTAAAGTTTTGCACGCGTAACTAAAGATATAAATATGAAAAAGGGGTTGCGGCAAGCAGTATAGACGAAGGGAGTAAAAGAAGAAAAGGGTATTTTAGACATGATAGTTTCCAGAAACTAAGTTAATAATTTGTGTTGTTCAAAAATGTTAAAAATGTATTCGAAAAAGCCCGCCACGTGACCTGGTGTAATAGGGTTCCATTTAGTCATGAACTTATGATATCCCACCTGCATGTGGTCATTCTATCCTCCTTGCCAATGTAAATAAAGTAAGTCTCTATAGAAGCTGCAACAATGATCGGCTATCCTTATGCCATTTTGTTTCAATGTTCCAAATAATAACATATTATATATCTTTTTTAGTCCTGCAACTAATAGATTGTGTTCCTAGATCCTACTAGACCTTGAATTCAATATATAGTTTGCTTATGGTGATGTATCAAAAAAACAAAAGGCAAAAAGCCCGCCGCAATGCGCGGGTTTACATACTCGTGGCTTACCAAATGAAAAAATGGGAAACTTTTGGTTGATAAAATAATTCTTGGGTATTTGAGTAGATTTGAGAATAGCTTTGACTTTTAGTTGGTGGGAAATGTGAAAAGGAAGCAAAGTGAAATAGTTTGAATTATAGGGAGGTGTGACGAAGGGTTATTTTCAAAATAGACAAAAAGACCGAAGGATGGGTGACTGTAGATTATGTTGTTTAGTAACTTAAAATTTCTTTTTAACTTAATAGCCTTACCATTTATCACTTTGTATATGAAGAATATGATATTAAAAAAAGTGAAGTTTATATATCAACGATTACTTTAGTTAGACAAGTTAACTATGTTACTTTATATACTTAATATTTTTTTCAGTCTCAAAATTATTCTTTGATACATGTTAAGAATTTTTGCTTGAGCTTAATTATTACATGTTACAACCGTTTACAATTGCATTTTCATTTTTCACGTTCTATTTTGAACGTTATACGAAACACTTATCACAATATCGCATACAGTTAATTGTCTGCCGCTAGGAACCTCCGTTGCTATGCACAGATACTCGCCTAGTCATAATAAATTTGTATAAGCTCACGAGTTTAAAATAAGCCGATATCGATGTTTATGAAATATAAATAAAGCTTAAAAACAAATAAGCTCATAAACAATAAGCTTAAACAAACACCCCCAGCCAAGCTTAAATCTAAGACCCCCTCATTCCCTGTGGCAGCCTGCGATACATCAGAATCCAGGATGCCCAAAGGTGATCGCCGGTTGCAAAACTAAATCCGGTTATAAGACTGTAAATTTGAGTCTAAAGAACACACAAAGGTATGAAATTCACACATTAATCATCTCTTCAACCCATTATCCTATTAACTCATCCTTAACTTACATCATACCAATATCATCACCACCGGTGCACCGGGTCACTGGAGCACCGGATCCAATGGAACCCAAGTCACCATGTAAGATAAAGCTTCAAACTTTAGGACCCTTTCATCATTTCAAGTTTTTAAAACTACCCATCTTAGTTATAACACTTATAGTACTAATACTAACTAGTTATCGCCCTATTCGTAGCTCGATATTCGTTAGGAGTGCTTCGTATTTTACTGTTGTATTAGATTGTGGAAGTAGTGGTACTAGAGTAAATGTATATGAATGGATGTTTAAGGATAGTGTTTTTGGTTCGAATAGTACATTGCCTGTTTTGATACATGATTTTACGGATGATTTAATGAAGAGGGGTAATAGGAAAGATGGTTGTGCTTATCATTGTATGCAAACCGAGCCCGGGTTGGATAAGTTTGTGGGAAATGGTTCTGGGGTTAAGGGGGCTTTGGAGCCGTTAATACGTAGGGCGGAGAAATGGGTGCCTTATGAAAGGCGTAAAGATACTCCTATATTTGTGTTGGGTACTGCGGGGTTGAGGAGATTGGATGAGGAAAGCGTTGGGAGGGTTTTGGGTGATGTTGAGGAGGTTGTGAAGGTGCATAGGTTTAAGTATAGTAAAGATTGGATTCGGGTTTTGAGTGGTGAAGAGGAAGCTTATTATGGTTGGGTTGCTTTGAATTGGCATATGGGTGTGTTTGGAAATTTGTCGAGATTGGATAGTTTGGGACTTCTTGATCTTGGTGGTTCATCGTTGCAAGTAGCGACAAAAGTTAAGGAGTCAAGAGAGGATGATCATGTTTTCAGATCAAAGATTGGTCCCTTTGAGCACGATATAATGGCAGTGTCGTTACCGGCTTTTGGGTTAAACGAAGCTTTTGATAGAACTGTTGTAATGCTTAGTCGTTCACGAGCTTTTATAGAGCGTGATTTTGGAACTATTGAGATCCGTCATCCTTGTCTTGGTTATGGATTTATGCAAAACTACACATGTAATGGCTGCTTCGCAGGAAATATAACTTTGCAAACAAGGGAAAGAAATGGTTTTTTTAGTAAATTTAGTCGGAGAGCCAAATTGGGAAAAATGTAAAGTGCTAGCAAGATCTGCTGCTATTAACTCAAGCAGTTCATTAGACAGGTCAAATGTATCAGATAATTCATACTGCACAGGAGTTCCCTCAATGAGTGGTTAGTTAAAATCTTGGTGTTATTATCTGTTTTGTTTGTTTTTCACTTTATTAACAGGACGCACATATGGTTTATCGGACTAGGACCTTATTGTCTGTTTTTATTGTAGGTGAAAATACACCTAATTTGGTAAAAGGCACTCACTCGGTTGCACGTTTCCACGCGTTATCTGGATTCTTTGCTGTTAACAATTTGCTAAACTTGAGTTCGTCAGCAAATCTATTAAAGATTTGGGAAAAAGGTGAAGAACTATGTTCAAGATCATTGTCTGGTTTGACCAACACGCCAACCAAGCAGAAGTATGCTGATTATATCTGTTTTAGAGTTCCTTATATAGTCTCACTCATCAACAACACTCTTTCTGTTGGCGATAGAGAAATTATATTTGGTCCGGGGGATGTATCTTGGACATTAGGAGCTGCAATGGTTGAAGGAAAAGACGTATGGCTTAGTGACACTTTTAGGGCTCAGAGTTTCATTTCTGATCTAAGATTTAAGAGGGTGATATTCTCACCCTATTTTCTGTTTGTTGTTCTTGTTTTCCTTTTATTTGTTGTTTATCGCAGTCAGATTAAGCTGCCTATGTTAGGAAGGAAGGTGGCATCTTTGCCATCTTACATCAGTCCCAAACGAAGGCCTGCCTAGACTCGGGGCTTAGTACAGTTGATTCTTTCATGTAGTTATTGTAAATCATAGAATTGATTCATATTTATAGAATTTACGGATAGTGATGGAGCTTCTATGTTGTGTTTCATAATCGTTGTATTAGAGGTGGCAAAATAGTGGGTCGGGTGGCAGGTCAAAAAGGGAAATACTTTGATTCGGGACAAATGGGTTGGTTGAATATAAGCACTTTATGTCCGTAATTTTAATCTGTTTTTCAATAGAATGATCAATAATAAGCAGGTCTAACATATACTTCTTGTATAGAAACATTTTAGCTACACACAATTTCACTGATAATTAGGATGTTTAAGCCATTAAAAATACACTTAAATGATTTTTTTACCCGTTTTGATATAAACAAGTATCACTTGAATCAACCATTTTAGTTCAAACAACTGAGGTCATAGATTTGGAATTTGGGATAGCAAGAATTTTGTTATTCGTACCATTAGTTCGGCCACGGTTATGTTTCTCTCAAATCAAAGAAACAGGATCACAATCACATCTTCATTCTCTATCAGAATCAAATAAACTGAACAATGGAAACCATTGAATTATGCATTAGGTAATACGGAGTATAACTCCAACAACTCAACAGTTTATTCCACCATAATTACAAACGAAAACAGACACAAGTTACAAGTCATGGTAGTGACCCCAGTAAAGATAAGGGTGTAAGGTGACACGAGCCAGCTCGTCAAAAAGCTTGGCAAACCCGAGTCTATGGTTTACAGAATTTCAGTATGCAGCCACCTTAGCGGATTCACAGCCATCAACATCCACCCAAATTTCATTTACTCGCCCAAAGAACTTTAATGGAGAATTATATTGTGCAACTGAATATGTAATGTCACTAGATGAAGAGGTAGAGTATTGAGACGTACTCAAGCTCGTGGCTAGCTTCTCAGCCTCTTTAACTACGTTCTTATCTCTTGCAAAACCTGAAAATTGGCGGACTGCTTTACATGAGATGGGCCATGAATCAGGTTTAAGGTTAAGTTCAGGAAGACCAAGTGGAGGTGTGGCTTGGAACTCTGCGGGCAGGTAGAAATACACAACATATGCTGATGAGTCAAGAGGTCCTGCTCCAGGAACAAGGCTTGTTAAGACGGGGACTGTCATTGGTACACGAGAATTGTTCAAATTTGCACCTTCGATATATTGGAACAACCTGTAAGGCAAAATACACAATAGGATAAATTATTCAAAGTGTTTGGGATTATACATCCAAACTAATTACTTACGAGTGAAATAAGCAGTATGCAAATAAGCATTTCTAATAAGCAATCTTAAACACCCCCTTAAGTTTTGATTGTACACCCAAAGTCCCAAACATTAGATAAATCATAGAACCAGACCTCGATGCCTATATTCAACTGTTGCATATACTGTAAAAAAAAGAAGGTAATTTTAGAACATTGCAATTCACTAAATATTGCAGTAAAACATCTTGTCCATCACATAAAGATCAAACATGAACTATTGCTTATCCAAAAAGCTGTATCGTAAAGGTATATTTTCCCACAAATGATATAATAACTGGCGACGAAATAAGAGCATTTTCAGATGATAATTCCAAGTACCAACAGGTTTCTATTAAGTCTCACTCTGAAATTTCTGTTTGGGATTGCTGATTTTGTACTGCTTATCTAGTTAAAAAATAAGCAGCCACTACTAATTCTTAGTCTGCTTCTGGTAAATACAGTAAAAGGGAAGCATTCACACTCGGACGTGGAGAAATTAGAAAAATTAAAAGCCCTATAGATTGACGCCACAAATTCCATCCCCCCAAACCATATTTCAACTATGTGTCAACTGTCAACTATATTACCGATACGTGAACTGTTAGGTAGTCATAGTGGATAATAACAATACGAGAAGATAAGCAGTTAACTCAAAAACTGCTTTATCTCGTTACTATATGTTAAGCAAATTAGCACTAAAATAAGCAATCCCAAACACCCGCTAAATACTCAATGTCAGTTTAATACAATTTTAGTTGTTTTCCTTTGTAACCCACAACCTCCCTCCCCTTCTTCAAAATAGAAAATAAACACGTCAACTAAACGCGTTTTCTATATTTTCAAATGTTTTGTGGAGATAAATTTCCTTTCCAAATTTTTACAAAGAATTTTTTCTCCAACTAAACGCACCCATAACTTTTTCCCATTTCAATTTCACACAATAATACTCCCTCGGTCTCAAAATTATTATCCCAGGATAAAAAAACATATAGTCTAAGAAAAGTACCTATGGAAGCCATCGTTGGTAGCACTACGAAAGTTAGTCTCTTTAACAGGAGCAGTCATCCAAACTGACTCTTTATATAATCTGATTTCATATTCTGATTCTGTGTGAATTACTGTATACTCTGGTGATTCGTAATCCTTGCTGTACACTAAATTGCACATCGTCAACAACAACAAAGTCAGCAGCTTCTTCCCCATTTTTCTTGTTTCCGTTTCGTGCACTTCTCTGAATAGTATAATTTTTTTATAGTTAATTCTTGTTACCGTTTGGGCCGATAATATAATGGGCTACAAGGTGAAGAAAATGGGCTTACTAAACAGGTCAGTCTTAATACTTTTATTGGGTTCGGTTCACTTGTATTCTCTCTAGAAATAAATAGAACTAGGATTTTTCCACCGCGCGTTGCACGGGAGTGTTCGAATACAAAATTATTGATTTTCGTTGAGCTTTGTCGCGTAGCCCAAGGACCGACTTTGCAACCGATGTATAATATGAAGGACCAATTATATAAATTATGTGAGGACTAAATTTGCAATGAACCACTGAGATGAAGGATCAAATGCGTACAAATTTTTTTTAAATGTTAAAGATAACGGTCGTTAGCTAACGGCCGTTAAGTAGCCAACGACCGTTAGTTACTGTGCGTTTCACTGTTTGTATGTGAGTAGTGTGCACTGTAGTGCTACAGTGGCACGTGGTACTGTAGCTAAGCTACAGTAAATCCCAATAAATGTTATATAGTAGAATTCAGCCCTGTAAATATCAGCTATATGCGCAAGGCGTGACGTGGCGGCATGATCAAGCCTCACGGCCAAGGCGAAGCTTTTGTATTTATAAGGCGTCACAAAATATAAAAATATTTACATACTTATATTATATTTCATATATATTGAGTTTACAAAAAGACGTGGCCTAAAGCGGCATAACGCGTGTCGTGGCGACATGACCAAGCCTCACGCCTTTGCGGGGCTTTTGCGAGCCTTTCAGAACCATGCCTATATCTAATAAATTTACGTATAAAACTAGGTAAACCATATAACGGATGAGGTTTTATGTGCCTGAGAGGTTGAGTCTTTGATCGGGATGTATGCGGCCTAGAGCCATCCTCGTCACTACCTCCGACTCTTCTTTGGCCACATCCAAATGTGTGCTTGGTAAAATTTGAACTCTTGACCTATTGTGAAGAAGTCAAGTGTCATTACCACTAATTTATTTGGTGGTGGTCACATTTACCGATTTACGTCTAAAACTGTTTTACATTACTATTTTTAATGGTTTTGCTAGATGTGACGATTTCAACCAATTTCTTTCTAACGAACTAGTGGGCAACTGGGCATTACTCGGCCTCAGGTGATTTAAATGGATTAATCTTTTGTATATGTATACGAATGAGACGGGTCAAAAGTTGTTCAAAATATATTTAAATGATTAAAAGTTACTAAATCACTTTACTGATAAAGTTTTCTTCTTACTAATATAGGTTTGTTACTCATATTTGAGACCTGTTGTTTATAACAAGAGACATGGATGAAAATGGTGTTCACTCTATGTGTCTCTTAGTACAATCCGAACTACGGATCCTCGATCATCTGATTGTAAAATGTTTTGACTAGCTAGTTACAATGCCTAGTGTGTCCTATCTTGAAGTATATATGTACTCATCTATGGTCACAATTTGCAACTTGGAGGATAGTTTAACTTAGTGGTGGGAGCTTTTGTACGTATAAAGCAATTCAGCTTTTACTTACCTTAGAGAACACATCATCCACACCAACAAGATAGATATGAGTAAGGACCACTATTTTCAAACCCGTAAAGCAGACACAAGCTGCAGGTTAAGCTCATTCTCTTAAGGTTTTGTTTTTTTTTTTTGTATTTTTTGTATTTTTTTTTTTTTTTTTAAACTTTCTCAGCTTTTTATACTTTCAAATTCAAACTTGGGTCTAAATGAATTTGGATACATTTTTGCATGTCTTTCAATATGTTCCTTTTTTTAACTAAAGGAAGCTAATGTAAATCAACTCATTCAAAATAAAGATAGCTCAAATGAACCAAATTGGAAGTGGAAATGAAAACTCATACATATTGCAATCATACTGATACAAGCATGCCAACTTTGCAAAGGAAGATAGTCAGGGTTATGGGCCATTATGCCTTTTTCTTTTTCCTGGTGGTCTGGTGCCATATAGAAATTGATGGCATATATTGTCTACTTCCTCATGCTTGGTATCTTAAAAGGCCTCTAAATTGCAAGTAATTCCTCTTAAATTTATTTATTTTTATTTTTATAATTTTGTTTATATTATAAAACTGCGAAATAAAAAAACAGGACAAAAGATATAAAGTTTCATAAATTAAAAGTTGGAAAACATAAAAAATACCGAGCAGGAAATCATAAAAAACTATTTGTCCTGTTAATAAAGTAAGTATAACTGCCGAAAAAAAAGTGTGGAACATAAATTTTAAAATTTGACAAGTCAAAAATAGTAAAAGTCAAAATATCTTGAGCAAAAAAGATATAAAAAACTGTCTTTCTCTATCAATAAACTGGATACTAGGGGTATTACTTGTATCAATAACTAGGGGGTATTATAAACTGGATACTAGGAGGTATTACTTGTATCAGTAAACTGGATATTAGGGGGTATTACTTGTAATATAGGTGAAAGGGTACTGGAGCACCACCCATCTTAAAAAAACATCATATTTTAGTTTTGAATCTAGTTTAGAAAAATGTATTTACTCCTATCATAAGAGGTCTCGGTAAGGTGACTTTTCACCATGGTTAAAAGTTAATGCGGGGACAAAATTGGGTGCGTTACCTTACCGCTAGTCAAGTTAAAGAGGTGCGTTAAAGTCGATGGGCAAATGTTTGCCAAAAAAAAAAAAAAAAAAAAAAAAAAAAAAAAAAAAAAAATTCAAATTAGACCCCTATAATATATACCCGTTTATAAACGGCAATTAAAAAAATAAATAAATAAATATATAAAAATTCCAAACCCTTTTTATTACAACTATAAATACCAATTTACCCACACAATATTTTTTTCACACTTTCATTTCTATTAGCTAAAAAATAATAATATCGGGTGGCAACAACAACCAAGACTCGTTTATGAATCTTCTCGGTGGTAGGTGGAATAACCCATACGCGGGTTCTTCCTCAAATCCAAACGAGGGTTCGTCACAACCGATTTGGGGTAACCCAAACGAATTCGGTTTGTCGAGTCAAGAAACTTACGCACAACATCAAGCCATGCAATATTGGAACGAAACTCAACAAACCAACTTAAATTCCAATTTCCAAAATCTTCAATTCTCTCAAAACTCACAACAATCCCAAACGGAAACATATGAAGTTCCCGAAACACCTACTTCTCTTCCAAAACCAAAAAGTCGTGGAAAACGTAAGGCAAAAAAAATCAAAAGAACCTGTACAAGTCGAGGAAGATGATGCTGAAAAAGTGAAGGAACGTTGAACATCAAGTGAGGAAAAATTGCTTGCCAAGTGTTGGGTGGCATGTTCAGAGGATTTGAAGGTCGGGAGTTCCCATACTAGGGATACGTTATGACAACGGATACTAGCCGAGTTCAATAGAATAAATCCAAAAGAACGCAACAAGGATATGCTACAAGGAAAGTGGAAAACGTTGAACCGTGATTGCACTAAGTTCAACGCTTGTTACAAAAAGGCGCAACGGGAGGTGAAAAGTGGTGAAAGTTGAGTTGATATCCTAACACGTGCTAACCAACTGTATCGTCTAGAAAACCCGCCATTCACGAATGAAGAGGCTTGGAACGTGTTGCGTGCACATCAAAAATGGGACGCGCCGGTGGCGGTTGATTTAACCGGCGACGTCCCAAGCCAAACAAACGAGGCTTTGTTTGGTCATGATGAAGAACCACGACCCATTGGAAAAAAACGGGCTTCCAAGAAACAAAAATCTGAGACAACGTCTAGCACGGGAGGCACGTCTAGCACTGGAGGTTCCTTTTCTTCATTCAATTTCAGGGCGATTATGCAGGAGGAGTATCGGGCGAAACGTGCAGAAGCGGCCAGGGGGCGACCGCCGAAAACCAAGAAACACAACAGAGGTTGAGGGAGTTAGAATTTTTGATGGTCGACACTACCGGCAAATATCTACATTGGGTGGCGTTAGTTAATTTGGAAAAGGATCGTACCGCAAAGAAACTTGGGTTACCTCCTCGTCTAGAATGAATAATTATGTGATGTTGTGTTTTATTTATCTCGTACTTTTTTTATTAGCGTTTCTTTTTATTTTTAATTTCGTAATGTAATGTTGTGTTTTAATGAATGTTATATTTTAAATAAATGAAGTGTTTGTTAAAATTTGGGGTTGAAATTGAAAATAATTGGGGTGAAAGTGAGTTAAGGTGAGTTAAATGTAAGTTATGTTATCGGGGTAAAGAGTTAAGATTAAAAGGTAAAAACTGATGTGGTAGTGAGTTAAATTTTAACTCCAAGTTATCTTACCACATGCTCTAAGTCTATACTTTACTGTCATCAATTACCTTGAGAGGAACATCCGGTGGTTGAAAGTTGACCAACCTTTTATTTGGTGAGTGAAATAACGTAATTGCAGTTTGCTAGCAAATTAAGATGGCGTTCAGATGTTACGACGTGCCATAGATCATGGGACGACCGAAGGAGTTGCCTGTGAACCACATGAATTTTTATCCGTTAGTGTAAAATTTTGCCAAAAATCTCGATATTGAAATTCACCTCTACCAAAACATTTATGTTACAAGTCTTCTTTAATTATAAAGAAATGCACATGATAACTTTTGATCTTGATTCCATCACTGATCAGAGATGATAATCAAAGCTAGATAGTTACTTGCAACAAGTTGACTAACTATAATAGTTAACTAGTCCTATAAATATAGAAGGACATTTTTGTTGATGTAGTAATTACTCATATGTCTTTAATTTGGTTATTTTTGTTCTAAGTTTTTTGTAACATAATATCATACATGTAATGTCTGATTATATATTAATGAGTTGATACTTATCATACCTTGTTCATCCAACACACTTTAGTGGCTTTAAGTTACATGTGCAGAATTGCAATGCTTTTAAATGTATAACCAATTGAGTAGAGTAGAGTAGAGTAAAGTAAAGTAACTCTTAATATCGTTTTCCGCAGGTTATGAGTCTCAATACTGTTTTCCACGGTGTATGTAGGAGGTTGAGACGTAGACAAACTTACCTTTATCTAAGGTAGAGAGACCACTTCCGGTTCTACCAAAAGTAAAAAAAAACTTCCGATCTTGCAAGGGGTGGGGATCGAACCCTTGAACTCTAAATAACTTCAACAAACTAATAGAGTGATTATCAATAAACTAATCAAGGTAGTACTGAATAGCAAGTGGGGTGCATTTTGTGCCTAGAAACCTATAAAGAACTTGAAAGGGCCCATAACCATTTTGTCCTCTCAAAAAGTTAGTGGCAAACCATTGTCATATGGTTATTTTAAGGGGTACCATAAAGAAGGATGGGTTCCCTATTATTCGCTTTAAAAAGCTAGTGTCTTTTGACAACCTTATGCACAACCATTTATGTACAATTTACGACCCTTAGAAGCTTTTATTCGTATTGGATAAAGCTGAATCACAATAATGGGAACTTTCATTTGGTAGTACAAAAGATAAAGCTGCTTTAAGCATAATGATCATCATGGAGCTCAATAATAGTGAAAGACGACATAAGAGTTGTCATTTGATGAACAGGTTATCATGTGGTCAAGTGTATAAATAGTGATCGGGAAAGCAGAGCTATGAATAAATAAGGCACACTTACGACTCAATGAGACATATGCATGATGTTGCTTAGGTTAAGAGTAAATTACTATAATATCGACTAATGGAAATTATCATTTGTAACAAAGTTGCTTTCAAGTGTCAATGTTCAAATATGCATCAAGAAGGTAATATAGGTTCATATTGCTTGGAAGTTGGAACAAGGCTACAATACAAATTTTTGAAGTTTCATTTTTGGCATGCGCAAGGCAACATGTGGGATTTCTTTTTCGATTTTTAATAGCTTATCTATACTTTTACAAAAATGCTAAAGCATCCTACTAAATATTCCTACAAAAATGTCTACTCAGAAGATCCTGCCAAGTTGCAGAACTGACGGTTTGGATGCAGAGAGAAAATGCGTGGAAAAAAACTATGTAATATTATTGCATGTGTAAAAGGATTTAGTAGGAGATTGTAGCAAAACTTATACTTTTAATTTATTTTGGACTTTCCAAAAAGGGAAGGCTTAAAAAGTTAGATTCAACACTTGCTTGTTACGGAAAATTTTTCTTTTGCTATAAGTCTTGTAACAACAGTTTCCTAAAAATTAAATATCTTGCAACAACCATTTAAAATAAATAAATATCTTATTTATAATAGACCATTAATTAATTTGTAACAACCCATTGACTTAGCCCATTAACTTAGAATATAAATCCTCTTCCTCACACACCAAACTAGGGGTGAGCAAACAAAACCGAAAAAACCGAAACCGAATCGAAAACCGAAACTAAAAACCGATGGTTCGGTTTTTAATTTTTCAAAACCCGAAAAATACGGTTCGGTTTCTATTTTCGTCCAAAAACCGAACCGTAAAAACCGAACCGATTTTCTTATATAATGATATATAATTAATATAACATGAATAAATAACTAAATAAATCAAATTTATAAATTCATATTCATTTTGTTGGTAGATTTATAATATATTTATCTTAACGTTTATATTTATATATGTGTTTATCGTGTCGTGTGTTTATTTTAGAATATATCAATAAATATATGACGATGATCATACTATATGTATGTTCACTTGCATGTGTGCTTCTTATTTATATGTATGTAATTAAAGGTTTATGCAATAAATATTATTATGCTTACATTGACAAAAAAATGTAAATAAGAATAACCAATTTTTTATGTAATATAAGTTTGTTGGTATATATGTTTCATGCCCAAATATAAACTGTTAGAAACCGAAAAACCGAACCAAAACCGATAATAAACCGAAAAAACCGAACCGCCAAAAACCGAACGGTTTCGGTTTTGGGTTCTATAAAAACCGAACATTACGGTTCGGTTTCGGTTTTAGCCAAAAACCGACCCAAACCGAACCGTACACACCCTTACACCAAACAAAGCAAAACACAACCTCATTACAATGATTTCATTTTTCATCTTCTATCTCTCCCTTAACCATCACCTGCTACTGCCACTTTACACAGTTACCCGGCTAGTGTACCTTGATGTATATGTCCCTTTCGAAAATGAACAAAGTTATAAGAATGTGCCAACCAATGAGATTTTCATATTACTTTTTAGAAAAATACTAAATAGTTAAAACTTGAAAATTACTCCATCCGTCCCAAAATAAGTGTTCGGTTTGACTTTTCAGAGTAAAACTGGTTCAACTTTGACTTAAATATAATTTTTTGTGTTATATAATACTTGATAAAAAATTATATAATTGAAAATACACTTAAAACCCAATCCATTTATATATTTTGCATCAAATATTATATAACACACAAAAATAGTTAAGGTCAAAGTTGAACTAATTTTACTCTGAAAAGTCAAACTGAACACTTATTTTGAGACGGAGTTAATAACACTTAACTTGATGCAAACTACTATAAAATGGAAGAAGCTTACGAAGCATTTAATTAATCTCATCTCTCAAATACATCTTTCATTTCAAAGAAAACAATACATTTTCCTCTAAGGGTGGTCCCAATGGGAGCGGGGTGGCCAACGGTTTGCCCCAAATCGCCGGGGAACACCGCCGCCACCCCAGCGGTTTGGTTGGGAGGTTTGCTCCAACGGGAAAGTTCACCTCGGGGGTATGAAGTGAACGTTGCAATTTTTTGACCGTTGGGGGTATTTTTTGGGAAGTATGAAAAAAGTATGGTTGCCATTAAAAAAGGGTTGGGAGGTATGAAAAAAGTGTGTGTGAGGTGGAATGATATTATTGATTGGTTGAGAGGTAAGGAGGAAGTTGGGAGTGACCACTGCCACCACCCTAAGTTGTTAGCTCAAATCATTTCTAGCTAGCTAGTACAGTACTAATTAAGCAATCATTAGTGCACCAATGATTATGGTGGTAGTATGAGATATTTTCAACTCAAAATAGTTCGAAACATGTCAATTTCATCATGCTGAAGTCACTAAACCATAGCTATAACAACGATAAGAAATAATTTGAAGTAGAAAAATAATGATTTGATGAACCTCGGGTTGCTCCCTATTGCACTATCGGGGCAGAACGCACCAGCTATGAAACCAAACAACAATGTTGCGAATTGCGAGTAAAACACTCCTTTTTAGGAAAGTATCTCTGCTTAGTTGGCTGCCACCACATGGTATTGCCATATCTAGTCTTCGGTATACTCCTTTCGTTGTAAAATAATTATCCACCAACAAAAAAACACACAATTTAAAAAAAGTGTTATCACTACACCTCATAACCAATTAAATATTATTCATTGATTGAGAACGAAAATGGACAATTGTTTCATAACATTTCAAAATGAAAATGTAAACAATAATTTTTAGAGAGTAATTTCTCACTATTTTTATTTATCTTTCGTAAGTTTGCTTCTTTGGTTAAATATATTTGTAATGATTTTAGTTGCTAGATGACTTTTTTGTTTGTAACTTATTTCAAACTTCTACAAGAATAGCAAGTGTTTTATATCCACACCATTTATCATAAATGAAAACAAAAGAAATGCTACAATTGAAAATGATTTGTATTTGCTTAAAAAGTTAACCGCACATACAAAATTAGATCACGAGGTGCTCGGCAGTGGCGGACCTAGGATTTTCCAAGGCAAGGGGCAAAATTTTTTTTTTTTTTGATAAAATTTGTGATGCACTTTAATAAAAAGGTCATATATATATTTTTTTTTACACTAAAAACTAATGTTTTTACATTTTAGGCTTTAAAGTGGGGAGCAATTTGATTTTTTGGAGGGGTGCACTTTAATAAAAAGGTCTAAATTTTTTTTTTACACTAAAATCTGAACTTTTTCGGCGAGTCGTGGAGAGCACCGCCCCCAAACTCTATGCTTGGGTCCGCCCCTGGTGCTCGGCCTTCAAAAAATGAGCTTCGATATAAGAGGGTTTAGCTAGTATTTGAGAATTATCAATTGACCATGGCTAAAAGTGATAAGAGAGTATAATGATGTGACGCTAATGTTATAACAATAATAAACAGTGATAACCACAAAGACTCTGTTAGTGCTTTGGTATGTATTAAGCACCTAAACTTCACGTCTAACACCGACCGCCTTGTTAGAAAGAAACAATAATTTCGTCCAAATATTCCTAGATCAATGACTCGTTTGTATCGATTGCCAAGGGGTTTCAATTTTGACATTCACAAAAAAAAAGTATGCAGCTTTTATCTCGTTTAATTAAAATTTTATTATAGACAATGTAATACAACATTTTCGCATGTTGTGTTTTTTGTAAGCTGATGTAATTATTTAGTTCTAAGCTTGTCATGCAATGTATTTTTTTTTCTTTTCAAAATGTGTCATTTTTTGGTTTGTGCGTGCTTTTTTTTTATAGTGCAACTTTAATTTGGCTAAAAAAAAAATCTATAGTGGGAATTTTAGTAATTATGATAGAAAAAACTTTGTTCAACACCCTCTCAAAAATCTTAAGTCGTACTTGAGACTAAACTAGGTTTAATAAACGATACACAAGTATATATTGACATCAAATCACAATGGTTAGTTATACAATATTCTATATTGGTGTGAATAAGCGTCAATATAGTCAAATACAAACTTGTGAAATAGACCTCACGGTAACACTGAAACATAAATAAGAGTAGTAGGCATTCGGTGGAAATTTGTAGGGGGCAGCAGAATTCAGCACCCCCAAAAAGATTTCTAATCTCAAAAACTTTGATAACCAACCTGGACCATCTAAAAGAGGTCCTGAAAATTAAATTTACATACAACAACAAGACATGTAAACCAACGTTTTGAAACCCGGGTCGACCAGGCCGGTCGAACCGGTCGGACCGGAACCCGGTCAAAAAACGGGTTATTTTGACCCGGGTTTCTAAAACCGGGTCAACCGGTGTGACCCGCCGGGTTTTGAGTGACCCGGGTTTTGAAACCCGGCCGGGTTTGGCTTTTCTCTATTTTTTTTTTTTTTTTTTTAAATTTAAATTTTGGCTCTTTTTTATTTATTTGTCATTATTAAGGTGCTATTTTTGTTTGATATGACTTTCTTATGGTGTTTATTCACTCATATTTGTGCGTAAAATCGATTTTTGGAAATGTGCGTAAAACCGGGTCTAACCGGGTTGACCCGGTGACCCGGTAACTCGGCCGGGTCGATCCCAAACCCGGGTTTCAAAACATTGATGTAAACAATGTTGCACACAAATCTGACCACATAACTATTTAAACTTTAGCTTGTCATTTACACTTCAAATATGAAAACAACCAATCACACATGCTTTTGAACATTACTTTATCATCCATTAATAAACTTTGATCATATTGTTCTACTATCTCTTAAAAAAAATAAAAAAAATAAATAAATAAATAAATAAATCTTTGGTAGAATATGGTACAAAATAGTGAAGATTTTGCTAACAATCAACCTCTATTTTATCCATATCCATAAACATTATATTACAAAATGGTTATAGATTCAGGTTTCAGACTTTCTTAAAAAGAAAAACTACTATAGTATTACAGTATGTTTTTTTATAGGGGAAAATCATTTTTTCTTCTTAAATTCATTTAATCAAAAGTTGCAAGTTTTTCAAGTAGTGTCCCATCCTTCTATAGTATCTAAATGAAATGTTTATTGCAAACTCACACACCTAAGGAATATCAACATCACTGATTTATCTGCCAAATACAGTATTTTAGTTATAAACTTTTTAGGGAAAAAAATATAGGCGGATAATGACTTGTATTTAAAATGTTTATGTAATTGGTTGGTGTATCTTGTACTCATGTGACCATATAAGTCATTAAGATGTAAAGAGGAAAATGGTTTCATTCATTTTAAAAACTCAAGCTTCAGGCTTCTTATGTCTTGTATCCATCTGTATTTTTGTGTGTTTTCTTCCTTGTGACAAAATTATGGAATAAAACCAAAAACTATCTCTTGCTCTTGTTGTTTTCTTGATAAAATCTCACTTCTATAGGAAAGAGACAACTCTAAACTGCATAAAAACACACACATATTATATACAACTTTCATCTTAGAATACAACCAAATACCAAAAAAACAAACATGGTTTCTTCTTCTGCTTCTATTGTTTTCATATTTGTTTGTATACTACTCATGTTTGTACCTGTTGTCGTACCGAAGAATGAAACCGTTAATTTCAAACCAATGCAAGAGTTAAAGAAGCTAAAAAGAATCAGAAATCATCTCAAGAAAATCAACAAGCCTTCCATCAAGACTATTAAGGTACTAATATTTTTAGCTTTTTTTCCCTATGGTTTTCTTCATTTTTAAAGTTTCTTGGAGGTCAAGTAACAAGTTGCATGTTATTTTTGGAATTAGAGTCCAGATGGAGACTTGATAGATTGTGTTGCAGCTCATCTTCAACCAGCATTTGACCATCCTAAGCTCAAAGGACAAAAGCCATTGGTATATAATATTCATAAGATTTTGTTTATGGTTGTTTCCATCTATAGAAAGTGTTATCTTATAGATGGTTGTGTGGATTGTTATTTTGTAGGAACCACCATTGGAGAGGCCAAAAGGACACAACACAAGTGACGAAAACATTTACACAAGCCAGTTGTGGACAGAATCTAACGAATTCTGTCCAGAAGGCACTATTCCAATAAGAAGAACTACAGAAAATGATTTTCTAAGAGCTAGTTCTATAAAACGCTTCGGAAGAAAGATAAGGGGAGTGAGGCGTGACACAGCGAGTGGTGGTCATGAAGTTAGTACCAACTTTAACATTTTCACAATGCACATAAATGTCATATTTTATAAGAAAAAAGCTATGTATAGTAATCTTAATATGGTCGTTGAACTTATATTGTAGCATGCGGTTGCTTTTGTCAATGGAGATCAATACTATGGAGCTAAGGCCAGCATAAATGTATGGTCACCGGCTGTTACAGATCTATACGAATTCAGTTTGTCACAGTTATGGGTTATCTCTGGTTCGTTTGGCAATGATCTCAATACCGTAGAAGCTGGTTGGCAGGTAATTTCTAGCCAGTGGTAGATCTAAGGTTTTTAACTGCAGTATATATATATGCACTACTGTTATCTGACATGTCTGAGTATTATTTCAAAAATATGTTAGTACAAAATTTGCAAGTCGACGTTTCCAGGTATGCATTATATATATCGGTCCCCAATTCATAGTAATGATGAAGGACATAACATTTAAGGCAGATGTAGATAAGACAGAATTCTCATGTAAAATTGCTTACTTGTAAAATCATATGCAAAAGGATATACTTTAAGGTTTCAATCCATCTAATGATGAGTTATTATTGATGATTTTTCAGGTAAGCCCGGAGTTATATGGAGATAGTTACCCTAGATTTTTCACGTACTGGACGGTAAGTACTATCTATGTGCAATATTAAATGAAATAAGTTGGTGAGCAGCTAGTTTTGCTGAAATTTGTGGACTGGTAAGGCTAATATAATATTGGTTCATTTTACAGACGGATGCATACCAAACTACTGGATGCTACAACTTACTATGTTCAGGATTTGTACAAACAAATAATAGGATCGCTATTGGTGCAGCAATCTCTCCAAGGTCATCTTACAAGGGTAAACAATTCGATATCGGCATTATGATATGGAAGGTAATGCTAACAAAAATTTAGTTATATTTTTCAAAAGTATTTCATTATGCTTAAAAATGTCACTACATTTACTTAATGGGTTACCAAGTATGTGTCAAATTAACCTCCTCTAAAGCTCTAACTAGGGTTTATGCAAAAAGTAGTTGCACCAATCTGTCGGCATTTTTCTACCAATATATTTTAACTTCTATGGACCATAACTTTGCAAAACAGTTTGGTTTCTGTTTACAGCACTGATCTTACTAGTATTAAATTAATAAGATTCTCTTCTTTTCTTCGAGGAAGTGGTCTCCCATGTGTAGACTTTTTCTTTATGTTGACATAAATTATTAAACTAATGTAGAGTTTTACTATGTTGATACCAAGCTTTGTCATTTTTATTGACTTTGAAACATGCATACTCTTCTATCATTAGAGATTGTAAAAGTTTTTCATAGAGATTTTGTGAGATGAGGAAAAAAAAAAGTATATCCTAACATTAACAACCAATTATACGTCGCAAATATCAGATAAACAGTGTCAAGACGCTGAAATTAACATTAATCAAGTACATGCTAAATTAGGCTATTGTTTCTATGTCTAGGACCCTAAACATGGACACTGGTGGCTCCAATTCGGATCAGGACTACTCATTGGCTATTGGCCGTCGTTTTTGTTTAGTCATCTACAAAAACATGCAAGTATGATACAATTTGGAGGGGAGATAGTGAACTCAAGATCAAGAGGATATCACACTTCAACACAAATGGGTAGTGGTCATTTTCCTAGTGAAGGATTTGGAAAAGCTTCCTATTTTAGAAATTTGAAGGTTGTTGATTGGGACAATAGCTTGCTTCCTCTAAGAAATCTGCATCTTTTGGCTGATCATCCAAATTGTTACGATATAAAAGCAGGCAAGAACAATGTTTGGGGAGATTATATATATTATGGAGGTCCCGGAAGAAATGGAAGATGTCATTAAAGAAAATAAATTGGTTTATAACCTTTTTTTCACATTATTAATTCTTTCCATAAGTTTTGAGATTTTGCACCTTCATAAATATCAGCTTCTTTTATAATAGGTTGCCATTTCATATTCAAAGCTCATGTATATTAGGTGTTATAATATGATTTGTATATTATGGTTTGTTATTGAGTGTTGACATTTGCTTCTCTATATTATTTATGTACATGTGCAATGGTGTGAAATCATATGTGGAAACAAAAAATTGGACACATATATTAAAAATGAAGTAAATAGATTGGCCTATTTGTTGGTATTGATAGGAATAATCATCAATGTGACCTAATCTTGGTGCACCAAATACCTTCTATCACCATCATCGTCTTATTTAATTTTTAGGCCTTAACTAACACCAGCCCCATGGGGCAGGGGACCAGGAGGGGTGGATCAAAACCAGGTCATAGGGTGGTGGTATGGAAATTCCTTATCACACAGCTTTAACTAGTCAATATACCATTCTTAATTAAAGGGAAACTCAATCGTATATAAATTTCTTTAGTATTACAGTCATGCACATGCAATTTCAAAGGCCAGCACATGTGAGAATACTACCATAGCTGGTAGCAACCAAAAAAAAAAAAAAAAAAAAAAAAAAAAAAAAAATGTTGATTATAATTTATGGAGCCAAGATGGACGAGTAGGGCAATAAGTCATTATGGTTTTGGTCGAAATGACTTATATTTTAGTACGGTTTGAATTAAGTTAAGCCACAAACTCTCTTTGTCAGTTATAAGATGTTCTAACTCACTACTGATCTAACCCTTGGAATAAACTTTTCATGTTGGTGTATGCATATATAATAGGGCGGGTAACTTTCAACGTATTTGACCCATTCCATTTTTGCTATATTTCTTGTTGGGTCGTTTATAATCTAAATCAACTCTTAGCAATTAAATCAGTCACAACTGATATGACGAATGAAAATGATTTACGTTTAAAAGTCTCCTTAACCTTGTAACTATTGAGGTTTATTGAATGATCAGTTAACATCTACATCAAGTATGACAAATTAACCCAACTTAGGGAAATGCAATGAATCTTGTATTTAATAAGATATCTAATTTATCTCTTCCAAAATTTGGACTACTAAAACAGTCAACCCAGCACAGTCAATGGATAAGACAACATACTTCTGAACCCAACCCATCTTGACTCTCGAGCACTTAAGAAATTATAAATTAGGGACATAATTCCAAGCTCTTCTTTTGTCTTCATCAGTTTTAACACAAAATTCAAACCCTACCTTCCTCAAACCAAATTTATGTATAATAAGTCAATGGTCGCACCAACATAATCTAATTCGGCAGCCAATGGGTTAACGTATTTTGTCGTAGTAAGACTCACTTAAGAAACCGCAAAAATGAACTCATAAACAGAAGCTAATTCAGTGTCATCACTTGTCACACTAACACAATGCACCTTGCTAACAAACAACTTAGAATTTACCAATACAAATGAATAAGATAAACTATATGCATGGATATTTACCTCGAGTCCTTGACAAGATGGAGGTGTGTCTGTGGATGAAACAGTGTTGATAACTGCAGTTCCAAAAGCAGCATGATGCATCAACAAGGAATGCTGGGGCAGATTCACGAAAGAAAAAAAGATTGAAGCTAAAAATCCATTTTTCTAAAGAAACAGAATATTTGCCGACAGCCGTCTTTATAGTAATATGTATTTGTTATTTAAAAACAGAGGCAGTAATTACAACCAAAATGCTTTTAATTGAACCGATTTGGATTGTTTTTAATTCTCAATTATGTCACAAATCAACAAATTTCAAAAACTGTGGTAAAGTCATCCAAAGTATACATAAAACCACAATGTTTTTAAATTTTTATAGTAATACTATTGGTTTTGTAATCTTAGGAATAGCATAGATTACTTACACAAAGTGTATAAAAAATGGACTTACAAGTAGGCCTATTACACAACAAGCAACCCGTCATCTTCCCCCACCTCTAAATGAGAAAATATAGCGGGGATCATAGTGAGCACATTTACAGAAAGTGTGAGCTAACTTATCTACAGTTTAACAATTTAACAAATAATTTAATGAAAGCAAACAAAGTGGATACAGAACAGGATATATAAAATTCCTCAAGCGGTCAGTTATCAACTTCTCAGCATTAAGACTCTTCTCCAGAAAAATATTGCAACTTTTTACCATCAATAACTTTTTGAAAATGTCACCTTTGATGGTACCCAAAAAATATAGCGAACAATGCAGTACAAGCATCTTTGTGTGGAGTATGAGAATGATGATAAACAATCATCTCACAAAACATCCCCTTTACACATTCTGGCCTTTCTTCTGTGGTTATATTCTCAGACTTTGCAACATGTCGTCTATGAGAATCACTAGATCTTCAGGATTACAAACCACAGTGCTGACCAATTTACAAAAGCCCATGTCAACCAAATCGCCCATTAAATTTTTTTCTTTATCATCGATCAATGTGCATTGATCATGTATTAAAGCATATGTTCTTTCCACTTGGAAACATAGTTCCAAGAATGCGGGTTCTTCCAACACGCTTCTGAAATCAAGTGAGATGTTATGATTCTCAGATAAACATGTATTTTTCATCTTCGTTGCGATATCTTTTGTAGACTCAAGGTTAAAGATCAAATGTTGAGCTTTAGAAGAAGAACACCATTCGTCAAACACACTGCTTCTAGCAAGATGGCAAAGTTGGACAATGTTTGCAAAAGAAAATCGCACCATGAAGTTGAAAAAGTCATAGAAATTCATGCCTGCATAAAAAAAATTAAAAAATCTTTGTAATTTGGAGAAAACTAAAACTGACTACACAAAAGTATTTCACTGCAGCATAGTTATTTATAAGAGCCATTATTGACCCCATGGGAGATGGCGAGAGGCCACCACATATTTACTTAACGTCACTTTACTTGACCATTATGGACTTACGCTAATACACATGATTTATGACTGTGATCAATAATTGAGTTACTGTAATGACTTTTCTTTTAAGAGACATAGGAGGATGGGACGTAAGGGTATATATGTGTTACAGCTTTAGTTACATACGATACAACATATGCAGTACAGATTATTAAATAGGAGATGTTCCAACTATGTTTTTTCATTATAACTAGCAGCTATGTAACTAAGATTCAATTCATAGACGTTACACAAAGTCACTTAAGCATCATTCAGTGCACGTTTTTGCCACTGTGCATCTGTTATATAGATAATCTTTTAGGATGAAGAGATTAATGCGTTCCTATGGTTTACAACATACCTGTGTTAGCTGCAAGATTACGCTGGCAGAGGCCCTCAAAATCATCACAAATATCTTTGATGTCTTCAATATACTCTGTGGCTTCCTTGTAATCTCTCAAAAGAAGATCCCACTTTCGAAAACAAAAGAAGTGAATGATAACATCAGTTTCTGAACAGACAGTTTACAGATTTACTAAAAAAGATTTCCTTTATTTGGTTGTACTTACCACCCAAGATATATTATATGCATTGAACCAGTTATGGTTTATTGATATTGTGTCTTCCTGTAATCAATCAGTTCACGTATCACAAACAACGATATAACGAATAACATAAAAATCTCTATATAGTTTTTTTAATCGTGATGTAAACTTGATGGTTTATTGATATTGTGTCTTCCTGTCAACAGTCATACCAGATTGTAAACTTGATGATACCATCCACTAGGAACAAAAATAATTTCATTTTGATCTTGTGTGCATTCCAACCAAATAGTCTGCACAAAACACACACACACAAGCAACTCAATAAATATAAAAGGTAAAGTTAACAGAAAAATGTTAGCTAGTGATCAGCATAGTAATACATATACCTTCTTAAAATTGGGAAATATTGTTTCATTAACTTCCTCAAATATGTCGTATATGGAATTCTTCATGTTTCTGAATGAATATACAGCAATAAAGGAACAATTAAGGCCTTATATTAATCCTTGTGAATATTACTATACCGTCGTATATAAAAGTACACAAACTTCTAACAATAGTCGTCTTTGAAAGAAATTCATATATACCTGTCGAATACAAGGTGACGCTGTTCTGGAGATAGGAAGTACCATCGTTTCTTGCCACATACATTGGCAGACCAACTGTAAGACCTAAAAACATCAGCATGGAAAGGCGTCCACGTTCCTGAATGCAACAAAAGAAGGGTAGACATGCCAATTAGTATAGCATCAAAACCTATTCTTTGCAACAAAGCAAGAAGTGATCCGACTAACCTTTTGCGCCCATGTAAACAAAACGGTAGTCAGAACAGCTTACATCATCTCTTCTTTTATACGTGTCAGGATCTTCATGCATGTGATAGTGGTCAAGATACATATTCAGCCAATCATCACGGAAATACAGTGGAGTTGTATATGCTGTATACTCTGGGAACTCCTGCAATCTTCAAAACAGATAACATAAATATAACAAACCAAACACCAGATCGCGCTATATAGTTTAAGTAGGTCCTAATTGAACTTTAATTTGAATGCACCTTTACAAAGTGCCAGTCCTTTAAATACAACAGGGTTTTGTCCTTGCACTCGTTAGTTGAATCATCATTAAGTTCCTCTGAAGAGAGCTTAATCCATTGATCAATAAACTCTGCCACTGACATATCAAGCCTCTTCTGATCCGTAAATTCTCTGCTACCACAGTCAGCAACCTACAGGTTACAATGTGCGATCCAGAAAATTACTGATTCTAGCTTTGAACAAAACAAGCATTAAATCCAAATAACTGACTTTCAAAATTGTTCCAATATCTGATATAGTCACTAAACAACAGTATACTTTAGCCTTTGTTTCAATTTGCTAAAAACAACCACATAGATAGAGAAAATAAATAAATTAATAACCAGATATGCACGAAAAACCATAAATTACCATACTAGATTGTTCCAAAGCTTGAAATTAGCCGGGCATGAAAACGGAGCAAAGGCGAAAGTATATTAACTGTTAGACAATAAAAAGCTAACATACACATATTCTCAATCTCAACAAACAGAATCCCTCTATATCAACAATGCAAAAATAACTCTATACAAAATTACACAAAATTAAGAAGTTAAAATTAGGCACCTGAACTTTGGAGTTACCGAAATTAGAAGAAATGAATTGAAGATTAGGTGTTCCATCATCATCATGAACCCAATCTTTACAAGCTTTCCAATCCTTCATGAGTCCACTTATAACTACTGGTATATTTTTGGATAAGTAATTTTCTACAAACTTACTGTAACTCATTTCTTTACCATTCACCTTCTCCACACTCCCTTTTATATTCAGTCCCATCTTCCTTTTTACTACTACTTTCTCCGATCAAAAACGGTTCAAGATGCTGCTGCTGCAAATGTATTTCATATTCGATGGCGAATAAAAAGGTATGGGCTTGTATAACATTATGGGCCAGTTCACAATATATGCTTGGGCCTATTGGGTGACTTGTTTTTTGTAAGGATCTTAAATGTTGATAACCGGCAATGTTGACAAGAGGTGTTTATCAGTTCAGTTAATTTGGTTAAATTCTTTTGGGTAAAACCGAACCAAACTAGATTCAAACTGGATTAAACAGTACCGAAAACCGAATTATAATTCGGTTAGGTTTTCGGGTTGACTCGAATAACCGGAATTACATAATTTATATATATATATTTTAGAAACAAATATATTTTCAAGCTTAAAAAATGTCATAGTTTTATATTAGAAAAGAGTTTTAATGATTTTTATGTAAATAAATATATAAAAAAATAAATATTTATGTAAATTTGATTTTCGGTTCGGTTATAACCAAATATTTTAATTTGGTTCAGTTCGATTAAACTCCGTTCGCTTTTATTCGGCTCGATTTATTTTGATTATCGGTTCCTGTGGGTATTACCAGATGTGTGAACACCCCCTAGGCTGTACTTGTTTCTTTTAAGGATGTGAAATGTTGATAACTGGCAATATCGACACGTCTTGCCTTTCAGTGTCAATGTAGAACGCAGATTAGAGCTTATGCTCAAAAACGACTTAGCATCGTGCTTAGGAAAATGACCTTGGTGCCTCAAAACTGACTCCAAAGTTGTAGTATGCATGAGTTGAACTCGAATCTTTACTGGAGAATCTTTACCATTATACAAGGCGGAACTAGAAAGAAAATTAACCAAGAGCATTAAGAAAGATTAAATAAAACTATAAACCATATATTCTTTTTGGACCATGTACATTACTGTATATATAATATACGGTCAATTCGCTGCCTTCTTATTGGTTGCCCATTTGCTTACGTCAAATTTACGTCACCCAGGCCCAATTTTAGCGATAGCCTGCCCCAAACATTGGGTTTCTTATCCAAGCACAAGTCAAATTTACTATGGGTTTTGCTTTTCGCACTTAAACTTTTATGCATATTCATTTATGTGTTTAGATAAAAACTAGAAACATAGTTGTTGAACCATGCATCTTGACGGGTATATCTTAATCGAAGTTTAGCTATTATTTAGTAGTTTTTGGATTCAAAATGTTATGAAGCATGCTTCAGTTTGTGATAGATTAGAAGCTAAAATATGCTTAAAGCCATAAAACCATGTCACCCTTTCCGAAAGCACACGTTGTATCCTTAACCCGTTGCAAAAAACTAATCGTCGCCCTGCCGGAACGCGACGGACCGCAACCATCCTCGACAAAATCAAAGGTTATTTACAAAAAATAACACATTGTCGAACTTAACAATTGACAATTAGTAGAGATGTGATTTGGGCTTGATTTATAAATGGGCTGGACATTTAATTGGGCTTTTCAACTACCTCTTTAATGTATCTTGTACCACGAAATCTAGAATCATAAGTTTGCCATATGTAACATGACCAAAAAAAAAAAAAAAATGTGACCAAAACAAAACAGAAGAAAACAAAAAAGCCATTCGAAACTTCTTTTTCAAGTTTGCTAACACGTTTGTCAACTTGTGAATGATATTACTTTTCAGATTAGACATTACATGCTGTAACTGTTATTAATAGTGTGCTCACTAACAAAAGAAACCTGTATTTTTGTATAATTGTGTCTAAGCTTTATTATATGATATGTGCAATTCATCCATACCCAAAAAAATTGTCACATGGCATGGGTCCTATTGATGAATTAGATGCATGAAACTAGGAAAGTTCTTAACACTTTGGACAAATAGGCATGGCAAGTAACACCAAGAGCTCATGGGCCACATGAACTAAAGCATTTTGTGAAAATAGCCAAACAAACAACTCATAACAAACATCCTTCTATTCCTGCTTTGAGTATGACATGATCCTACATCCTCCTCAAATGGGGTCTAACTTATTTTCAATCACTTGTTGATTGGATAGGCTTGATGCAAATATGATCATTGCTTTGTGATTTTTTTTCATTTCTTTTTTACTATTCTATTGCTTTTATGCCTTATATCGACAAACCATTTGGGACATTCATACTGTGTTTGTTTTGCTCGGCTGCACAAGATGTTGTAACAGTATATTGCGAGAGAGATTGATTGCCCTTGTTAAATTTATATTGCGAGAGAGATTGTTGTAACAGTATACTGTTGTTACTTACAAAGTAGATTTGTTTGAGAACTAAGAAATGGGACGAGAGGTCTATTTTGGAGTCTCAAACATATCTCAGGCTCAAACAGAATTCAGCGGCGTTAGGCTGTTAGCCGCTGACCCAAAAAAAGTTATAGTCAACTTTTTGCATATTCTTTTTGGCTCTGTAATGATATTTTCTATGAGATTGCACGTACTGTAAAAGTAAAGCATACCGACTAAACCACGTAGATATATGTGCATTTTGTAAGATCTTGGTTTATCTCTGTACCTCTATGTAAAAGTTTAGGCAAAGCTGTATTGATTAAGGGCTAAAGGAACAACAGATAACATTTTAGTTTGGAGATGGTAAAATTAATCTCAAAAGTTAACAAACTGGTAGTGGTTATTGCATATACACATTTAACAACCGGGTCTAAATTACATAGTTTACTATCAAGTGTAGCTGTTTTAAAAATTTTAACTTGGACGACTCATTTTGGTAAGTCGACATTTACCTAATCAAAAGTCTTAAACACCTACTTCTACATATAATCGCCTCAAGAAGTTACAACTGCACAAATTAGTCATGTGTGCAGAGGTTATAGATCAAAATCAAGTGACAATAAGTGAGACTACTTATATTCATACATATACTATTCACCAAGTCCTTTTTTTAAACATGCCTTCTCGTCCAAATGTTACACAAACACAACTTCAACGTCAAGCTTAGGAAAAGGAGAAAATGCAGCTTTTTTAGTTTTCGACTCAACCACTAAGAATGTGAGAACCGAGTTTAATATCTATGTTATTGGTAATCAGTGTTATTGATTAAATTCGCTATCTAATGTCGGCTAGCCTTATCTCATATAACTACAGTTGTGGTGATATCCTAGATTATAAACCACGCAAATGGGTTATAAAGGTTGATAGCGATATATGCGCTCAATTATAAGAGACATTATACCTCTCAATGTTGCATCAATCCACATTAATATAACTATGATGATAATAGAAGGGAATTTGTATTCATGTTTAGAATGATTACAAAATTCACTGAGGAATGGCCCTCTATCCCTTTCCCATCTTGCTCTATATATTTAATTCCTAAAAATAAAAAATAAAAAGTGCACTTCTTTAACATTTTTACAATGCTAATATATCAACTAAACCTAAACTTTATTGCCGAATTTTGATGTGAATCGGGACTAGGATGAGTAAGCTAGGGAGCTATTTGATGAACCTTGAACGAGCAACTGAGCTGGTGTTACTGATGACGATGAGTATAAACCAGAAAAACTTGAATCTTTTCGTGGCTTGTTTGTCTCTTTACTGGATTCATTATTTGTTGTAGGCTCGTGTCTAATCTCTCGTAACAGTGCCACAACATCTTTCATTGTGGGTCTGTCTTCAGGGCGATTACTAGTACACAACAGGGCTATCCCAAGGGCTTGTAACATTTCTTGTATTTGCGAGTCAGGATTCCCATGTAGCTTTTGGTCTATAATGTGAACCGGATCTTTCTTGCTCTTGAGGTGATCACGCACCCACTGAATAACATGTTGACCTTCTGAAAATGACTCGTCAACCGGTTTTTTCCCTGTTATGATCTCTAACAACACCACTCCGTAGCTAAACACATCACTCTTTTCGGTAATTTTCAGCATACTTGCATATTCTGCAAACATACATAATTCGATACAATTAAATGAGTTAATACACTTGGAGTTGTTTAAGTAGTTATTAAAAGGGTGTTTGGGATTGCATATTTAAGATCTCAACAAACATAGTGTTTGGATAAAAATGCAAATTTGTTTTTTCTACTCTTGAATAAACATCTAGCAAGTAAATACCATAAGCAATCCCAAACACATAAAGAATATATACCTGGAGCCATGTAACCGTACGAGCCAGCAAATTGAGGTTTCACCGAAAAAGAGGCATTGTCGTCTTCAACCAATCTTGCAAGCCCGAAATCAGCCAAACAAGCATCATTTCGATCACCCAATAAGATGTTCTCCACCTTCACATCACGATGAAGGATCGGTGGCACACAATCATGGTGTAAATAGGCTAAGCCCTCTGCAACCCCCAAAGCTATCTTAAACCGCGTTTCCCACACCACCACCTCAATGTTACCTTCATGTAACAATGTGCCTAATGTACCATTAGGCAAAAAGTCATAAAGCAACAGTTTGTTCTTCCCATTAGCAGCCCAACCCAACAGCCTAACAATATTCCGATGTCTAATTCGTGCCAAAGTGGCGATTTCAGATGAGAACGCGGCTGCTGAGTAATTCTCAGATAACAAGAACCTTTTCACGGCTATTGGAAAACCCGATGGAATATTCGCCTTGTACACCACCCCAGACCGACCCCGACCCACCACATTGTCAGGTGTCAAGTACTTTGCCATGTCAGCAATTGATAAATCAAGTTTCTGGTACAAAGTAATCTCCCAAGGCGGACCCATCTCCACGTCAGCATCATCCAACCCATGCTCACGCTTACGCATTTTTCCGGCAAGTAAAATGTAAAAAGCCAATAAAAGTAAAACACACGCAACACATATCAACACAACCATCGCCACCCTAGCGCCCTTGCTATGCCTTGACGCGCCACCCTTGTCACCCACACACTCATTCCCAGCCAAACACAACGAAGGATTATTCGACAACACACTCATAGGCAGCTTCGAGAAAAAAGGTGTGTCAGGCACATGACCTTTAAAATCATTATGCGACACATTAAGCGCCACGAGATTTTCAAGGCCCACGAGATTTTGCAAATTACCCGAAAGCTGATTATAAGAAATATCTAGTACCCCGAGCTTATCCAAAGCCGCGAACTCTGACGGTATCTCACCGGATAGTTTGTTACAACTAAGATTCAAGGCAATCTCCAAAGCCGGAAGTTTCCCCAAACTCGCCGGAATCTCACCCGAAAACTCATTACTACTTAAATCAAGCAACTGAAGGTTCATGCATGACCCGATTTCGGAGGGTATTATTCCAGACAATCTATTCTTACTTAGCACGAGTTTATTTAACGAAACCAACGACCCGAGGCTCGAACTTAAAGTACCTTCTATTTGATTATCAGATAAATCAACCAGCTGAAGTGAAACAATCTTATCTAAACTAGATGGCAACGTTCCCGTAAGCGAATTCGAATGCAAATCTAGAAAACTTAAATTCTGGCACCCTGATATCTCCACAGGAATAATTCCTGTCAACCTGTTCGTCCCGAGATCAAGGAAATTTAAATTTATTAATCTCCCAATCTCGCGGGGAACAGAACCAACTAGATGGTTCTGATTCGCGCGAAACCTGATCAGGGACGAACAGTTCCCAATCTCTGGCGGAATTTCGCCAGAGAGATCATTACTTAGTAACAAAAACTTGTTCAAAAACTTCAAGTTAAATAAACCTTTAGGGATTGGCCCTGTCAATGAATTTTGTGACAGATCAATCGCTTCGAGGTTTAGACAATTTGCTAATGAACTAGGTATACCACCTTCTAAATGATTTTGCCATAAGAATAACAAAGTTAAGTTTTCGAAGTTTCCGATTTCAGAAGGTATTGTGCCAGTGAACATATTGTTATCTAGTTCAATATGAGTTAGGCTTCTGCAGTTGCCTAACTCACTCGGTATCGAACCAGATATCTGATTTACGCTTAACTGAAGCTCCTGCAATGAAGTAAGGTTTCCAAATGTACTTGGAATGACCCCGGTTAATGAATTCATCGAAATGTCGATTAAAACGAGCTCTAGACAGTTTCCTAGCTCTGGTGGAATGCTTCCAGATAAACTGTTCTGCCAGAGTAGCAAGTTTTTGAGGTTTTTTAACTTGCCTAACGAGCTAGGGATCGAACCGGATAAGGAGTTTTCGTATAGGTAGATGTTTTCAAGAGCTGTGCAGTCTCCGAGCTCTACGGGGATTTGGCCCGAGATTAAGGTGGTGTAAAGGGCTAGAGTTTGGAGTTTTGTTAAGTAACCAATTGTTGAAGGTAGAAAACCCGATAAGCTTGTTTCGGCAAGGCCTAGCATTACTAAACTAATACAATTACCGATTTCTTTTGGCAATGGTCCTTCGATGTTTTTGTTTCCACCAGCTCTAATGATTTGAAGATTCTTGAGCTGCCCGATGGTGCTCGGGATGTTTCCTCCAAGTTGGTTATCATAACACGTCAACACGACCAGGCTCTTCAGGTTCCCAATTCCCTGAGGAATGGAACCTGTGAGCCTGTTCGTGTTGAGGTAAAGCTCAATGAGCTTTGTGAGATCACAAAGCTCATCTGGGATTTCACCTGTTAACCCATTGTCACTTAAATCTACATAGCTTAGGTCCTTGCAGGACCTGAGTGCTTTCGGGATTGAACCAGTAAGATTCGTTCCCGAAAGCACTAGCTTCTTTAGAGTCGACAACGAGCTAAAATCTGAAGGAATGCTTCCAAGTAAATCCACATAACTTAAACTCAACTCCACAACATTTTTATTACCATCACAAGTAACACCAAACCACCCACAAGGGGTCGCGTTAGCCTCGTCCCAGGTGTTTAAGACCTCCAAATTCGGCCCCTTTAACGTTTTTCGCCATGCAAGAAGTGCTTCACCTTGTGGGTTGAGTGAAAAACAACAAGGGAGGATGAAAATAAAGAGTAAAAAGAGGTTAAAAACATTCATTACAAAAATGCTAAATGGTTGCAAATTCCAATGGGAAATTAGAAGGGTATGAGCCTAGGGAGGAACAATTTGTTAAAAACAAAATCATTTGTCTTGTGGAGTTGTGGGCATAATGTGTTAAGTTAGTATATCTTTAGTGTTATAAAATATGAAGAAAAAGAGACTATAGAGACCCAGAATCTACGGATCCAAGGACAGCTAGGCCATGATGCTTGAGGAGTGGGAAATATATGAGGAATTTACATATGGGTGTTTTTTTGTTAATTGGGATTGTTATTATATATTTATGGCATGGGGGCTACAAAGGAGTGGTGAGGGAGTGATGTGAATTTAAAGTTTTGGATGTTTTATCTTTGATCAATACAAAATGAATAGCACTATTTTAACTTATGTTAATATAAAGATCTTTAGTTAATCTTGTTTTGGTTTCGTATATATAGACTTAGAAAAACATGGCAAAGTAGTGTTTAGAGTTCGACTCGGCTCAATCTTTTTTGGGTATACCTGGGTTCCCGACTCGGCTCAATCTTAGAATTACTTATTTTGGCTATATTTGGTAACAAGTATTTGGAAGCGTTTAGGAGCTACAAGCGATAAAAACAGTTTGATTGACATGTTATAAGTTCGGTTGACAAATCTGTGTCATATGAACTAGAGAGGAACTGTATTCGGCTTAAAGAAATTCTAGCAAAGATATTTTAGTTTGTTTCATTGTTCAATGAATGTAGCATAAGCAATGTTTTAAAACCTAGGTCGATTCAGGAATCGATCTTGGAAAAAAAAAAAAAAAAATAACGGATTTAACTTATGGTTCAACCAGTTTAACTTGTTCAAGCGAGAATCAGGAGTTCAATCGGGTCGATTAGAAATTGACCTAAAGGTTGCTACGAATTGACCTAAAACTTATTTGTCACTAGCTAATAATCATATCAACACATTGATGGTTCTACTTTATTATAGAATTTATTTGTGGTGCACAATCAAGGGGCAAAATCATATATATGTACTTAGTCAAAAGTACATTTTATGTTGAGGTGAATGAAACATAAAATCTTATTGAAGTAGTACACGTATACGGATAGAAGAAGTACATTTACACTATCATAAAAGTATACAGAGATATAGGGTCACCCATGCATTAACTGATGGTATAGTACAGCTTTCAAATGCATGGACAAATAGGGTCCACATTATTTTAACTTGTTTTAAATATAGTGAAGCAGAGATCTGAGTCGAGTAAACAATGAAACAGCCAATGAGTTTTTTAGTACATGACTTTTATCACCATCACATGTGATGAGGCCTTTTTATGTTTTTGCATACACTTTAAACACGTACTGCCTTCATATTAACTTTATTCCAATATTGATACATCACTTGTCCTTGAAACTTTGATTCTTTGGAAGTTTGGAGCCAAAAATTTCCTCTTTTTTTAGTGAATCAAGGATAAAGGGTAAAAAAAACATAACTCCTATATCAAACGATAACATCATGTGTAAAAAAATAGACGTTTTCGATAGTATAAAAAGAATAGAGAATCTAAAAATGGAAATTTGACTTTGGAGTTGTATACAGATCTTCGTGGTTTGATGAGATGGTAAAAAACTAATGTACACAAAGGTTAAATGGTTTTACCGTATGGCTTGCATGTTATAGTAAAACTAGCGAAACCCAAGAAAATTGCTAGATGTGGCAAAACAGCTTGCCGAATCAAATGAGGAATGGGCCATGGAGATTTGTGACGTATATATTGATAGCTTTACAACAACATTTACGGTGAATAATCAATGTTATAATATTAGGGTTACATCAGTTTTTTTCAATCATGTTTCATCACATTACCAGCCATTGCATTTTTTTTTTTCTTTAAATAAATCATATATGTATCACTATGGGTGTAAACGAACCGAGTCAAGTCATGTACTGCCAAACTCAAGCTCGACTCGAATACTAAAACTCGAGCCCGAGACTCAACTCGAGCTCGAAACTCGACTATGGGTGAATTAATGTTATAATATTAGGGTTACATCAGTTTTTTTTCAATCATTTTTCATCACATTACTAGCCATTCCAACATTTTTTTTAAAATCATATATGTATCACTATAGGTGTAAACGAACCGAGTCAAGTCAAGTAATAATGCCAAACTCAAGCTTGACTCGAATACTAAAACTCGAGCCCGAAGCTCGACTCGAGCTCGGTCGAGCTTGAAACTCGACTCGAGCTTGATTAATTCCACATTTCATGATCGAATTCGATAAATCCTTGGCATATCAAGCTCGGCTCGACTCGATTTGTATGAAAATTAAGTAAATTTATGTATATAAAAAGGTAAAAAGTGTAATTTAATCGAAGCTCGATAAGGCTTGCGAGCTTCACTATCCAAGTATTTTGGAGCTCAAACATGACTCGAAAATATATTCGAGTAACTCGAACTCGAGCTCGACTCGTTTAAATCAAGTAGTTTACGAGTCGATCTTGAATAACTCACGAATTGTCTTGTCTCGTTTACACCCCTATGTATCACACACATATACACACTAAAGCTATAGAAAATTTAGAGCTCTGCACTACTCAGCACCCCAAACACGCGAACCTTTCCACCACAAGCTCGCCGCAAGATGCCCACAATGGTGAATGACGATGTGAGGCTACCTTTCTTGAGCCAATGCCGATGCTCCAAGCATAAGCATAAATGGAAGGTGTGCGCATGCATGTTGATATATCTAGTTCACACACCTTTTTTGGTTCAATATACTAATTATATTTTACTAGCAAACGACTTATAAGACTCCTCGTAATGCATCGGCCGTGAGACTCGATCGACCCCATAGTCGGCACGTCTCCCCTGTTACACCCCTTCCTTCCCGACGCGCCTTAGGCCAAAAAAAAAAAGAAGGAAAACTCGGTTGATATTAAAACCGAGTCATGGGAGCAATTGACACAAAAAATAAATACCCAACAGTACAAAAAATGACCATTAAAAAAAATAAATAAAATTTCATACATTTACCCTATAAATACGTTATTAGTTCTCCATTTTATACACAATTTCAAACTCAATTTATATACATACTTTAATCTTCTCATCTCAAGAAAATATATTTCGATCAAATTTTTTTTACATCCTCGGATGAGGAAGAAGAAGTTAATAGTATTCATTTAGAGTTTTTAAAAGATGCCACTATGCTTATTGAAGCTTTCACTTCTCAAAACCCAAAAATCCCACGAAACACGATAGATAGAAATCATTACGGTGCTCATGATCGTCTAGAGGTTGCTTGCTTCTCTGAAAACCGAATGTATGACGAAGAAATATTTTGTACGCGGTTCGGAATGAGCCGATCACCATTCACTCGTATTGTTCAGGAATTAACTGATAATGCGTCGTATCTTCAATAAAGTTGTGATGCTTTGGGAAAACTTGGCATTTCCCCATTGACGAAGCATACCTCTGCAATTAGTCAATTGGCATATGACACTGTTCCTGATGCTCTAAACGAATATTGATTCGCCTCAAACTAGTTATCTTTTATTTCTCAACCACTTGTGAATGGTCAATAGTAAAGTCAAACTAATCAAGACAAATGCTTCCGTGAAATACAGTGTTTTCCCGGGTCGTAATGTCCCAACGAGGTTGTGATGGTATTAAAAACGAATCTGTGATCGAGTGAATGTGAACAGGGATATGAATAAGTGTGTGTGTGTGATTACACTAGGGTTTTATAACTTAAAATAACTTAGATAAACTAATTTAACAATTACGTAAAACCTAGATATCTAAAACGTAAAAACGTACACCAATTTAAAAATCAGACGCGATTGCGTACTGAGAAAAATGTGAGTTTTAAGGAAAAATAAACTACAAGGGTTAAAATTGAAAATTCTATAAACTTAAACTTAAAATAAAATTAAATTAAAAAGAAAACTATTTTTTAGATTATTATATTATTTATTATTTATTATTTAATTAATAACTATTTAATTATTTATTAATACACTAATTATTAAGAAAATGTAAAATAAGTCTAGAAAAATAAAATAAAAACTTAGAAAAATCTAAAATAATATAAAACGTATTTTAAAACTAAAAATATATTTATTACACTATTTATCTATTTAATATTAATTATTAACTATTTAATTAATTATTAACTATTTAAACTAATTAAATTAAAAATACTAGAATATGAACAGTAAAAATTCTAGAAAAATTTATAAAATGTTTTACCTTATATAAAAGCTAGAAAAATTATAAAAACTATGTGTCACTTAATAAAATCTAATTATGCTATTTAATTATTTAATATTAATTAATTGTTAATTAAACTAAAATTAATTCTAAATATTACTAGATGACAAAAGAAAAATCTGGAAAAATTTATAAAAGTAATTTAATATAAAAGAGATTTAATAAAAATATAAAAATACAGAAATGCTTATAAATAAGCTAAAAAGAAAATTAAATAGATTGTTTCTATTAAATAGAAGCTATCACTATAAGTAAATTTGGGTTTTTCTGGTTTTTCTTTTATAAAACTATTAAAATACTTAAAATAAGAAACTATAATAAAAACAACTAACTTGGAAACTCAGAATAAGCACTGAAAGTGCTTATTTGCCCAAACAGTTGACTTTTCTGTTGACTTTGAAGGAAATGAGCTCAAATGAGCTTAAGTGGGGTCCACCAAGGTGAAATTCGGTTCACCTAAGTTAATTGGACTTTAATAAGCTAGAATTGATGATATAAGCTCACTGAATAAGCCAAAAGACCACAATAAGCACTTGCTTATTTGGTTCCTGAGACAGAAAATAGGACAACCTTTTGAGGTAATTCCAGGTGGGGTCCACAGGTTCCAAGGTCAAACAAAGAGTCAAAACTTCAACCCTGGTAGGAGGGGGTTGGAAGGAACAAAATTTGGGTCGTGGGGACCACTGGTTAGCTTATTAAGGGCTTATGAAGTGTGGTGGGTTGACTGGTTCACTCAGTGAACTGAGTAAATGGACAAGCTTAAGCTGAGATGCAGCCCTAGTAAAAGGGCATGTGAGTGAAAATTATAGCTTGAACTGATAAGATAGGTTGCTTAGCTTCTTAAAGAGCTAAAGATCACAAGCCAAAACTCATTAATGAGCTTATGATGGGCTTGTGAAATTACTTGTTTACACTAAGTGATCAGTGATTAGGTTTATTTGATAGCACAAGTTAAAGCAAGATAAGCAGTACAGATAAGCAGATAAAAGCAAATAAGCACTTAGTTCAGATAACTAGCCACATGGGCATCACAAGCAACCAAAATACTCAGACCAACACTCACTAAACAAGCTTATGCAAGCTTGTGAAAGTGAGTATCAAAACTGTGTTCAGGGGAGGCTTATGAAGAATCACCAAAAGTTAAGCACAAATTAAGCTCTATAATCAGCTAGATAAAAATTAATAAAAATAGTAACAAGGAGATCAGCAACAAGACTTTATAATCCTACAAGCTCAAGTCCTAATATCAATTAACAAGTTCACAATGAAATTCCAAAGTTTATTCAAAAAACATGTAAGCTGCAAATTGACTTTTTATATTAACACTAAGTTTGACTAAAGTGAGCTTTGATCCTAATTTACTGATTACTTAAGTTAAGTTAAGCTATAATAAGTTGAAATTAAGCTAGGTTATCTAATTCTAAGCTAATATGCGGAATATGAGACTTATTACACTAACAGTTAACAGATAGGGTAGAATTACAACCTATTTTGACTTTTTAACTAATAAGACCTACTTATTATGACAGAACTGAGCTAGTGTGATCTAAATAAACATGCAGTAACAAGAATTAAGCACAATAACATGCATATACCTAGTGAAACAGCTTGATCCAAACACACCTTAGCAAGGGTATTCTTTTGATTAGTGTTGTATAACACTGATTTAAACCATGAAATTGAATTCTAACACTTGATTATGATGATATGAGATCAGATAAACACAATTACACAGTAATTAACAACTATAAACTATGAATCACTACTAAGCTAATTTTAACTGTCTAATGAAATTACTAGCAACTAAGATTTTCAACAAACAAACTACCAATATTAATCTATCTTATCACTAACCAATACCAAATAAGCATAAAACAAGAGAGATTAAGCTAAATTAAGAACTAATACAGTAAATGCCAAAAATCAAGAAATTAGCTTACAACTTGAATCCAGGGCACAACTGAGAACCAAGAACAATTAACCACTCCTATAGCTTTCCACAAAGCACTATAACCAAGGCAATCCAGAATAGCACTTGCTCCAACTCTCTTCACAGATTTCTAGTTTATTTTCCTAATTTACTTGATTTCTTTTTGTATTTTCCTTTTTTAGTGATCCTTGCTGATTTTGAGTATCTAAAAGCTTGCTATGGCTTACTGAGAACCAAGTAGTGTTATTAGAATCCTCTAATTAACAAACATCAAACTGAAATTAAATGACTTGATATGAAAATGGGACAAAGTGAAATTCTTGAAAACTTAAAAGATAGATTGAAACTGAGTAACCAAGTTGTTTATTACACTTAGCAAAGCTAATAAACACTTACAACAACAGAATTTAAAGATTACACTAGGTGATAACTAGTTTAATTAGGCTACTTTGATCATAAACTAAATTACAAATTATGATAGTTCTCTCTTCTGTCTTTCCTCTGGTATTTATCACCAAATATCTTCCAACTTGGCCAAAGATCTTTTCCCACTATTAATCCTAGCCTTCCATTCAGTCAAACTCATCTTGACCATTTAAACTCATTTTGGCGCCAAATCGAGCCACGTGGATAGAAGCAGTTCTGTCACAATTAATGCTTCTTGGAAGTGTTAGGAAGTGTAATGGGCAAGTTTGGTGAAGTTTAGACCATGTTGGGGTGGTTTTGCTCAATACTGTGGGTAGTAGTGGTATTGGGGTGAAAATGGGTGTGAAGGGCATTTATTGTGGGGGGTGGTAGTGGCAGAGGTGGTGGAGAGTGGGTAGGAATATAGGGTGAGCTGGAAGGGGTGAGGTGGTGGTGAAGAGGTGGAGTTACAGGTGGGGGTGTGAGGTGGAAGACGAAGAGGGAAAACGGGGTAGGGGTGTTTGTCTGTTTTATTTATTTACAAAGGGGGTGGGCTGGTATATTTTTGGTGGATCAGGGGAGTGGGCTGGGCCTGGGTTTGTTTGGTATGGATTTTGTTTTTGGGTTTTAGTAATAACAAGGGTCCGGTTGGTATTATAACTAAACAAGGACCAATTTTGTAAATTACCAAAACCTGAGGGACCAAACCTGTAAAATATCCAAAGTAATCACAAGGACCAATCATGTCAAATAAGAATAGTACAAGGTTTATTTTGATTAATTTCCAATTTTAAAACCCTAAGGACTAAATTTGACACTTTTCAAAGTTGAGGGACCAAAGTTGTAAATTTGTAATTTTTAACTTCAAAGGATTATTTTGAACAACTTGTGAATCCCAAGGACCTTTTATGATATCTTTACAAGTTTTGATTAACCAGGGACTAGTTTTGCCAATTTATCAAAGTTCAGGGACTGAAACTGTAAATTATTAATATTTTGTATGTTTTTCATCAGTTTTCATCCCTTTTGCACTTTAAACACCTAAAAACACAATTTGGAGATATTTCCAGTATTTTGAAGTATATTTGTATGTTTTCAGATATTTTTGTAGCTTAAATGTGAATGAAATGATGAGTATTTAGACACTCATCAAATATCTACGAATGGGTGAGAAAACTTCTCGTGCAAGATTTATTTAAGGTTATTATGGACTTATATAGAAAGGAGTATTTACGAAAGCCTGCTTATACTGATGTTGAAAAACTCTATGCTTTTCACGAGCAGAAACACAGGTTTCCCGGAAGCATTGATTGTACGGGGGTTGGCCTGGGCTAATTGGCCAAATGCATATCATGCTTAATATTGTAGGGGTGATCACGGGCCACATTCATTCATTTTATTAGAAGTAGTTGTCTCGCAAGACTTGAGGATTTAGCATGCTTTTTTTGGTATTTCTGTGGTGAACAACGACGTCAATGTTATACGTCAATCACCTATTTTCAATGATCTCAAAGCCAAGAAAGCACGAGAGGTTCCGTTTTTAGTTAACGATGTGTCTTATAAATAGGGATATTATCTTACTGGTGAGATATATCCGGAATGGTCTATTCTTGTTAATTCTATTTCACAGCCAGACTCAAATGATACGAAGCAAATACGATATAAGCAAGCGCATGAAGCAGCAAGATAATATGTGGAACGAGCGTTTAACGTGTTAAAAAAAGCGAGCTAAAAACTCTTGCAAGGTTGATGTTGCTAAAGAAAATAACGGATATGATGTATACATGCATCATATTACATAATATGATTATAAAAAAAGACAATGGGAATGCAGTCTCTCCCGACTTTTATCTAAAGGAGCAACATCATGATAATGACATTGTACGAACGCATGAAGAAATGTTACAAGTTATTAAAGATATTCACAACGAAACAACTTATATAAGCCTTAAAGCCGACTTAGTGAAACACATTTGGCATGAACAAAACACTAATTTGTAGTTTCAATTTATTTGAATTTTTTTTTACTTAATTATTAATAAAATTTTAATTTCACCGTTTAAAATTTTTAAAAATGAAGAAAATGGTGTCCTCGATCACTCTATCACGGCCTGTTAGTCATAGCTTGCATTACGGGTGGCCTAATGAACTTGTAAACATTGATCATCACGAAGTATATAACACATGTTTAACAACTAGACCGATTTGACAAGTTTCTTATCATGTAACTAGTTAACCCTAGCATACAACTCGAGCTAACATGTTTTAAATTTATTGGAATTGAAAGTGAAAACTACCTCTCAATCCGAGGTGTCCAAATCATTTGCTGGTTTTTCAGCTTTTTTGCATTGAGAAAGAAACAGGTCGAGTAAACAGGCTCACAAAAGAAAAGGACGTATACTCATGATCCAGCTTGTCTAAAATTCCAATTTTTTATTTTTTATTATTTTTTTTTCTTGTATTTTACTATCAACATATATTCCACATTGTTATCTTTACAATTTGCTTTAGTTAACCAAATAAATTATGTTAGAATATCTTGGATCGGGTTCGAAACGCCTACGGTTTACATCTAAGTTTGTTATTTTTTATTTTATTTTTTTTATTTGTTAATTGCTGCTATGGGAATAATGTAGTACCAGTTAGTATTGCATGAATAAGGAAATGAGATGCCAATTTTCAAGTCAAACAAAAGATTTGGAATCTATATATTCAATTTGTGATTCAGAATTTACAAATATAAAAGTTACATGTTATTTTAGATACATCCAAATCATCTTAATTATATATCTATATTTTCGTAGATTATGTGTATAGAAATAGTCATGCAAATTATTTGATCAACTAGCTAGATCCACTCATCATTGGCAAGAAAATATTATTCATATCACTATTAATTAGACTTTTTCTAATGGATTAGTTGTTAGGATTTCTCTATCCACCATGAGGGAAAAATATAAATCATATGCTAAATTTCGCAACATGATCCAAATATTCAATTTAGTTTAAATTTTAACCAAGATTACGAGTGTTATCTTTAATGGATTTTTAAAGGTAATGGATAGGTTTTTCATATTCAAGTCACCCGCAGAGAGTGAGTCTTTTGATTCAGATGTACATAGCTTAACCGAGGTTTCTTTGTCGCCGTTTCTAACCTTCCTTTGTCCCTCTAAATGTGTAACTAATGAGATTTGAACTCTTGAACTAATGTGAGAAAGTCAAGTGTTTTACCACTAGTTCATTTGATGATGATTTGTGCCATTCACTTTATTCTTTTCAATTTTGGCAATTTATCAACCATCAAATTTCTGAAATATACTCTAGCTAACGGTTATGTTTTACAATTTTTTTTGTATTTTGTGAACAAGTTTTCTGTGACGAAGGAAATGTCGGAAACGGCCACTGAATATCACGGTTAAGTCATATATATTTGAGTAAAAATTTTGACTTTCACACATGAACTGAACATGAAAAAAACTCATCTATTTATCTGTTTTCTTAACAAATATTTAGGCATGGTATTGAAAAATGTTATTCTATTCATATTTTATAAGCATGGTATATTGAAACATGTTATTACCTACTGAAATTAATAAATTTGAAAGAGTACATATGGTGTGTAAGTAAGTTAGCAGCCGTTGCAAGACCTGCCACATTGGATCTAGATCTGCATCTTGAAACAGTTAAAAATACGGCCTTTACAATGCTTCCATTTTTTTATGCGACCAGATCTGCTAAATCCACACGAAAGTTTATGTAATCAGACAAAAGCTACTTACAATATCAGACCCTCCCTCCTTACAGTTGCCATAAAAACTTATATATGATAAAAGAATTTTTACAAAAAAAGCTAATTACAACAGCTTATAGCAAATACATCATGTGATGTTATTCATATTTTTATCACATGTATGTGTATTAGTGTATACGTTATCTAAAATGTGTTTTTGCTAATACTAACTATAGCGTTAGAGCACCATGTGCCCACAAGCCATAGGGCTCGTGTTATAGGACAAAGTGCTAGTAGCTTAGCATTTTTTTTTTCTATAACTCGAAACCTACCCTCTGGCCCACACATAACACAAGAAAAAGGAAAAAAAGGATAGCTTGAGCTCGCTAGGACGTGACACGAAGAGGGGTGTGGTGGCTGGGGTTGGCGGTACGGGAAGGTGTTATAGGGTGGCACGAGGGCTAACAGCCACCCATACCCTGTGCTCTTAAAGTCTTAAGGGTCTTGGTTAAACATATTACAAAATCAATCATGGAACTCATAGTTTCAAAAAAATAATAGAAGTGCTAGACTCACATAATTTTTATAAAAGAATATCCAAATAAATAGGTGTCAGTTGATTATGGAGAGTAAAAAACAAGAGAAAACTTCATGTAACTTAATTAGTACATGTCACATGTCACATGTCACATGTGTGTGTAGATTTTTGTTTGTAAAAATTGTGTAAGCCTAGTATTGCTCTTCTATTAAATGATGATGAACATGGGATGATGTTAAACATACCTTAGTGATAACAAATCCTTATAAAATTTGATGAAGAGGCTAAAAAAGAACTACATTTACTACATATAGATAGTTCAACTTTGTAATTTCAACACAAGCATCTAATTAGTTTTACCTTATAACAAAATTCCACAACTGTAATAGATGTTATTTCGGGTATCATGCATACGTAAAAGTTACATTATGCATTCATAATTTTTATATTTCAACTTATCTTTTTCAGCTAAAAAGATGTAGTCCTAAAAGAATCTAGCTATTCTGGTGAGGTAGTTAAAAGTGTGAGTAAAATTTCACATCAAAGAATGACTTCTCAAGTTCTCAGTTAAGATCTAGCTATATACTTTTATACGACTACTTCAAAGTAGGTGAAGATTCGATTATTTTTCAACTACGTATTTATATTGTTAAATACATGATTAAAGAATATACAAAAAAAGGAATCACGTGATGTCGCGTGACAAGAGGGTATGTGGAGAATATGATTTGGATTTTGGTATACTTCATCATCCATGTTAGTATCAAGTATGGGTATTATTTTACTTAAATTATCTTACAAGTATGTCCATTTTAGGGAATCAAAGCACGAGATTGGGTTAGAGGGTGTCACATGATACATAAATACTATAATAATACTAAGTATTGTGTGATGTAGGTATGTAACTTCAAATTCAGGTTAGTTGATTATTCCTTTTAAGAGATTAAGTCTTATGTTTAATGTGATGGGGAAGTTTAAATTTAATTCAAGAACTTGTTATGAAAAGGATTGTTTTCAATGGTATCTCATATTTTGTGAGAAGTTTACCAATTAAATGGTTGTATGTTTAAGTCTTGCATAGGATATATGAGATATATTTGTGGTTTAAACATTGTGAGAAAGTTAAATTTGTCATTTCAAAAAAAAAAAAAAAAAAAAAAAAAAAAAAAAAAAACCTTGTTTCTAGGTCGCCTATTTAAAGTTAGAGAAATAATTTGTACACTCAATTTTTTTTTTAAAAACATACAAACGTATACATTAAATAATTATACTTTATATATATTCTACTTTAACTACTTGTATATTGATGTTAAGACACACAAACTTATGCATTAAACAAGTGTAATTTTTATAATATACTTTAATCTAACTGTAGATAGAAGTGTACAAACCAATAACCTATGTAGAAATCATCTCCATTAAGGGTTTTTTTTTTTTTTTTTTTTTTTTTTAATGAAAAATCTAGTATATATAATAACGAGAGAGTTCTTCAACCATCTGTAGTTTTCGAGTATGCAAGAAACGGTGCATATTACAAATAAAAACACTAAAAATAAAAAGGTGCTTTTGCGAAAAAACTAAATAAGATTATAAATAAATTGTTTTATGGCCCGGTGCATTCTAAAAAATTTAAGATTTTTTACAAGAATTATCACTAAATCGCAAAAATCTATAGGTGTCCCGGCCCAGAACCCATATTGATTCCATCACTGCGAGTATGCATGATGTCGTTGATTTTCTAATTGTGCCAAAAGTAAAAGACATATCGAAGCCTTCGGTCAGGGACGGAGCCAGGGGGCTCCCGCGGGTGCACGTGAAATTTTTAGATATAGTGTTAATTTTTGAAAGAAAAAAAAAACATTGATTTTTTCTAAATTTATCTTAAATGCACTCGGTCCATCGAAATGTGTTTCTAGTATTATTGTTTAAATTTTTTTGTGCATCCGGTCATATTTAGTCTTGGCTCCGTCCATACGGCTTCGGTTAAATATCATCTCAAGAATTGCTTGTTCAAATGATCTCGACATATCATATTATTGGGCTTAAGCTCCTAATTTTTTGTCTAATATTCTTTACAACGCATGAGCCTGACACATTGCTTCAATGATAAGCGATAGACAAAGATGGGAATGCAAGTATGCAACAAGAACAAAAACATATGCAATTATATATGTTTTATATATGATGGGATAATAGAGTGTTTTTTGGCCTTAATATTGTTAAGAACATGATATGTTTATGGTTAAGCAGTCATGCTTATACGTTAATTTAACGAACATAACGTCTCAATAGAGGCACCTACTAATATCTTATTTCCAATGGGTTTTTAATTATTAAATAGTTAGCTTAATTTACTGTGATTAAAACTATTGAATTTCAATTTCAACCATAACTATATATATAATAATCGGTATTTATCTGGTATATGATAGTAAAAGCATGGACTATAAAAGTTACATGAATATGTTTAAGAAACTTGAAAAGGTTTATATCTTGTTTCAATTATAATGAAAAATTTAGGTGGCGTGAAAATGTCTTAGTTCTTGAACATTTTCATAAACTCAAGTACTCAACACAATTAATGCATGTGTAATGTGGAGCATTTACAAAGTTGTAACATATTTTTATCATATTGAAAAAATGTTTATAAACTAAAAAGGTCTATAATTTATTGATATATGTTGACATATGTCACACCCCCAAAATCAGGTCCAGCGGAAGCATACATGTAGCTGGGGTGTAACTCAATTGATATCACAACACTAGTTCAAAAATGGTTTGCACTTGAATCATTTAAAATAAAATTGTTTAACCAAAAGTATGAATTTACATCGTTAAAAGTAATGCGGAAGTAGGCCCTTAAAATAGTTTAAAACGGTCCACAAATGAATAATCAGAGTCTTCTATGACCATGCCATGCCCTGCCAAAATCTCCAGTAGCGTGCCATTGCTTAATACCTGAAAATACATGCTAAAGTGTCAACACGAGGTTGGTGAGTTCATAGAGTCTTGTGAAAAAGAATGTAATGCATATGGATGAAGTTGTCCCAGCAAAGGCATCGTGAATCCACTCAGTTACAGGTCCCGCCATAAGAGACTTGTAACCTGTGTATTTACGACCCACTGCCAAAAGTAATAAGTTTGGTTTGTGTAAACAAAAGTAATAAGATTGGTGCAAAAGCCTCGTAATTCAGTAATAAAGTAGATGCAAAGGCATCGTATTTCAGTAATAAGACTTGATGCAAAGGCATCGTATTTCAGTAGTAAGACTTGATGCAAAAGTATCAGAAATTTATCAGTAATTTTGTATGTACAATAGCCCAAGTATAAAGTAAAGTACTAAGATTTCAATAATGAAACCCACATTGGCTCTTAAGCTCATGACCCCGAAGCTAGACGTACTAAAACTTGCCCCAAGTGAGTGTTTACCAGACACTCGTAATATATTAGACATGAAATGCATTCGTAATTCCGTTGGAGCAACCCAAACACGAATGGAGGAGTCACCCTCAATAGATCTATTCACTCACTCTCGCTCGTACTGTAATTAACGGTCCATGAAATAAAGGGGACTTGTCGTGACGTGGTAATAAGACTACTTAAGCAATGTAAGAACTTTATACTTTGGCATTGTACAAAAATAGTTAAAGCAACGTATTCTTCCCCATAAGTAATTCAAATCGTATAACAGCATAAAACAAGTATTGAAGCATGTATCTCCCCCAAAGGGTTTATAAAGTCATTAACAAGTAAAAGTGGGGCTATGACTCACCTGATATGATGGTACCATGAACATGTAATGAGCTGAAAAACAAGGCGCGCACACTAGCCGCAACCTAATATGAATGATGTACGATCTACTTTAGATCATGAAATGATGTTATGAATGTCCATGCACATGTTCCCTATACCACTCTACTCTTTGAAAAACACTTGTGTTATCAAAATATATATTCCAAGACTTAGGAAAAATATTGCTATTAGAAAAATAAAGCTAGTTGCAATATATATACTTATATATATCGTATGTATCAATGTTCGTGTTGAAATCCTCGGTTTGAAATCCTTGAAATAACGCCTTGTAGTGATAAAAATATACTTGTAATAACTAATACTTCATTAGTTATAAAATTGGGTACTTGGTATTATTTTAGAAATCTAGAGTTACTACGTAGTTTTGGCGTTAATATTTATAAAAGCTGTCAAAATGAAATGAGTTTTGCCGGTATTCAAACGTGAATATCTTTGTCGTTATAAGTCCGTTTTACTTGTTCTTTATATCCATGGTTACGTCTTAGTATGTAGTAATATATTTTGGAAAGCTCGGCTCCTCCGGGTTACATCTAAAGCCTCTTTTTGTCCGACGAAAAACGTTCAACAGCATGTATTTTTCCGGAAAATAGTTTTCGTCAATAAACTTGCAAAAATCATAACTTCTTCGTTATAAACTCTTTTTAATCCGTTCTTTCGCCTACGGATTCGTTTTTGAAAGTATTTTCTAAAAAAATTTGCCAAAGTTTACTTTGTATTTACTGATTTTCCAGAATTTACCAAAATGGGACAGAATGTTTAGATAGTTGTTACAAAACCATTTCCAAGGTTCAAAACTAGTTTCTACATCAACCAAAACTCTTGCAAACTTCACAAATCTATACTAATCCTACCATACACCTTCTTAGGGTGCCATGGGTTCCTAATGACTAGTAATCAAGTTAATTTAACAAGGGAACACCTAAATCACAATCTAGGGTTTGTATGTTCAAAAAGTATACAAAAATAAAGTGGTATAACTAGTTTGTGCATGAAATTAAGCATAAATACCATGAGATACATATGTTAATTAGATGAAAACATGAAAATAAATTTGATGAAAACATGAAAATAAATTTGATAACTCACTTTGAAATATTAGATGATTAGATAAGGCAAAACCTTGTGTTTCTTGTGTTTTTGTGGTATGATTCTTGATTAGGATGATGAAATGAACAACTTTGATGCTTTGTACTTTGAAAAATAATGGATGGATCATGGATATTGAGATGAGGTCGTGGTTATGGTGATGAGAAAGAAGAAGATGAGCTTTTTGATTCACTAAATTGTTAAGTGTTTAGTTTTAGGTGTTTATGTATAAAAAATCTAAATCAATGGCATTTTAGTAAATACTTGGTCTAGTTGACTAGATATTTTGAGGGGGGGGGGGGGGGGGGGCTGCACATGTGTAAAAGTGAATGAGTATGTGATAAGCTTGGTGTTATCTGGTTCACGGAGTCGGTTTTGGTTCCGTTAATCGCTAACCATAAAGTTTTAAATCGCGAAACGTAAATTCGGGTATCGTAAAAATATGAAACTTGAAAGAATGACTAAACTTGTCAAAATAATCCATAAATAAATATAAAATGAATGGTAAGTTCCATCGGGTTGCTTAAACGCTGCTAAAACTGGAAACGCGGGTTAAAAACGCGTAATTCGCGTAAAACGCTGAACTGGAAAACGTAAAATTTCAAAACTTTAAGAATTGTCGTAAAATGAGAGAAAATCATATTTTTATTGTTTATATTGATTTATAGACATATCGGGATGCCGGAAGGACGTTTAAACCTGAATGTAAATCTCGGACACGACTTCGTGATTTTTCCAGAAATGATCCGACGAGCGCCAAACTCTCGAATTTCCGTTAAAATAGTTTAACTTACGAGAATATGAAATAAAAATTTCGGACATGAATAGTGTTTTGTGAATAGTAAAAGTGAATAGTAACTTTCCGAGATAAAAATTGGAATTTCGACGTTTGAAACAGGACATGAAATTACGAGTTGTGACATTCTTCCCCTCTAAAAGGAACTTCGTCCCGAAGTTCAGTTTGTGTTGGTTTCTAGAGTGGTATTGGAGAAAAGATGATGAAAAGTATGAAAGTTCTAACAACGAAGGTATACACACACACACATGAATGAAACATTTGGAAAATGAGTTGAGAATTTATTCCAGACAGAATTTTATTATAACCATTCTCAGTGTTGCAAAATTCATCTCTGAGTCAGACATAGGTGGTCAGCCTATATCTCACTATCCCGGGTTGAATATAGATGACCAGTCTATATCCCACCGAGGTTCCATGAATTTTGAAATACTCAGCTCAGTCATACTAAGACTATGTCCTTCACAAATACCAAGACGTTCTGAAAGACTAAGGCAGGTGACCAAACTCGAGGTCAAATGATGAAACTATGCAAGGAAAACATAATGCGGTGACATATATGATACATGAACATGCTTATATGAAAGACAATTATAGTAATCAACTATAATAAATGAATATATTATATCAGATAATGAGACACAAATCTCATTACCTATGTCAGCAACTAACCACAAATGAGGCTTCAGCTTGGCAGGCAGGCACGTGACGGTCATAGGGTTAAGTTTTCTTGAAAGTAGCTATAGTCTAGGTTTTAAAAACACTTAGTTCGCTATAGCTAAAGCTCTGGTACCAATCTGTCACACCCCCAAAATCAGGTCCAGCGGAAGCATACATGTAGCTGGGGTGTAACTCAATTGATATCACAACACTAGTTCAAAAATGGTTTGCACTTGAATCATTTAAAATAAAATTGTTTAACCAAAAGTATGAATTTACATCGTTAAAAGTAATGCGGAAGTAGGCCCTTAAAATAGTTTAAAACGGTCCACAAATGAATAATCAGAGTCTTCTATGACCATGCCATGCCCTGCCAAAACCTCCAGTAGCGTGCCATTGCTTAATACCTGAAAATACATGCTAAAGTGTCAACACGAGGTTGGTGAGTTCATAGAGTCTTGTGAAAAAGAATGTAATGCATATGGATGAAGTTGTCCCAGCAAAGGCATCGTGAATCCACTCAGTTACAGGTCCCGCCATAAGAGACTTGTAACCTGTGTGTTTACGACCCACTGCCAAAAGTAATAAGTTTGGTTTGTGTAAACAAAAGTAATAAGATTGGTGCAAAAGCCTCGTAATTCAGTAATAAAGTAGATGCAAAGGCATCGTATTTCAGTAATAAGACTTGATGCAAAGGCATCGTATTTCAGTAATAAGACTTGATGCAAAGGCATCGTATTTCAGTAATAAGACTTGATGCAAAGGCATCGTATTTCAGTAGTAAGACTTGATGCAAAAGTATCAGGAATTTATCAGTAATTTTGTATGTACAATAGCCCAAGTATAAAGTAAAGTACTAAGATTTCAATAATGAAACCCACATTGGCTCTTAAGCTCATGACCCCGAAGCTAGACGTACTAAAACTTGCCCCAAGTGAGTGTTTACCAGACACTCGTAATATATTAGACATGAAATGCATTCGTAATTCCGTTGGAGCAACCCAAACACGAATGGAGGAGTCACCCTCAATAGATCTATTCACTCACTCTCGCTCGTACTGTAATTAACGGTCCATGAAATAAAGGGGACTTGTCGTGACGTGGTAATAAGACTACTTAAGCAATGTAAGAACTTTATACTTTGGCATTGTACAAAAATAGTTAAAGCAACGTATTCTTCCCCATAAGTAATTCAAATCGTATAACAGCATAAAACAAGTATTGAAGCATGTATCTCCCCCAAAGGGTTTATAAAGTCATTAACAAGTAAAAGTGGGGCTATGACTCACCTGATATGATGGTACCATGAACATGTAATGAGCTGAAAAATAAGGCGCGCACACTAGCCGCAACCTAATATGAATGATGTACGATCTACTTTAGATCATGAAATGATGTTATGAATGTCCATGCACATGTTCCCTATACCACTCTACTCTTTGAAAAACACTTGTGTTATCAAAATATATATTCCAAGACTTAGGAAAAATATTGCTATTAGAAAAATAAAGCTAGTTGCAATATATATACTTATATATATCGTATGTATCAATGTTCGTGTTGAAATCCTCGGTTTGAAATCCTTGAAATAACGCCTTGTAGTGATAAAAATATACTTGTAATAACTAATACTTCATTAGTTATAAAATTGGGTACTTGGTATTATTTTAGAAATCTAGAGTTACTACGTAGTTTTGGCGTTAATATTTATAAAAGCTGTCAAAATGAAATGAGTTTTGCCGGTATTCAAACGTGAATATCTTTGTCGTTATAAGTCCGTTTTACTTGTTCTTTATATCCATGGTTACGTCTTAGTATGTAGTAATATATTTTGGAAAGCTCGGCTCCTCCGGGTTACATCTAAAGCCTCTTTTTGTCCGACGAAAAACGTCCAACAGCATGTATTTTTCCGGAAAATAGTTTTCGTCAATAAACTTGCAAAAATCATAACTTCTTCGTTATAAACTCTTTTTAATCCGTTCTTTCGCCTACGGATTCGTTTTTGAAAGTATTTTCTAAAAAAATTTGCCAACGTTTACTTTGTATTTACTAATTTTCCAGAATTTACCAAAATGGGACAGAATGTTTAGATAGTTGTTACAAAACCATTTCCAAGGTTCAAAACTAGTTTCTACATCAACCAAAACTCTTGCAAACTCCACAAATCTATACTAATCCTACCATACACCTTCTTAGGGTGCCATGGGTTCCTAATGACTAGTAATCAAGTTAATTTAACAAGGGAACACCTAAATCACAATCTAGGGTTTGTATGTTCAAAAAGTATACAAAAATAAAGTGGTATAACTAGTTTGTGCATGAAATTAAGCATAAATACCATGAGATACATATGTTAATTAGATGAAAACATGAAAATAAATTTGATAACTCACTTTGAAATATTAGATGATTAGATGAGGCAAAACCTTGTGTTTCTTGTGTTTTTGTGGTATGATTCTTGATTAGGATGATGAAATGAACAACTTTGATGCTTTGTACTTTGAAAAATGATGGATGGATCATGGATATTGAGATGAGGTCGTGGTTATGGTGATGAGAAAGAAGAAGATGAGCTTTTTGATTCACTAAATTGTTAAGTGTTTAGTTTTAGGTGTTTATGTATAAAAAATCTAAATCAATGGCATTTTAGTAAATACTTGGTCTAGTTGACTAGATATTTTGAGGGGGGGGCTGCACATGTGTAAAAGTGAATGAGTATGTGATAAGCTTGGTGTTATCTGGTTCACGGAGTCGGTTTTGGTTCCGTTAATCGCTAACCGTAAAGTTTTAAATCGCGAAACGTAAATTCGGGTATCGTAAAAATATGAAACTTGAAAGAATGACTAAACTTTTCAAAATAATCCATAAATAAATATAAAATGAATGGTAAGTTCCATCGGGTTGTTTAAACGCTGCTAAAACTGGAAACGCGGGTTAAAAACGCGTAATTCGCGTAAAACGCTGAACTGGAAAACGTAAAATTTCAAAACTTTAAGAATTGTCGTAAAATGAGAGAAAATCATATTTTTATTGTTTATATTGATTTATAGACATATCGGGATGCCGAAAGGACGTTTAAACCTGAATGTAAATCTCGGACACGACTTCGTGATTTTTCCAGAAATGATCCGACGAGCGCCAAACTCTTGAATTTCCGTTAAAATAGTTTAACTTACGAGAATATGAAATAAAAATTTCGGACATGAATAGTGTTTTGTGAATAGCAAAAGTGAATAGTAACTTCCCGAGATAAAAATTGGAATTTCGACGTTTGAAACAGGACATGAAATTACGAGTTGTGACAACATATAACACTTATAAAGCTTTATAAATTTTAACCATAGCGCATGCCCTAACATCGTCTAACTTTCAATCATATTTATTCCGAATTTTCGTCCATTTCTGCATAGACAAAACCATTTTGGTTGGTTTAATCGTGACATATAACGCGGAAGCGTATTTTGATAAACATTAAAACAAGGGTTGATAAATGTGGATGAACATCTGGGGAATATAATCCTAACAAAAGATAAACTCTTAAAAACACGTAGTTTATTAATAATCAATATCAAAAGATACAAGTTACAAAACGCTAAATCCGATATTTATGGGAGAAAGTTATCTTTATGAAAAGGTTAACTAATAAAAGTAAAACAAAACCAAAAATAAATAAAGTTTCATAACTAAATAAAATAAACTAAAATAAAATTCCTACGAAACCCTCAAATCTTGCCCTCATCATTATCGCTCACTTGAAAAGAACTCGCCATTGAATTCTCACCATCAAGGGCTCCATCTACGAACATCTTCTAACGACGAAGCATATTTTCAATGGCTTTGTATCTCACATTGTCGGACCCAATGAAGTGATTATAACTTAAGCACTAAGTTAAATCATTTTTCATGCAAACATATGGTGTGTAAAAACAGTTTATAGCAAGAATACTTAAAGCAGTTTAAACACAGAGTAATTTTCAAAGTTTTACAGTTCTTATTTGAATGAATCAAAGAATTTGACAAGGATTGCTTGCGGAATAACAATCATAGTTGAATGACAATTGTGGTTCTATGACTTAAACACAAAATCTTAGTTTTGGTGTAAGAAAGAACTTTACTTACTCGCCGAATGTTCAGCGGACCAAGTTCTATTCGAGGAGCGTAAATGCTCTTGAATGTATCACATTAATTGCAAAAAATACATTTACTCTTTGATATAATTCCCTTTATTAGCAGGAAATTAGGATTACAAGGGGTTCCTACTTTACAGATGTTGAGTATCTAATGGTTGGTTGAGATTATATTAAATGCAGCAAAACATGTACAAGGTTTGGACATGCTTTAGGGAACAGTTGTGTAAAATGTTTGTACTTTTATATCAACTTTAAAAGATGGTCATTCGAAGAAAATTTACTTTATCTCTTTTGTATAAAGTATATTTTCCCACCTTGAAACCTTCTAGATGCTAAGAGCATTTTACTCAGCATCTTTGTGAGGAGGTCAAACATCATTCAGTGAGGCATTATCAACCTTGCTGAACTAAACTTCTTCTTTGGGACTTGTGCTTCAATACTTGAACCGCTTCAAACACAGAAGTAAAGACTTTGTCTTCAAGAACTCTAAATAGGCTAGACTAAAGATTTCTTTAGTGTCTTCTTTTACACTTAGGTTATTTTATGTTCAAATCATATTCAGGAACTGTGGGCACTAAATTGACCAAACACACATTAACTCGATAACCTTTATATTTTTTTAACACGCCTACCACACACCCCAATGATCAACCCATGACCTCAAACATCGTATTATGTACTCGTTATTAATAATTACCAAATCTTCAATAGCATAAATAATACTTTCCTTGTTTGCCATTGAAGTCGTTATTGGATTCTTGATAATCAAAATTAAAATTAACCCACGAGCAAAATCACGAACCTTTGTACTTTTAATAACTTTGGACTTGGTAGCTTCAACTTCAAGATTTTTCAAAACCATAGAATCCTTTGTTTTATCTGGTACTTTAGTCGATGGCTATACACTAGTTGTATCAACTTCAACATCACATTGATTTTCAACTTCAACAACAACCTCAGGTTTCAACAATTTTTCTTCAATCTTAACATCGAACTTTTGTACATGTACTTGTTCTTCGGATAGAATCATCACAATTATGTTACCTTCTCATAAGAAAATGTAGAGATTATGCTTAGATCATAAAAACCTTGAACTTTACATCGCCATGATTTTCCAAACTGAATATGACAATCCTTTATTGTCGGCCTCAAATGTATAGATAGTTTACTAGATGTGTATTATATGACTCTAGTTCTATGTATAGGGACTAGAGTTGTATTTCTTTATATTTCATGTATTGTAATACGTACAAATACCCCCACTAGTCTTTGCCAGTGGGGTGTGTCTTGCAATAACATTCTTATCATAAGCAAGTTCACCAAACTCTCCCTGTTTATCATATGTAGATTCAACCACTAGAACATCTTACAATATAGAAATATTCGATCCTACATCTATGTCATCCAATTCACAAAACACTTCACGTTTATAAGACCTATTAATATATATTGGAATACAACAAACGTGCGTTCCTCTAACTGGATAAATCTCTATTGGTAAATTAAAGTAACTAACCAATTTTCTCGACACTAAATTTCTAGCACCATAATTGTTAATAATTAAAGAAAATACCCTATAATTGATCAAAACTTTTGAATGAAATAATTTGATTGATGGTAGTCGAATCTCAATCTACATATTTTCCTCCTATTCATCAACCTTTCTATTGTTAAACGGGGATTGGTTGCACCTATGGTTATCAATAGATCTGCCTATGATTGGACGAATTATTGAACCTCCATAATTGCTACCCTCGTGGTTGTTACTTCCACCTACGAACACGGAACCTAGATTTTTTTATAGATAGTGGAATTCTTACCGAATTTGGATATAATTTTGATAAAATCACGATCCATGTGTTCTCTAGAACATACCCCAACAACAGTATGGGTTTTTGAATATTTTACACCATTCACCATTAATGATACTAACAAGCTCTAGACGCCAACTGACACAGGACTTCTACACCACTTACCATCATGATACTAACAAGCTTTAATGCCAAATGATGCAGGACGTGGAAACGCATTTTGATAAACCATAATACAAGGGTTAATAAACGAGGATGAACTTTCAGGGAATAAAAACCTAACAAATGTCAACTCTTAAAAACACGTAATTAATTAATAATCATGATAAAAGATAAAAGTTACAAAACCCTAAACCCTACATCTATAAAAGAAAATTATCCTGGAGAAAGAGATAATTAATTAAAATAAAAGCTAAACTAAAATTAAAATAAAAAACTTTTATGATTAAACAAAATACTTAAAAATAAAAAACTCTTCAAATCTTTTCCACAGCAAATTCTCTACTTTACACACAACATAACAATTGAAGCTCAAAATATAGTTACAGTCGTATTAATAAGCAAATATAAAGTAATTTACTATTTTGCATATAACATACAAAAACAAGTTATTCATCGTAATATATTGAGATCATGTTAAGTCAAATAGGCCATAAGGTTTAAAAGACTATAGTGATGATATGTAGGTAAACACAATGATTAATTGATGGGATATGCATAGAATTTTAAGGTTTTCCTGTTTATTTCTTTTTGTGCAAACTTTTCAAATTTATCATTATCATTGAGATAGAATTTTGATAGGATATAATATCATCAATAATGTTGTAATGATAGTTTATTAACTTTATTAGCTGCATGATTTATTCATGAAGTATGACTATTTGCCCGTCTGTTAGAGGTGTTTCAGAAATGTCAGCGATCGAGTAAATAGCTCTACGAACGAGTGGATTGGATCGACTTCGAAAATGAAAAGATTTGTACAAGTTATACGTTTTGTCACCACTTTGTGAAAAAGCCTTAGGTATTGTTAGAATTAGAAGTGTTGATCATTTATGTAATCAAAGAGAGATCTAAATGATCGCCCCTTAGGGGGAGATTGTTAGGAATAGAAGTGACGATCATTATCGAGGCAACGAGTCTTTTACTATATGTAAAATATAAACGTGTAATAGGTAGTCTAAAGTTAGTCCATAAGTTTATGTAAAAGCCTAAAGGGCTCGGCCCATTAGAAGGCCCATGGCAAAGCCCATGTGGCATATGTATCGAACTATATAAACACCTCAAATGAGTCATTTGAGGTGTGTGCTTGAGTGTGTATTATGTGTGTCTTTTATAAATGATATTCTCTCTAATTTATCTCTCTATTTTCTCTCTATAAAATACGCATCATTCAAGTCACCAAAGTGCTTCAAAGATTAGTGATATAGTTAGATCAAAGGTCCTACAGGTATTAATATGTTAGATACCTGTGACTCGATTACTGAAATAGTATCTCTCCCCCAATATCTACGTGCTTTACATTTTGCATGGACGAACTAAATTTAAGTAGCACTTTCAAGTATGAAAATTAATGTCATGGCATTTGAATGAAATGGCATGTCTTTGAATTTATTAATCATGCTAGCCTTTAAACATATTAATTAGTACACAATTTATACTTTAGTTGGGTTCAAAATTCACTAATTATAAGTTTACATTTGGGGAAACTTGCTGACAAACAAATATTTTGGTTAGACCACGTACATTGAGTCAAAAACTTAAACTTTTAAGTTCACTAAACTGATAAAAACCTCGTGCATTTACGATTTATATGCTAGGTATATCTTCATATATACTTCATTCGGTTCTTTTTAGAAAATGATATCTGTGTCGAGAACAATCTTATTGTGTTGTCAAATAGAAATCACCCCTTTCTTTACATTACAAAACTTTATACACAAGTTTTACCAAACATGATATTCAAGATCCGAGGTAAAACTGCAACTCGTTGGTCCCCTCCATATGCATACATATGCTACATGTTTTTGTTGCCACTTTTCATATAAAACATAGGTAAGCAAGCATGGGAACTTTCTGATATCATGATTCACATTTACTTTAATCCGTACGTGTAATGGTTTAAGTCATTGCACAAGGAAAATAGAAGTTATGGTTCATTATGATGGCCAAAGAAACCCTTGCAAACTACTCAGTGATGGAATTAGGGTGTGCGAGACTCCGATGTAATTTAGATCAATTTGAACCCTAACAAAAGATATACCAAAAATTAAATAATTGTGGTCTGCTAATTCGCTAAGAGCATAGGGTATGGTAACTTGGGGTTAAACTTTAACTCACTATCACGTCAGCGCCACATCAGCTCCTAAACTTTAACCAAAAACCCCGTTATTATAACCAAACTTTAACCAAATAACAATTTATAAAAACACCCCTTCATTTAGGGGGGAGAAGTGAAAATTTGAGGGGGTGTAGTGGAAATTTGAAGGCTTTAATGCAAAGTTAAGCCCTTCACCAAGCTCGTTAACGAGCCTTTCACCAAGAGCCACGGTATGGTAACTTTGCTTTTAACTTTGATTTGGTTAAGCTTTAGCCATGAATTTAGTGCTCTAAATATGAAAACACGTTATCAATTTTTCAAACAAAAACAATCACGATCATGATGAGCATTTAGTACATACCTTGAGATCATTCGATCAAGCACGGGTTATACTTAACAGCTAGCTTAATTAGTTTCTTTATTATGAAAAGTACCTAGTAGTGCATAGGCCTTTATATTTTCTAAGTCACAATTCAAAAGACTCGATCATGTACCAACCGAGTTTTGAATTTTAGTATAAAATAATGCTAATTGTGGAATAACTTTGATTAACTAATTAGTTTTTATATCAGCTATTGCATGCATGCATGGATTTGCAAAGCAAGTTGGTTTTCTTTTGGCAATTATTGAGTCATGTAATAAAGCAAAGTTAATTGTGGATGACTAAGATGCTAATTGAAAGTTAAGCCCTTTAATCTCAATTATGAAAAATCTAGTCAACGTCATAATGTTAATGAATTGACCAAACTTTTCTACAAATTATTGCTATTTCTTAATCCATATGTTTGCACGAAGTCATTAATTTTATCAAATACTCCGTATTTTAGGTAAAAATTACTTTTCTAAAGAGAAGCACAAAAAATCATACTTGGTTTTCAACAATTATTAATGTTTTTAAACAGGTTTTGAAAATATAAATGCAAACAAAGTTAGTGTAGTATTGTAATCTGCATCTATTTCTTTTTCTTCTAAATCTCTCGCTCTTCCTTGTGTTGTGGTAAAATGCATGGACGGAATCAGAGGATTCTCGCGGGTGCCCGGGACCCTTATGATTTTTTTTAATTTAGTGTTAATTTTTGAAAAAAAACATAAATTTTTTCTAAATGCATCCGGTCTATAGAAATGTGTTTCTATATTACGTATTCAAAAAATTTATTCATCCGATCATATTTGGTCCTGGTTTCGTCTTTGTTAAAATAATTATGTTAAAACTATTTTCAAAAAATCAATACCTGAAAATGAGTTGCCCAAAGTTGTTCCGCTCTAATCCCGATTAACAAAAAGATAATTTAACTTATTAGAAAATAAAATCTCACAAAGAAAAATACATAAAAAAGTACCATGATTAAACTACAACTTGTTTATCTATGTTATAAAAATATTTCAAAGATCATCGATGATTTGGTGTGTTACAAAATTTTCAAACAAAGATTTAATTAATTGTGAGTGATTATGCTTTTACTTTCAATTTATTTATTTATATAAATCGTGATAAGATCCGATGGTTGTATTTATTGGGAGGTTCCTTCCTTGTTTCAAGGTTAACTTTTGGTCTTTCGGCATAAAGAAATGTATTTTTAATAAATTATTATGATAATAATGTTGTTTAAATCAAAGTAGGCATTGTTGCATTCAACAGCTTGAAGTAATGCTGATGTATTCAATTTGATAGTGATTTTGGTAATATTATATCGTAATATAAAAAACATTGTTTGGATTCAGTAATTTATATGTTATTTTGATATGTTTAAACTCAATGTTTTGAAAACCGGACCGGACATCAAACCGGTTTTTCGATTTCGGCTTTTTACGGTGTGCATCATTTTCGGTTTTTTTTCGGTTGAACCGGAAGAACCGTCGAACCGGTTCCTGTTAACTGGCCTGTCATACCATTTATGATCCCGTTAAACCGACTGATTAGGTCCGGTTTTCAAAACATTGTTTAAAACTTCTTGACGAGTGTATGCCACTTGGCCACTTATCGTACTCGTCATTTGTTAATGTAGTACGCATTACATGACTCATTAATTTGTTTAACTTGTATAACATGCTTAAGTGATCAACTTATTTATTGAATAAACAAATTAAATAAGCGGTATTCAAGGTATATATGCGTTAACACGTAAATGTTGATAAGTTTGATCCGATTACTTAAATAAACCGGGTTATGAAATTTCACCCGCTAATCTAAGAACCTGAACCGCCTTACTTTTACCCTGTTTATAATTACAAAAATTAAACCACACACAAACATTAGTCAAAAGAAAAGCACTTGATAATACATCGTAGTTAACGTCATTTTGTATCAAAAAATAATACTTTTGTGTTCACATTAATTTAACATAAGGTAACTCTTTAGTCTTTACACATGTATCGTCCTAATCAAACGCGATGTCCTTTGTCTTGTCTATGTGTCGTTAGCTTTTGATGAGCTGCCTTGCAACTATTGAGTTTCTATATAGAAAAAAAAAAAAAAAAAAAAAAAAAAAAAAAAAAAAAAAAAAAAAACTAGGCTACAATATGGTGATACTAACTAAACTTATATTACAAAAATAGAATGTTGTACTTGTCCCTATTTAACTTATACTACTTCTAATGAAAATAAGAGATTCTACCATTTCCAATTATATTTTTCTTATTTCTGCAAAACGAATGGTCCAGTTTAACTAATGGGCTAGAAACTTTCTTGATCTAGTTACTTGGAAGGCCTTATGTTAACATTAAGCTAGTGGGCTTATTATAGCAAACTTTTAGTACAAAATGAAGTGATTTGATGACTTACAAAATTCATAGGCACAATATATCACATGTTTGTTTTAAGAAATCCGATCTTGAATATTTATCGAGTTGTTATGCGCCTGGCGTTTTAGACGAAGAAGGTACTTGGTTTAACATAAAATGGGAATTTCCTTAAACTATGCGTTCGTGGAAACGAAGGTCCAAAATACAAATTCATTATGACATGGGAAGTTTTTTTTTTTTTATATTTATCGATATTCTTTTGCCAGTCCTTAAGAAACAATCAGTTATATGCTTCGGTTAAATAAGTATTCTGCTTTATGAAAAATGTTTTTTAGTGCTGGAAATATCTGTTCGAACTGTTATAGATAAGCCGAAATCGTTTATCGTTATGTTTAATTGTTTAGGCTGATTTGGGCCCTGCAAGATTAATTTTTGCATCAAAAATGAACCAAGAAGGTTTTGTTTTGGACTTTGGTAAAGGAGATGGCTTATATATGGTCCATGACTCCATATTGAGATTTTGAAAGCTGAAAGAGTCGTACTTTAGATTTTCAACTTCGATATGATATAAAAATTTATTTGCTCATACATTGTGGCTGTTTTTTTTTTAGAAAAAATTGTCCAAATATACATTCAACTTGCCACCTTTTACTATTGTATGCACTTAACTTTTTTTTCCTATTATATACACATACTTGACTAATCAACGTTATTGTATCAATAAATCCCCTTTTTGATGACGTGGCATGTATTAAGCTCACTAATTACCTATACAAGTCGGCAACACCCGTTTTTTATACTTTTGGGTCTTTTTTGACAATGTTTAAAACTTTTGGGGGGGTAATGTCATCCTTTCTTTTTAATAACACCACCCACCCCATCCCACCCCATTTTCCCTCTTCCCCATCTAATACAAACGGTACCAAAATAATAACTGAAGAACCCTAAAAATGAGCACTTCTAGTTCAGCCCAATCCCGTTTAATTGGAGGAAAGATTGAGTTTTTTTTTTGCAACTGCAATCGACAATTAAGGGTACAAACATCATCTTCAAGGGCGAATCCAGGAAAGAGGTATGTCAAATGTGACCTTTGTTGTGTGTACGAGTTTCTTGATGATGACCTTCCAAGTGTAATGTTTTCATCAGGTGTAATGTTTTCATCATTTGTTTCCATCATTTCTGGCATAGACTCAGGTTCCTTCTCTCTATTAACTTTGATCCTCTTTCTTAGTTCAATCAACTCCTCTTCACCAGGACTGAGATAGTCAATTGACTTATCTGAATCATAGTCAGATTCAAAATCAGAATCAGAATCATACTCACTCTCTTCTTCAGCTACTGTAACCTTCTCTTTGCCCTTATCAACATTAAGATTCCTACTATGATCACCATCTACACTAGTCCTAGCCACATCACCATCTGCACTAGTCCCGGCCACATCACCATCTACACTACTCCTAGTATGCTCACCATCTGAGCTTCTAGGATGATGAGAACATGAACCCTCATACTCAACCTCCATCTCAGCCCAATCAACCATCTCATCTACTGAAAATTCATTGCAATACCTCTTTTTGGTGGATCCTTTTGCTTTACAAACAGACTCAAGCATCTCATCTGCTTTACACTCATACTTTGACATATCCATACCTAAGTGATCAAGATAAAGCTCTATCCTACCATACAATTCAGCAATATCAAACATGATTGCTACTTCCTTATCATCACTTACTCTAATTAACCCTTTCTCTAATTCAACAGTAGGAACTTTGTAATACAAGACTTGAAAGTAATTACCACATTTTTCCTCCAAGAATTCAGCAAACTTTTCATATGGCATCCTCTCAACAGCCATATTCAGAATAACACCATCTTCATACCTTAAGGGTAAATGTGCAAAATACCCATCATTCCAAACATCAAATTGGTGCAAATTCGTACCAGGTATCATTTTGTTACACAATTCACAAGTATAACGAATTAGGGTTTCTGTAATATGAACAAATTAAAGATAACACCTACTAAATAAAATAACACATACCTGAAATATCACAACACACATCAATGTTCAACTCTGATTAATTTATTTCTTGGGTGAAATTAGGGTTCGTGAATGAAATTAGGGCTAAACGTATAATTGGGGATATATATATATATATGGGTGGTGGGAAAGGTTAAGTAGTTTTCATTTGTTAGGTTAACCCCAACCCCCCCCCCCCCCCCCAAAAAAAAAGTTTTAAACATTGTCAAAAAAAAGACCCAAAAGTATTAAAAACGGGTGTTGCCAACTTGTATAGGTAATTATTGAGGTTAATACATGCTACGTCATCAAAAAGGGGATTTATTGATACAATAACGTTGATTAGTCAAGTATGTGTATATAATAGGAAAAAAAAGTTAAGTGTATACAATAGTAAAAGGTGGCAAGTTGAATGTATATTTGGACAATTTTCCCTTTTTTTTTAACAAGGGCTTGTCTAGCAATGACTTCACAGCATTGGTTATGATGCGTTTATTTATCCGAAGCTTTTCTTTCTAATTTAAAAATGCATTACTCTATTATTTGTTATTGCTTGTTGGCCTGTCTTCGTTACTAGGCAATACAATGAGTAGGCAAGATGTGTGTCGTCTTCAACACATATTTGTCTAAACTGTCAGATCCTCATAGTGTCAAAATACTTGCAACCCTCATCTCTTTCTACGCTCCTCTTTTTCTCTATAAATATACACTGACTGGTTGCATCTATCTCTCTAAATAAGTTGGTTTAGATCGGAAGGAGTGGTTATTGCTTGGTGGTTTCATTGGTTCAGAGTACGAGATAGAAGTCTAATAGCCGTCTAATTGGTTAACACATGGTATTCCGGTATTTTTTTAGTTTGTATGTTATTAGTGGATTGGTGGATATTTGTTTATGTTAGTTTAAGCTTTGAGATAATTCTGATATGTATTATAAGTGCTAATGTTATATGGTGTTCTGCAAGTTGTGTTTTATTTCATATTGGTTGTCTTTCAATTTTTTTTAGTTTGTAAGTGTCTTTCCTTTTTAAGTTATCAAAGTCAATTAACCCTAACATGCTAAAGACATAAGTCAATAAAACACTTGCAAACTAACAAATCAGAATCCGCATATTCCTTATTATTGTTGTTGTTGTTGTTGTTGTTGTTGTGAGGCTCAGATTGGTATAAAATTGAAGAAAGAGGTTTAAGCTTTCTGATATCTTTTGGAGTCTAATATGCGGTCTGTTTTTGTTGTTGTTGTTGTTGTTGTTGTTGTTGTTGTTGTTGTTGTTGTTGTTGTTATGAGGCTCAGATTGGTATAAAATTGTAAAAAGAGGTTTAAGCTTTCTGATATCTTTTGTGTCTAATATGTGGTCATGCATGCTGATTTTATAAGCTTTGTATGGTTTGTGGTCGTAAGTGTTTTGTGATCACCTTCGAAACCCTTAAATGTGGTCGTAAATGATGATTTTATATGTTGTGTGTAAGTTGTGGTCATAACTTCTAATTTCTTAAGTGATAGAAGCTAATTTTGGGCTGCGCAAAATATGTGCTTCCTGATATCATTTAAAATCTCATATGAGGTCATAAGTGCTGATTTTATACACTGCATATAACTTATGGTAATAACTGCTGATTTTGTAAGTGCTATTAATTAAAAAAGGAAATTGATATTTTGTTTTTTAAGTAGGTGTGTCGTTGTATAAAGTGGCTTTGAAAAGACCATACACAATTCTATTTATTTTTTTCCCTTAATATCATTCAATGTTGTTTCTCAATCGTCTTTAGACTTCCAAAGGTCATTAAGGGTATGTTCTTATATCTGAATACATGTTTTCAGCTTGCCATTGATGTTGTTATCGTGGGAATTCTGTGCACAGCTGATGCGTGGGAATCGCAACAGGCTTTACCTCTCGAGGGATCTCGAGAAGCTTACAACCCCCACAAGGCAGTGTACCTGATCGTTGTAGTATAGTATAGTGACAAGTACCGGGGGATTGATCGTTCAGCTTAGGAATAGTGTCGCTAGGATTAGAAAACCTAAATACTAGTTCTAAAGGTGAGGGATGATTATTTTTGTGTTTTTATATTTTATGGAAAGCAAATTAAAATCTCGGGTTTGAAGGATTTGGGCGGAATTAGTTGCTAATCAACTAACCCAATACTAAGATGCAATCAAAATAAAATACTAGAAATGAAAATAAACTAATTTATACTAAGGTTGTGAGCAGTAATTGGAGAAAATGTGTTTACTTAGATTTCATTACTCCCTAGATATCTTTTACACGTTAATTACTTGTTAAAATTGTGATGCGTGGAATCGCAACAGGCTTTACCTCTCGAGGGATCTCGAGAAGCTTACAACCCCCACCAGGCAGTGTACCTGATCGTTGTAGTATAGTATAGTGACAAGTACCGGGGGATTGATCGTTCAGCTTAGGAATAGTGTCGCTAGAATTAGAAAGCCTAATTTACAAGTTCTAAAGGTGAGGGATGATTATTTTTGTCTTTTTATATTTTTATAAAAGCAAGTAAAATCTCGGGTTTTGAAGGAGTGGGCGGAATTAGTTTGTCACACCCCCAAAATCGGGTCCAGCGGAAGCATACGTGTAGCTGGGGTGTAACTCAATTGATATCACAACACAAGTACAAAAATGGTTTTCACTTCAATTATATAGAATAAAATAGTTAAGTCATAAATGTTGAATTTACATTTGAAAAGTAGTGCGGAAGTAGGCCCTTAAAAATGGTTTAAAACGGTCCCCAAATGAATAATCAGAGTCTTCTATGACCATGCCATGCCCTGCCAAAACCTCCAGTAGCGTGCCATATGCTTAAAACCTGAAAATACATGCTAAAGTGTCAACACGAGGTTGGTGAGTTCATAGAGTTTGTTTAACAAATAATGCCAATAGAGAAAAGATCGCCCAGCAAAGGCATTGTAAATCCACTCAGTTCCAAGTCCCGCCATAAGAGACTTGTAACCTGTGTGTTTACAACCCACTGCCAAATGTGTTATAGTCTACGTGAACAAAAGTAATACTGGTATCCAAATTCCCAGATAAATATAGCAAAACGGCTATATAAATAAAATAATTCAGTCAATGAGAGAAATCAGAAATAAGATATCAGAAATAAGAAATCCGTAATAAGAAATCAGAAATAAGATTTATAGAAACCATCAGTATTTAACTTTAATCGTATGTACAATAACCCAAGTATAACGTAAAGTAATAAGTTTTTCAGTCATAAAACTACATTGTCTCTTAAGCTCATGAAACCGAAGCTAGACGTTGCTTGGCCCCAAATGAGTGTTTACCAGACACTCTAATAATAAAGACATGAAATGCATCTGTAATACTGTTGGAGCAACCCAAACACAGATGGAGGAGTCACCCTCAATAGATCTATTCACTCACTCTCGCTTGGAACTTAATTAACGGTCCATGATAATAAAGGGGACTTGTCAAGACGTGGTAATAAGGAAACTTAAGCAATGTAAGGAATTTAATACTTTGGCATTGTACAAAAATAATTAAAGCAGCGTATTCTCCTTCAAAAAGTCCTTCAAATCGTATAAAAGTATAAAACAAGTATTTAAGCATGTATCTCCCCCAAAGAGTTTATAAAGTCATTAAACAAGTAAAAGTGGGGCTATGACTCACCTGGAGCGATAGCTACGATGACAACAATGGATACACTGAAGTGAGGCACGATCTCTAACCGCAACCTAATATGAGTAATAACGATCTACCTTAGATCATGACGTGATGAAATGAATGCACGTGCACATGATGCCTATACCACTCGTAACTTGGAAATACTAGTTATTGTCAAAGTAAAATAGTTTCCATACTTAGGAAAAATAAGTCCCAATGGAGTTATAAAAACTTGTCGTAATATATCGTATAAAAATGTTAGCGTTAATTTCCTCGTATCGAAAACCTTAAAATAACGTCGTTAAGTCGTATAAATATTCCTTTGGGTCATACGTATTTCATTTGTTAAGAATATAGTCCTTAGTAACATTCCTAGAAAATATACCATTTAGTGCGTAAGTTATTATTTTCTAGTAGTGACAAAATATATATATAGTTTTGACGATGTTAAAACGCGTATAACTTGATCGTTTTAAGCTCATTTTACTCGTTCTTTATATCCACGGAATCGTGGGACAACATACTAACATGTTTTTGATAGGTTGGGATGGCTAGATTTAGTTTTACGCCTCGAATTTGCCCGTGAGTACTGTTCATCAGCAAGCATTTCCGGAAAAATAGTTTTCGTCGTTAAACTCGTTTTTAGCGTATCTCCTTCGTTATTAACTCGTTTTTATCCCCGTTTTCGGCCATAGTTCCGTATCGGAAAGTATTTTCTGAATCTTAGGTCCAAAATTACCCAGAATTCCCTGATCTTTCCACGTTTTGCAAAAATGGACAGCAACTTTCTATAAGTGTCAAAACTTGGTTTTCCTAGTTACTAACTTGTTCAAAAACCAACCAAACCACTTTCAATCACCACAAAACTAGTCTAATCCTACCATACACCTTCTTAGGGTGTCATGGGTTCCTAAACATCACAAACCAAGTGGATCTAACAAGGATCTAACTATATTCACTTTCTAGGGCTTAAAAGTTATAAGTTTGTAAAATAAAGTGGTATAAGCTATCAAATGCACAAGATCTTGTATAAAAACCATATGAGCATAATAAGAACTTGATAAAATTAGGAAAATTAGTTTGACATACTTACTTGAAAGATTATGTGATTAGATGATGAAAACCTTAGTAATCTTTGAGGTTTTTATTTCAAAACCCTAACTAGATTATTACTATGAATAGATTAACCACTTGGATCTTGAAAAATTATGGATTCTTCCTTGTTCTTGTATCTTGGCCGATCCACATGAAGAGAGAAAAGGAAGAAAAGTTTTGCTAGTTTATTTTGGAAAATGAGATGAAATGGAGATGTACAAGTTAGATGCATTATTAAGTTTGTAGACAAGATCCACAAATTTAGGAAGGTGTCATAGGGGGGGGGGGGGGCGGCATTTTGGAGAGAAAAGAGAAGAAAAATTGGTATTGTGTAAGATATTTGGTGAATCTTAGGTAGTATTATGTAGATATTATTTGTTTTAGGTGATACCGGGTACCGAGTTAACTAGAAATAAATATTAACGGAGCTAACCGGGATATAATAAAGTTATAAAAATTATAAAAATAGGTTGAGTAAAATTATTGGGTGTTTAGATAATTGTTGTTTAATTTCTACGAAAACCGTCGAAATTTTAGTAACCGTACGATAATAATTAAAATAATTTTCCAAAACACCGGGTAAATTAATATTATAATTTTTATATTATAAGAATGAGTATAAAAATATATTGGGATCATAGTCGGGAGTGTCGGACGTATTAGTCACATTATTGATCGTTTGTTAATGTTTATTTAAAAATAAACATACGTAAAAAGTCAAATATATCAAAAGTATTAATTTGAATATCCTACGAGTGGAATAGTATGCATGTGTCATAACAATGATATGCGGACTATTTCTAGTCCGTATGAGATGTCCCAAGTGATAATGCATGAATTCGCTCCTGAACCAATACGGTTACGCGAATTTGAATACTCGTAAACTGAATTTACTACGACATGAGTAATGCACATGAATAGTGCATTTCTTCCGGAAATGAATAGTGTCAAGTGAATAGTAAAATTTCTGAATGTTTCTCGGAATGTCAAATTGACCTCAAAAACGATGAATAGTGATTGATGAATAGTAATTGATGAATAGTAACTTGTGAATAGTAAATTGTCGAGGGTTGGAAAATGACCGGAAATTACGAGTTGTGACATAGTTGCTATTCAACTAACCCAAAACTAAGATGCAATCAAAATAAAATACTAAAAATGAAAATAAACTAATTATACTAAAGTTGTGAGCAGTAATTGGAGAAAATGTGTTTACTTAGACTTCATTACTCCCTAGATATTTTTTACACGTTAATTACTTGTTATAATTGCATGGATGACGGATCGTATTCCTTAATACCATTCATGGGGTGGCATACATAACTCCCCAATTCTATGAGCTCTTATCTCCTCCTACACCATGACCCAGCACAACTATAGGGATTGTAAACAGTGGCTCATGCATTAAATACAACCAATAAAGACCTAGTACGCCTCGGTTCATGTTTCTTAAGACGTTCAAGCATGTTACCATTTGGAGATCTGCCAGTTTTCTTAAGCCTAACATATAAAATCATTCATCCAAGAACAAGAATAAACAAGTAATCAACACATAATCAATATCTAGGTTTCATTAGATCTAAGCACACACAAAGGAGATCTAGCCTAGCATAATTGAATTGAGACAAGAACAAGATATAGACAACCAACACATAGACATATGTTGGGAATTCTGTGTAGAAAGAATTCTGCTGCTGTTTCTGCTGAAAGGATCCTGCTGAAGAGTTGGTTTCTGCTGAAGCAGTGTATCTGCTGAAGACATAGTTCAGCTTTATTAGTTTCTGCGGATATAGTATTTCCGTGTTTTATGTAATGTAGTTTGGATATGCATGAGTTTATTTAGGAAGTGATAATGCATATCTTTTAGAAGTTTTAGAAGATACGTTTCTTGATAAACGGTTTAGGGTTCCTTGAGTATAAAAGGAACATACGGTTTATGTATTGAATAATTTTTAGAAAACTCTTATTATAATTAAAAGATCCATAGAGGATCAAGAATTCTTATTATCAAACTTGTGTTTTGTTTCCGCTTTATAAATACAAGCTGCAGGGATTGTCTATTAGTGTGTTATTGATTACAGTGACATTACTAACGATTCTAGAGTGCTCAAGAAGATCTATCAAGGTCTATAGTTCAACATGGGTGTTTGGGTTTGAGGCCAAGCTCTACTTCATAGGGTCATGTGGCTACTTGAAAATACGTTTTTTTAATGGCTTTTGGGTATAGATGTTGCTGTATTTAGAGGTGTTTTGATCTGTTGCGAAACAAGGTTATGCATAATCTTTTGATCAAAGGTTTAGGTGCATTCAACAAAGTTATTGCTTTTAATCCATATCGTACCTGGTATCTTCTGAACTACACTTTCTCCCCCCTCCCATCTTCTCACCTATTATGGTGAGAAGATTTTATTTTCAATTAATGCAATTCCTATAAATGAGCAACAATTCACAAGGTCTCACTCACTCAAAGACCTCGGTATGACCGCAATGAGACTTTGCTTACATTTACTGCAATTCCTACAAACAAGCTACTGTTCACTATTGTACTTGAAAATGTTACTTGAATCTAAAAATTCTCACGAATCGTTTGGGTGCTCGATATAATCTTAAGCTTTGCCGCATGATGCTTTAATATTATATCGATCACGCTTAATGCTTCTTGCAAAAAAAATTAATTCTTGGCCTCTAAATTTTTAGTTGGATCAGCCGTTAAATTATAAATTGTAGGATTCTTCATTTTATGGTTTATAAGTTGATGCTCTAAACATGGATAAGTTGCTTGAGATTTGAGAATAGCATCACTTTTTGTAACAATTCATACGCAAAATTTTTCTTTGATTCCCAAAATTTTATATATTGTGGTCATGTAATGCATTTGATGATGTATTTGAAACGTTTGACCATAAATGATGAATATATAAGTCGTCTAAACAATTTCAGTGCATGCATACTCGACCATAAGGAAGACAAAAAAAACAGCCCTACAATCATCAACTTTAACTTTGATTAAACCACAACGTCCAGCAGCCTAATTTCTCGTTTAATACATTTTAATTGAACATATAAATTATGAATATAAAGTTTCATTTTTTTAATCATCTAAACTATTGTATTGAAAGTATTGGTTACACAAACTCTTATAACAATAACGATTTTGGATATAAAAGAAGCAAATATGGTTGGCTAGTGACTCTCATCATTCTATAAATAGATTTTGTGCTTACAAAGTTTAAACTAGAATGTATTTGGACACTTGGAACGATTTTTGAATCTTGTCGCACACTTGGATTTCACATAGTTGTAGGGATCTCATTTCATCTGGCTTGAGTGAATTAACTATCCAATAAACGCTTGAACACAAACCTTTGTTATCTAATTTTTTTTCTAGCTTGCTAGTTATTAAGAAAGTTGTCGTTTAAATAATAATAATAATAATAATAATAATAATAATAATAATAAATAAAAACAAGCACAATTCCTTGCGCTGGTTAATCAGGTCCAAGGAGTGTCTCTTACCCCTTGTAACGACAGGTGGGTTTGGTCGTTGGAAAGTTCGGGCGAGTTCTCGGTTGCTTCGGTTAGAAGACTTATAGACGAAAAAACGTTGCCGGAGGTATCTTCCAAGACTCGATGGGTTAAAGCAATTCCTATTAAGGTTTAATGTTTTTGCGTGGAAAGTGAGCCATGATTATCTTCCATCTAGACTTAATATTTCGCGTCGAGGGATGGACATTAATTCTTTAGCGTGTTCTCTGTGCGATAATGAAGTGGAGTCGACTAGTCATCTCTTCTTTTCTTGCCAATTTATTAGAAATATTGTTCGTAAGATTGTCCGTTGGTGGGACATTAGCTATGTGGATATCTCCTCGTATGACGAATGGATATCTTGGTTTTCTACTATCCGGCTTTCAAGTAAGCTTAAAAGTGTTTTTGAAGGAGTTTTTTATGTTTTGTGGTGGCACATTTGGTCTTATCGTAATAAGAAGATTTTTGGAGTGAAGAATTCTCATAAAGCAAATATCTTTGAAGATGTGGTGTCAAGGTCGTTTTATTGGTGTCGATATAGATGTAAAGCATCTTTTAGTTGGACTGATTGGATCAAAAATCCTCATCTTGTTTCTTTGTAATTTCTAGCTCCTTGCTAGTTGTTTAATAAAATTCGCCGTTCAAAATAAATAAATAAATAAATAAAATTGCTGCATTTAGCTCGCGTGTTAGGATTTAGGAACGGACTAACTTGTAGTGTACTTTATCATTCATCTGGGAAAATGTTTTGTTGAAATACAACATATACATTTTAACATTTATATCTACACATATACAACGAGCTTAGTTATAACTCTATATATAGTTCAAGGCAAAACAATAAATTACTTCAAGGTCTTAGTTGCACTCTCAGTCGTTTATAAACGAGTGCCCGAGATTGCTTCCATAACTTGTGAGCTTCAGAATCATCATTTGCAAGCATTGAGCAACGACTCTCATTACAGTCAACAAAATATTTCCCGGTCACCCCTTCTGTTTTCGAGCTTAGAGCAACATAACATGTGGTTGATGCACCTTGTGATGTTGTTTTCAGCAACTTTGAAGCAATGAAGAACATAGAATCTGTTTACAAATATACAAAAGAGAATGTTATTATAGTGCTTTTTCAGTACATAAAGTGCATGTCTCTACAAAATGATGCAATTGTATTTGCAATGTTTATGTGGTTATTGAGCATGCCTGTGATAATGCCTTTATGGTCCCTTATGATTCCGGTTTTAACAATGCCTGGATGTACTGCATTGATAGTTACATTCGCGTCTATCGCCTGTCATTAGATTCCCACAAAGCGAAAAGCCAAATTAGATCACCTTCGACTTTTCACTTTATCATAACTTTTAGGAACAAGCATATATACCTTCATTTGTTTTGCGAGTTCTTTAGTATGCATTATGTTGGCCAACTTTGATTGAGCATATGCCCGTGTCGCGTTATAACTGTATCAAGGAAAACATGCATTAGACTTGTTGGATCAAAAAAAGTGTATATTGACATGGACACCTCAACCCTGTGTACCATAATGGTACCCATCAACCCTACCCAGCAAAGGTTTGATGCCGGCTTCTAAGGTAGAAGGTTGATATCATTAGAGCTTGTGGTCCCCAAGTGAGGACTTCCCGGTTGGTCACCCAAACCGGTACTACTCTCACCTAGGCTCGCTTAACTTAATAAGCTTCACCCAGCGGACCACAAAACCCCATGATTAACATGCATTAGACTTATATATTTAGTTTAACTTTTTAGATTAAACTTGAAAAAGATCACATACTGTTTTGGTTGGAGCATTCTGTTGAAGCTAAAATTATCTTTTTTCACCCAAGTGTGAATGACAGAAGAAACATTCACTATTCTTCCTTGAACTCCTGTTTGTCTTGCAGTTTCTATCAGTTTTTCTAACAGTAGCTCAGTTAATAAAAAATGCCCTGTCCAAAATTAAATCATTGGAGTAAATATTACTATAAATCATTGTATATGAAAGGTGGTACAAGCACCAATCAAAGTGCGTATATAGACACATCAACTATTTATAGTGCTAATCGATGCGACATGTTGACCTTCGTTTTTCACCTCTATTCCAAACGTCTAATGTTGTTTTAACTTTTAAAGAAAAGGCATAGAAGTAAAATGAAAGTGGAAAATGTACACGCATGTTTGTTTTTTACTTATATGGAAAAAGAAGTACAAAGTTTGATATGAGGTTTTCATTTAATTGGCATATATAATCAAATACCACTAGTATAAAATGGACAATTGAGACCCCCTCGATTTTATTATGTAAATTATAATTTTTTTTGAAGTGAAAGCTACTTCCACATAACATATTATATGCGATAATTTTAAAAATGAGATACTATTGCATAAAAAATGTGAATAAAAGTTTCAAGAGATTACCCAAGTAATTTGTAGCAAAAGTCATTTCAAATTTATCTTCTGAGAACTCCAACTTCTGAGAAAATTTGCCTGCATTATTTCTAAGAAATAAAGAATTGAATTCAATTGACTAATAACTTCAAAAATTTATATTACGTGATCTCAAACAAACATGCATGCAAAATGAGATGAATTCAAGGTTAAACCTTACATGAGAATATTAAGAGGTATGTCTAATGACAAAAACTCGGAACAAAATTTTCTGATGGAAGCAAATGAACTCAAATCAATCTCCAAGACTATGATCTCGGCTTTCGGGTGCTCCTTTTGTATATTTTCCTTCACTTGAGCTGCCTTTCGTAGATTTCGTGCGGGAATCACAACTCTCACCCCTCTCTTCGCTAAAACCCGTGCGGTCTCTGCCCCGATCCCAGAAGTAGCCCCTTAAAAATCGAAAATTTAAACATATATATATTTAGTAATCTCATTAATGGTTTTTTGGCATGGTGAAACAGGCATATATATTTCAATATCTTAGATTCTAATGATTATTGGTATGTCATATGTAAATATTAAGAACATATACTCCATAACTAATTAATATATACATAAATTAATTTGTTACCTAGGCAAATTACTGTCAAATAAAAAGGAAAATGTATGTAAAGGATTAAGCATACAAAAAAGGGAAAACATGATTGTGATATTGTCATGGGGATTGTCTGGACAGCAGTGATTTTATTTAAAACCAATTGAGAAAAGGTATTCATGAAAGACAAAACCATATTTGGCTCAACATGAAAATGGCCCCATGCACTTCATTACATTTTATTATTTCTTATACTATACTCGATCCGTATTAGATACTCACTTAATTAAATTGAAACAATTCCTTCCAAGGATTAAGAAATAAACATGACTAGGAACAAGATAGGACAAGACAAAGATATCAAAATCAATCTACCAAGTACCAACTATTGATAAGATTTTTTTTTTTTTTTTTTTTTCTTTTCTGGTTTAAAAAAAGTAGTGTACATACGTAATTAAACTTATTGTACATATACATAAAATAATTGTTACATGATTCAGCCTAACTTGTTGGATTACTAAGAAACTATGCATTTCTTTCTTGAAATAACTGGTTATATGATAATATCTGTAATATATGGACGTCAAGTTAACTATTTTATTGTAATACTCGGGGTATCAATATTAATTGTATCACAGTTATTATTGATTATTGCATGTGTTCTAGGAATTATATACAAACCAATTTATGCACATCTCCTTACTCATGAACCTTTCAAGCCCTACCATACTCGTGTATGTCAGAATTAATATCTCATCGAATATAAGTCACTTCTATATAAAAGTTTTAAAATCAAAGTTTGATGAAATGCCACGAATACTACAGTATGTAGAAGGTATAATAAACCATATATTCATGCAGGAAATATTTATGACATTCAGTTGTGCGAAAAAGAAGAAGATATAATTATGTACTTGTACATGCATCTAGCACAAGTTGGTATATATCTAGGATCAAATGATAACAACTTGCAAATGAAAACGAATGAAAATTTGTTATTTAGGTGTCGGGTAACTTGTGATTCTCTAGCTTTTGTAGCGTCGATGTAATTTCAGCTAAGTCGTACTAGTTAGTATCTATATTATATATATTATCCTTTAAAAGAAATAGATGACACATGAATTTCGATACTCTAAACACACAAGATTTGTAACATGTTCACAAATAATATTAATGGACGACTAGAGGAAGATCAATAACATCATATATAGTGATATTTGACAATATAAAATAATCAAAAATTTACCAGTGACAATGGCAGTGAGATTAGGATGAAGTGAAGAACAATCTTGAGTAACTTGATCAGCAGTTGATTTTGATCCATAGCCACTTTGACCAGCAATACCAGCTAAATACCTCATGGTTCCCTTCATGTTTAGTTTACACCTTATCACAAACTTCCACACAAATGCTATGACACCAAATATATTGACACAAATATATGAAAGTGTTTTCAGCATTCTGCTACTCCATGGTCCACCATAAGATGGTGCTCTTTACCACTAGCATTTGTTATAAAAGGGTTACAAGTAAGGAAGTCAAATATTTGACTTGTCTATTTATTGTTTAGGTGAGTTGTTTAAAAGTAAAGCAAGTGATTAATTGTGGAAAAAGACAATTAATAATGTTGGAGGTTTCTTTCTACCTGGTAATTATTGTTGTCTCATCTTTTTATTAATTGGTTTACACTGTTATATATAGAGCCAATGTCCTACTAGATCGTGTGATCCAAAATAAACCATGTCATTTTTTTTGGAGCAAATAAACCATGTCATTTGGATTGTGATTTTGGCATTCAAAGTGTGTACGCAGTTTAAAACATTCTACAGGTAAATATCAGTTTTTAATAATGCATGGAATTTTTGATACATTATTCAGAATCAGAAGTACATGCAATGACGGAATTATGGGGTATCGCGGTGTTATGATATCCCGATGCAATTTTAATTTGTAGTGTTAATATTCGTAAAAATTCAAAACTCCCAAAACTTTCCTTAAAACCCCCGGTCTAATGGAATTGTTTCTAGCACTTGCTTATAATTAATTAGTCGATTCATTAGTAGGTGAAAAATAGACTCAATTTCTATTGAATACTCGACCAATTCAATCAAAATCATACTTTTTGTTCATATGTTTCTCTTCTAATTTTAAAAAAGTCGGCCATCCGGTCATGTTTAGTCCTAGTTCCGCTATTGGGTACATGCATGGTAAAGACAAGGCCGCTTTCTAATGAATTTTTGAAAACACGCGAGAATTCAAATTAAGGTTGTGAAAACCAATGAAAAAAAAAGAAAAAAAAAGTGTGGCATTAGTTTACAAGAAATGATAGTGAACTAAAGAGTCTGTGTCTTAATGTTACCTTATGTGTAAGAATGTTTCTAATCAACTGGTTATAGGTTCAAATCCTGCTTAAAATATTGTGAAATTAATTTGTTGTAAATATATATATTGTGAAATAATTCATTATTGTTAAAAAAAAATAAAAAATGAAAAATGGTAGGGAACTATATAACATAAAAGTGAAATTATTCTAACTTTTTTTAGTTTTTTATTTTTTTCTTTTTTTTTTTTTTTTTTTTTTTTTCGAAAGTACCATGTTCAGTTAATATCACTACTAAATTTTTGGAACCCTAGAATTAGACGACCATAGATGGTCGTCCATTTCGCCCGTCTTCAAACCTGGCACAAGCAGGGACGGAACCAGCGTGGGTCCTTAGGGGGTGCTGGGACACTCATGAAATTTTGCAAGGTAGTTCTAATTTTGTAATAATATATATATATATATATATATATATATATATATATATATATATATATATATATATATATATATATATATATATATATATATATATATATATATATATATATATATATATATATATATAATAAAAACCTCAAAGTTTCCCTAATACACCTAGTCCACAACAACTGTGTTCGTCGTTTTGTATAATTTTTCGTAAATGCATCTGGTCAAATTGTGTCATGGCTCCGTCCCTAGGCACAAGCTTGTTAGTCGTATAGTTATAGCCCAATTGTATTTGTACGGGCTAAGGCCCGAATGTTATTTATTAGGTCTTATGCACTATATATGTAATCCGGCTTTATGAATAATATACGAAGCATCCTTTATCCTTCATGGTATCGAACCTAACACCATAAACCCTAGCCGATCCTCACATCCTATATCCTTTTCGTTTATGTTTTTCTTCAGTCGATCATTGGTTAACTATGATAATCAGTCGAATTGTTTCTTAAGGGTGGTCAATCGTTGACTTGTTTGGATGGCCAGTCGACTTGTTTAAATTATAAAGGTTTGGTCAAGTTTCTGTTGGTTCTCTTCATTGTTGCTGCAATCTGTTCGTTATCGCTACATTATCAAGGTTTGGTCAAAGTTACTGTTTGATCTCTTCATTGTTGCTTCCATCTGTTACAATACAAACTCTAGAAACACTACTGTTGCATACCCTAAACCACTACTGTTACATACCCTATGTTGCATACTCTAAACCTATACATTATAATCCTACTGCTACATTGATGAGACGAAAAGTATACCGCTTTTAGGGGGTCATTTAAGCCCAGAGTCGAGATTATTTAATCAAATATTGCCCTAAATCGTTCCTTTTGTCATTTTAGGTACTTTTGAAAAGAAATCTGAAAAAGAAAGCATTTTGGACGTTTTTGGACGAAAAAGTGAAGAAAACGACAAAGTCTCCAAATCATGCTTAATACAATACCTGACGGCCTCATGATTTGCTTATGACGCCGTCATTCATTGACCAAGAGGTGGATAATCAAGTTACACGTGACGCGACAGAATGTTTTTGGGATTTAACACATGACGGCGTCACCAAGGCCGTCAAGAGCAAATTACATATGACGGCCAAGAGTTGATTAACACATGACGGCGTCAAGTTTAAACCAGATGGCCATCTAGTGTACGTCTGACGCCGTCACGTGTTAATGGAGGCAAGCCATCACGTGTTAACTGTTACAACTTGCGCGCACGGTAGCTGTTATTGTTTTGGCCATAACTTTTGCATACGAACTCGGATTTAGGTGATTCAAAAGCCCACGCGAAGAGGACGAGAAGATCTACAATTTGGTGAAAAAATGGTGCTGACACCGTCAAGTGTTAGGTCTGACGCGTCAGATCGGGCCGGGCAGAAAACAACATATAAATACAACATCATAACTTCGTTATTTGTAAGCCCCCAACCCTAGGTCCGATTTTAGGGTTAGGGTAGGTGTTTTTCCAGAAACTTAGAGGGTCTTAATCACCATAAACATCTTGTAATGGTTTGTTTATTGATTCAATCTTATGTTATGTCTTCAATTATGATTATTGTTGATTGCTCTTCATTGATTATGCATTGCTAATTCACCTTGTGTCTACTTATGATTGTGTGAAATTTGTTATAATTGATTAGATCTTATTGATTCCTTGTTGATGTTTGTGTCTATCTTCATCAATTAAGGCGTGACACTTCAATAGGTCTAGTTGATTTAGTTTATAATTCTTGGTTCCTATTGTTTCTTGTTTTGATTGAATGTTTATCGATGTTAGGTTTAAGAAAACTGGCATACTTCTAATTGGTAACATGCTTGAACGTCTTAAGAAACATGAATCGGATGTGTACTACGTTTTAATGGTTGTATTTAATGCATGAGTGACTACTAAGGAGGCCATGTTAGGAGCTAGTTGTCGTCTCGACATAGGAAGAGGTAGAAGCTTATAGAGTTGGGGAAGATCGTACACGGCCCCACGAATGGTATTAAGGAATACAACCTGTCAATTAAAACAAGGTGTGACAATTCAATAGGTAGAATTGGATAGCTAGCAAGGAGTAATATATCATAGGTAGATATGCTTCACTTCCCTTGTAGAACCCTAGTTTACTTTTCTTGCACATTAGTTTATTTGGTAGCTTTTGGGTTAGTTGATTAGCAACTAATTCCGCCCCTTCTTCCAAAACCCGAGATTTTTACTTGCTTTCCATAAAATATAACAATACAAAAAGAATCCTCCCTCACCTCTAGACCTAGTTAGATTAATTTCAATCCTAACGAACACTATTATTTGAGTTGAACAATCAATCCTCCGCTACTTGCCACTTTACTATACTACAACGGTCAGGTACACTGCCTGGTGGGGATTGCAAGCTTCTCAAGATCCCTTGAGAGGTATGTAACACCCTCAATTCATGGATGCAGCGGAATTTAAACTGGGTGTTACTCGACGGCACAATAGTCACAATGATAGAAAACGAACTCCAATTGAGTCGTTTTAAAAGATTTATCATCCAAATTATATAAATATCAGAGATTACAAAATGAGGTCCCAAATGGTTCCATGTTTACAATGTATAATAAATGAGTTTTTGAATGATAATAAAATTTATAGCCCTCTTGAGTATCCGTGCCCTTCCGTGCCATCCTTGATCGTCATGAACCTGAAATACATGCTTGAGAGGTCAACACAAAGGTTGAGTGATATTCATAGAGTTTGTTAAATCGTTTGAACACAATATGTTGGTAGTGTGAGTTATAGGCTCACACCAATGTTTGGAAAACAAAACAGGTAGGCTACGTTATTATACGCCCGGAACAGTTATTATACACTAAGCTTATGACACCATAACGTTAACATGTACCAATATCGATCGGCAGATTTATCCCGGTAGGTACTTTGCTAACATACCTAAATCTCAAATATTAATGCATTTGTTTGAACTTAGTCAATACAAATGGGATTCGTCAATCCCAATAGGCCTATTCACAATATTCGCGCTCACTATTGCTAGTGATTAAATGGTTCATAATAAGGAATCTCGGTTTAGCAAGGCTGGTACTTAGTGATAATAAAACAATCAGGCAAGCATACAATTTATAAAACATTGTGCTCGGTTAAAAATAGCATGTATTCCCCCCAAGGGTTTGTAAAACAATTAAGTAATGGAACGTGGGGCTATGAACTCACCTTAAGTAAGATAGCAAGTAATGAATGTAACGGTTGAATCGTGAAGGTTTCTACGAGCAACCTATAATAGAATGTTGCGACTTAGGATCGGAGTAAAGAATATAACGGAGTGCCTATATATATATCTTGCATTTAGTCCATGATGTGGTATGATGTATATTGTATGTCCTTGAAAGAAAAGATTCATGAAACATGTATGTTTTGTATATCGTTTACTACCGTTCAGGCTGACATATTTCAGAAGTCATGTTAGTAAGCGTTCGAGGAGCCAGGACACTTTAACTCGTAAATCCACAACTCATCTCGACGGCTTACATAATGAACTCCTCACATGAGGCTCCCTACTATTGTAGTAGTTGATAAAATATATAGATATAAGTTTTGATCCGAAAAGTTATATGTCCGATATTTGAATAAACTTAGGAAAGTTTATTAGTACATGAAGATTGTTATTAGGGGTAGTTTCATAAGTCTTGTATGACCATTTTTCTTTGTAATATCTCATGGTTCCTTTTAGGTGAAGTAGATCCAAATTGCTTGTTCAAGTTGTCGCCAATTCCTTGTTTCATGTTTACGCCTAAGTAAGTTGGTATGGTCATTTCGTCATGGCCTAGCCATGACCTTTGGTCCTTGTTCCAAGGTCATGAGACTCAACCTTGGCTCTAGCCATGGTGGTGGTCTTGATTATAGGTCATAAGACCTCTTGTTCCTTTTAAAGTATAACCATTATATAGTGACTTGTATATATGTAATTAGCTGTTAAGAAACTGAGAAATATCTCACTCAGAAGGCGTTTTCAAGGCTCGAGCTTCTTTGTTCCTGAAGGAAAACGTGATTCCGGACAACTTTCGTGTTTTAACTTTTTCATGAAACGGACCAGAAAGGCCTCTTTTTGCGTGTTTAAGGTTTCTGTAACAGAAAGTTTTGGCAGCTTTGCCGCAAAGTTTTGGTAATTTCAAATCGTCATAACTTTTGACTCGTATACTCGTTTTAGGTGGTTCAAATTGCTACGGTTTCCTTGTTAGGTCCTCTACTACAATATGTAATAATCCAATATCATATTTTTACCACTTTGATCAGGTCTTACCAAGAAAGTTACTAGTTTACTTGTTTTAATAACTTATCTTAACAATCAATTACAATAACTTGTTTTGTTCATTTTTATACATCATGGACATGCATACAAGACATAATATAGCATGAATAATAGGTAAATAACATGAACATGGTTATTTAACAAGAAGCAAGTTAGGGTTTGCTTACAACTTGTGAAGAAACTAACTAGAACCAAGATCAAGACCAAGAACTACTACTTAATCTTCCAAATATTTTCCAAATATTTTCCAACCATAGCCAAGCTTCCATATCAAAAACCCTATCTTATAATCCCTTGATAAACACTAATCTTATCACAAAAACAAGCCTTAGTAAAAATCTTCACTAAGAACACTTGGAAATTTGATGAGTTTTTGTGGTGTTTTATGGTGATTTTATGGAGTTTTATGGTTGAAAGGTGTTAAGGATCAACTAGGAACTATGACTTGAACTTGTGATGGATTGAATGAGCAAGATCAATGATCAAAATGGTGTATTTATGTGGTTTTGGGTCGTTGGTATTGCAAGAGAAAGGAAGAGAATGAGCTCTCTTTATACCAAAAATGAGGAGGTTACAATGTTGACTAGTCAACACTTGGAGACCAAGTTGTAATTAAGTGATGAACTATGGGTAAATTCATGAGATGAAGCCACATGGGTGGTGAATCCCCCCTCCTAGGGCAGTTCACAAAGCTTGGGGAGGAAGGTTTGGCTTTTTGGTGATATTATCCAAGATATGGTGTTAGTTTTGGCTCCGTAAAATGCTAACCGTAAATGGTTAAGCCACGAAACGTAAAACCGGGTATCGTAAAAATACGAAACTTGGAAGAATGGTTAAACATGTCATTATACTCCATAATAAAATATAAAATGAGTGGTAGGTTCTATCGGGTGCCAAAACCCTGCTAAAAACTGGAAACACGGGTCTAAAACGCGTAATACGTAAAACGTACGAATATTGCGTAAAATTGAGAAAAGTAAAATGTTACTTTTCTAATAGGATAATATTGATTTAAAAAGACTTATAATGTCTAGACTGGGCTCAGTCTAGTGTCGGTTGGTATTAAATGTCTTTTAGACATCAAACCGTAAGCCTAAAAATCAAGGAATGACTTATAAAATCAAGGAATGGTTTTTGGTCAATGGAGGAGGGAAAAATATGTTGACTTTTTCTAATAAGTTGAAAACTCAAATCCTTTTAGAAACGCGGTGCAGGTATAGGCTAAGGTTACGGCTGAGTAAAAACGCTTAAAACTGAAAATTCCAGTTTTTCACGGCCGAGGTTTATTTTGGTCATGTTTTTCTCAGTCATGATTTATTCTCAAATAAATCATGAGTGTGTCAAACATTTTTCTGATACGGGAAAAATTAACGCGACCGAATTTCGTTGTACGTAGAATTTTTGAATGACGTTTTACCCTAAAACGTATAATTCCGTGTAATTCCTTAATAACTTTTACGAAAATGAGCTTATGAATGTCAAACTTTTAATTTGCTATGGAAATGATTTATCACTTCAGCCCAAGAAATAAAAATCAAGTTTCAGGAAAAATTTTTGGGAAAAATGAATAGTAAAAGTGAATAGTGAAATTTTCCGGGAAAAGTAATTAACCTGAAATTGCGAATTGTTACAAGGTAAAACCTTTTTGCGAGGGCGCAATACCACGCATCATACATCATGACTAATGATACACCTCCCCCTCAACCTCCTCAACCTGTCATTCTACTCTATGATAAGTTAATGAAGCTTCATAACCTAAACAACCTTGTTCCCGTCAAACTAGATGTTGACGAGATGAATTATACATCTTGGGTGTATTTCATTAAGAGTTTATGTCGCGGATATGGGCTGTTGGAACATATTTTGGGTACTAATGAGACTTCGACGAGTACCACACCACCTAAAGATGCGGAATGGTTGAAGATAGATACTATTGTGCTCTCCTAGATTTTTGTCACTCTCTCCCCTACCCTTCAATCTCGTCTTATGGTTCAAGATCCCCAAACGGCTAAGGATGCATGTGCACTTCTTGCTTAAATCTTTCAGGATAATAAACGCTCTCGTTCTATGGCCTTGAAAGCGGAATTACAGAATTTGAAACTTGGTGATTTATGTATTGATGCTTATTTTCAAAAAATTGGATCTCTTGCTACTATCATAACGGGTCTTGGTTCTCCCGTTAGTAATGATGATATGGTTACCTTTGCTCTTGAAGGCTTACCTGATAAGTACGAAAGTGTGTCTACTATCGTTGCTCATCGGGAGCCTTTCCCGGATCTCAAAACGGTTTGGTCTATGCTTACTACAGAGGAGATGCGCTTGAAGTCACGTGTATAAGTGGCATACATAGATTCTACTTCCTCGTCACCCTTGGTATTGTTGGCTAACTCGGGGTCTAATGTTAGGCGTTCTACTATGGACAAGGTAAATAAACCATGCTTCGATTTTAATAAGGGTTCATCTCGCTTTGGTGAGTCATGTAAATTTCTTCATAATGGGGTTCATGGTAAGGTTTCTAATACATCCATTCGTGGTCAAGCTTCTACTGTTGCATCGACCACAACTTTGACTTCAAATGATATTGTGACTTTGCAAGGTTTGTTGGCAAAACTTAGTTGTAATGGATCTGTGTTGGGAACTCCATCACTTGCTAGTAATGTTATTCAAACGCCTACTAATAATATTGTTCAACAACCTATTAGCTAACCTATGCCAATGGTGTTTCATACTAGTCCCCTATATGCTCCACAATATGCTCCTCCAGGTTTTGTTAGCCTGCTACAAGCCCAGTCCAGTTTTTCCCACTCACCAGCTTATGCCAGCCCACAAATGTTTATTCCAGCCCAGTCTCAACGGTATGCCACAGACCAGTTTATTTCTCCGCCTTCTACTCGGGCGTAGTGGGTCATGCGGGTCCATTGGATCAGCCTCATACATCGGGTCACAATATTCACTCGGGTCAACAGGTTTTGCCAGGTCAACAAGCTCCAGGTCAACCGGGACATTCGGGTCATCAAGCGGGTCAACAAGGTATTTTGGGTTATGCGGGTCAATTACCAGGCCAAGAAACGGTTTTACCAAGTGCTTTTCATGTTTTGACACTTCAGGATCCTACTGCCGGTAACTGGAATATGGACACAGGTGCCCCACACATCTCAATGATAATGTCAATAATCTTAGTGATGTTTTTAATTCGTTTATTTATTCATCTGTTGTTGTTGGAGACGAGCATTCTATTCCCGTTACCAACTCTGGACATAGCGTTTTGCCTACGCCTTTTCGACCTCTTTATTTAAATAATGTTTTAATTACTCCTAATATTGTCAAAAATTTTATTTATGTTAGTCAATTTGTTTGTGACAATTATTGACCATTGAATTTGATCCTTTTGGTTTTTCTGTTAAGGACTTTCAAACTCGTCAGGTGATGCTCCACTGTGATAGCACTAGAGACCTTTACCCTGTCACGAAGCCATATCCTTTTCCTCAAGCCTATCTCACTAGTCAGTATATGTGGCATCAACGACTTGGACATCCAGGAAGTGACGTGCTATGTAGTGTTATTTCCAATAATTCTATTTCATGTAATAAGGAAAACTCTCCCGTGCTTTGTCATGCTTGCCAGCTTGGCAAACACGTGCAACTTACATTTGTTAGTTCTTCTACTTTAGTACAATCTTGTTTCGACATTGTTCATTCGGATTAGTGGATTTCCCCAATTTCGAGTTTGTCTGGTTTTAGATACTATGTTTTATTTTTGGATCATTATCCACAATATGTTTGAGTTTATCCTTTAGTTAATAAATTTGATGTTTTGTCCAAATTTTTGTTGTTTCGTTCTTTTTTTTAAACTCAATTTAAGTGTGAAATTAAGTCAATTTAGTATGATCATAGTGGTGAATTTGATAACCACTCTTTTCATAAATCATTCGCCGACATTGAGATTCAGTTTAGATTTTCTTGTCCACGCACTTCCCAACAAAATGGAAAATTCGAAAGGATAATTCGCACCATTAATAATCTAATTCGGACGTTACTTTTTCAAGCTCAACTTCCTCCCAACTATTGGATTGAAGCCCTCAACATGGTCGTTTACCTATTGAATATCTTACCATCACGTGCTAGACAATGAAGTCCCATTTACATGCCTTACTGGCACTACACCATATTATAGCCTTTTACGTGTTTTTAGGTGTCTTTGTTAGCCTCACCTTGATGCTGACCACAATCTTGGAGCCCGCGCTACACCTTTCATATTTTTGGGTCATGCTCCTAATCATCGTGGCTACCGTTGTCTGGACCTCAACACCTATAAAATAATCATTTCACGTAATGTTACTTTTGATGAAACTGTTTTTCCGTTTGGTTCCATGACACCTAATGACAGTCCCTCGTATGATTTTTTGGAAGACACCACAAATGTAATCTCAAATATATCCAAAACAGTCACCTACATCTACTACCACTTCACCAACTACTTCACCTCAACCTCAACCTAACACGCATGCTCCTACTATTCACACTGCTGAGCCTAGTTCTCCTACAAACGATCCATCTTCACCAGCTGAGCCATATATTGCCACCCCACTTCCAACACATGTTACTAGTCCACCTAATCAACATCCCACCCTAGAGAGCCTCATTTTTAGGCCCTTAAGCGAATTCTGGGGTATGTTCGGGGTACTTTGGACTAAGGGTTACAATAGTTTTCATCTTTTACTACTTCATTGGTTGCTTACTTAGATATGGATTGGACGGGTTGCCCAACTACTCGGCGATCCATGATAACATCAAATAATCCTGATATTTTAGTGTCAATTTCCCCCTAATATGCTCATTATTTGTATTGTTTTATGGAAATATACTTATATTTCTTCATATTTCATTTCCAGGTGATATATGAGCATAGGAACAAAAGAGACGCTGTGGAAAACTAGAAGGGGGGTTGAATAGTTTTCCCTTCTTTTTGATTTTTTTAAAACTTTGTTTCAAAATGTTGATTCAAATTTATTCAATTGTTTGTTTGGAAAACTTCAATTAGAGTTTAGTATGGAAACAACATATAATCAATATGATCAATTATATATGTAAGCTTTTGGAAAAACTTAGTTTTATGAATGGAGCTTTGGTCGATCTTTATGTGAATACGTTTTCCTTTTAAAATCTTAAAACGTTTTGTATCAAATTATCTATCAAGTTAAACTTAATATGAGAAGTGTGAATAATAATCTATTTGACCATATCATGCAATTATACACACAATCACAATATTAACTACTATGTTCAACACAATCAATCATCACAACTATATAAGCAACAACTAAGACATGTAGGCAAGCATAGAAGTAAAGCGAGAAATGCAAGAACAAATGATAAGAGATAAGAGAAAGAAAATGCAAACCAGACACGATGATTTATAGTGGTTCGGCTACAAGGACACCTTCCTTGTTCCTACTCCACTCCCCGAGTCACCTACTCGAGAGTTTTCTTCACTACTCAACAAGCTCCCTTTTGGCGGAGAAAACCGTACACAACTTTTGCTTACACCATTTAACGACACTAAGCTAAATGTCGAGTTCTAATAGTAGCTAGAACTAATCTCACAACACAACTTCGATCACTACACAACTTCTACACAACTTCACGACTTCACGACTTCATCACAACTTCTTCTAAACTTCTTCACGGCTTCACAACTTCTTCACGTCTTCACGACTTCATAACTTCATCACAACTTCTTCTTCACGGCTTCACAACTTCTTCACGTCTTCACGACTTCACAGCTTCATTACAACTTCTTCTAAACTCCACTACTTAATCACACACCTACATCTTCACAACTACATGTTTTCTCCACGCTACTACTTCCTCCCACTACTTCTTACTCACTCATTGAATCACTACTAAGTAAGATCATCTTGATCTACTTATTACATATACATAACTCACAACTTCACATAAGCACTAACTAGATCCTAATACATCTTTGGCTTTATGATAGGGAGAATTCTTCTCTTGCACTTTGAGTGATGAGAAATTGGATCACTTGAAACAAAGATTAATAATCTTAGGATCAAAGGGTTTTAGAAGGATGTTTAGAGAGAATTGGATCTGAAAATTTTTGTGCAAAAGGTGAGAAAAATTCCAGGTTTGAGGTGGTATTTATAGGGAAAAATTTTTGACCAAATCTGACAGGGGAGCGTGGCCGGTCCCCTTAATTGTGTGCCGGTCCCCTTAAAGTTAAGGGGACCGCCCCTTATAATTAAGGGGGCCGCCCTACTGAAACGGCCAGATTTTCTGTCTTTTAGTGGGGAAAGTTTATTTGGTGAAAAACTAACTAATTTTGGTTAAAAGTTTGAAATCATATATTTAGTATGATTAAAACATTTTTCTTTATTACAAAAAGTGTTTTTCAAAAATATATAATATGTTTATATAATTAAATAAACTTTGTATTAGTTAATTAAATACCCCTATGATCATGAGATGTATTAAACACTTGTTTATCCATACCTTAAGTGATTGTTGAAGCATACTTGAGACGTTGAGATGTCGAGGCTTGTTGACGTAAGAATGCATAGAAGAATTGTGATCACAAGTAACTTAAGCACTTTACGTTATATGTTGTAACTGACATCTTTGTCATCATCAAAACATGAAGAGGATGTTTAGATTAAATATCGTAATATTCATGCCAACAATCTCCCCCTTTTTGATGATGACAAACTATGTAAATTATAACTTATAGTAAAATGTATAAGTTACTTGTTTACACTTCTTCTCCCCTTTTTGTCGAAGCAAAAAGGTGGACTCTAAGACGAGACTTCTACTACGCTTGAACTCTTGAGATAGAATGTAAAAGGCGAGCTTGCATCATCGTAAGTGAAGCCTTGATCCTATCAACCTCAATGCTCCCCCTTGGTGTATGCTCAAAACTTGTTTTGGCTACCAAAGAATCGAGCGGTGAAGTAATCCTTCAAAACAAAGTTAGTAGACAAGTGCACATATATATAATGATGATAATAGATATATGCATGAAACTAATAGGGGAACAATATATGGACATATTAGGTATATGCACTAAAAGTATGCACATGCAATTATTGTTTTAAAAACAACAACCTAAATTAAAAAAAAAATTAGAACCTAATGCAAAGATTAGAACCTAGGAAAATGTAGGAGAATGAGGAGGGATGATCGAGAATGTAAAGGGAAGGTGGTAACAAAGGGTTGACAATTATGGTTTAGATTAATATATCGTTCGACAAGGGTGGATGATAGTGAATCATGGGATTTTTAGGTGTTTTGTTGATGGTGGTGGAGGTGTTGTGTTTGTTGTTGGTGGTAGAGGATGCAACAAGTTTTCAATGTGAGAAAACATGTATTGTATCTCATCTCTTAGTCCGAACACAATTGTTCGGTTGTGGATGCAACAAAGGCAAGTGTCTCGATGAGCTTCAAGTAAACTCCATGGGACGGGGTTATAGGTTAGTGGATTGATAGGAGATTATGAGAATGGTATGGAGGAGGTAGAGGTTCCTTGAGTTGATGGTGTTTTGGATGGTGCATTGGGAGCACTAGGAGATGAACATAGAAGTGGTGGTGATGGAGTGTTGGTGTAATCTTGAGTCGTCCTAGTGAGTAGATACTCAATCCAATTGAGATGTTCATTGAGAACAAAGGTTTGTTTTTTAAGGCAGGTGCAACAAATGCAATTTATGATATGGTTTTCAAGATGGATCAAATTGTTTGATGGAGATGAGTTGGTGGAGGTAGGTTGTTGATCCAAATTGCGTTGAATAAGATGCAACGCAAGAAGAGCATTAAGCTCATGAGCTTCTTTGAGCTCTTCAACGAACTTTTCATGTTCAGAGGAAGGTGATGATGGTGGAGTTGGATTGTGATTAGGGATTGAGGTTTGGTCATGAAACTTATGATTCATGTTTGGATGAGATTGATGGTTATTGTTTTGATATTGAGTATGATCCTCAAAAGGGTCATTTGGTAGAATTGAGTGAGATGAGTGTGGAAGTTTATTAGTGAGGGTGATAGTTAGGTTGTCTTGTTGAGCTAAAAGAATGGTTTCATTTGGGTGATCATGAAAGCATGATGAAGGTATGGATGAAAGTGATTCTTCATGTGTGGATGGTAGTTTGGATGTTGTATGTGGGGTGATAACAATGATGTTAGGTTTGTTGGGAGATGACATGATGGGTTGAATGATGATTTTGATTATGTGTTTATGGAAGGATAGTAGGTGTTGGATTGGTTAGACAAAACGTGTTGGTTTAGGAGGTATTAATAAGGAGTGATTTAGGAGGTATGATATTGATTCTTGGTTTCTTTGAGGACATGGAAACGGTGGATGACTCAAGATTGGTAGTATAAAGGATGACTCGGTTTTGGGTGTCAGGTAGAAGGATATATGTGAGTGAGTGTGATTTCTCTTCCCATTAAATTCATGCTCATCCGGATATATTATGAGACTAATATGACCTATCGGATTATGACACTAAGGTTCTCATGAAATGAGGGTGTAGGATCTAAAGGTAAGAAAAATATACCTAGATGAATGATACATATAGAGTAAACCATGTAAAGGCATACAATCAAATCACATAGGAGCAAATAATCATCTAGAAATAACATATATGCGATATGCCATAAATCTAGGAATGAAAGCATATAATGAGGAGCAAAGTTCATAAAAGTAAACTAGCATTAGGTATATTTAGGAAGAGCAATTTAATCAAGTTGGAGAATGAGTATGAGACTATTACTAGTGGTGCTCAATTCAGGCTATCCACGACCATTTTTACGGGTTACACACACCCAACTTCTCACATAGAAGCAATTCAACCATTAGGTTAAATTGAATTTCTAGTCAATAGATTCTCCAGTAGTCATTCTCTTTTTAGAAGAAATTGAGTTCCTAAATTTACCTATCAAAGAGTACCAAATATGAAGTTTGCTTGATTCACTAATACTTGGCTTAATGTGACTCAAACATCATGTTTTTATGAAGGTAAGTCTACATGATATATTTTACTCACTATCCTAATAGAGATGTGTTAAATGTTTAGATAAGAGTAAACGCAAAGTTTTTTTCTTTTGTTCATGATTAACCGGTTATTTGGTTTTGATGGCATATTACTTGATTTAATAAATGTGCTTGATTTAAGAATGCTCCTTAGCATATCTTGAAAAATGAATCTCATTATGATTATTTATCTTAAATGAGATTGTGATTCACAAATGATATCAAAACTAGACATTTATAAATTCTAAAGCAAATATTATTTTCTATGATTTTTGCCAATGTTATATATATCATAATTTTAACTAGTATTTGAAACAAAATGAATTTTACTTGTTTATGCATTGTAACAAGTTATTTTTCAATTCTAATAACTTAAATTATTTCAAAAAGAAAAGTGTAGTGCATTATCTTGTAACACAACTATTCATGCTACAAAGAAAATGAAGTACATATAATATATAGTGTGTATTGTTCTTAAATATGTATTTTAGCTTGAAGTGATGATTTTAAGTAGTGTGAGCAAAGTTTACATATGTTGTTAGTTTGCTCATGTTTGGTTTTTCGGATATGACACATTTATCCATTGTTTTGCAATGTAAATTGCTTGAATATTTCGGATGAAACATCCAAGTCGTCAATCCTACTTCATTGTATATTTTATGCATGTGTTAAACATGTTATTCTAATATTTGGAACACAACTATTGGACAAGTAGATTCAATATGGCATTGTCAACACAAGTGTGAGTTATGATCCAATGCATATTCTTTTCATCTACAAAGGATGTAAATATTTTCATATCAATCTAGTGTGATTGAGTATGTAGATTCAAGACTATATCCTTTGTTAAAATTTGGTGTAATCTTGAAACTAAACAAATAACAATCCAAGTTCTTGTCCATACTCAAAAACATGTCAATTAGATTTGATGAATATATCAACCATAATTTGAATAATGAATTGATATAATATCAAGATCTTTCTTGACCCTTCATTTAAAATAAATAGACATTTTGATAGTGTGTTCCATTAATCCTAAGATTATTAATGAGTGAGGTTGGTGAGTGATTGAAATTTGACTTATTACTTCATGATTGTTATAAGTTTTGTTTATGTGAAAGACTCTTCATTGTTACTTATAATGAACACACTTTAGTTTTTGAAAATACTTTTTCTTTTGTATTACTACTAATGTTTTACAAAGATTCAATTTCTCTTATTAAACAACTTAAGGTAAAACAAGGTAATTTGTTGAAAATATTTAAGTGTGTTGTTAAGAATAGATTAAATTGTTTGAAATATTTAGGTGATTAGATTTAACTTATTTACAAGATGTTTGAGTAACATTAAGTCATCTATACCTATATGCAATGCAAGCATAATATTGCAATCCTAACACAAGAAATCTAGCATAAGATCTAGTTAAGTATAAGCCAGAAAACTAGCTATAAACTAATAGAGTACAAGGCACATATGCTAAGATATTCAAATAGCTAAATTACAAATAGCAACGATTAACAAAGTAAAATCACAAATGAGTTCACATAGCACATAAAACACTTGTCGTCGTTTTGTGTATTATATATACCAATGTTTACTTAGCTCGATTTTATTTGAAAATAAAATAGTTTCCTATCCATTTTAAAATTTAATTAAGATCAATATTTTGAAAACATAAATACTTAATTTTTCAAAGATATATCGACAAGGAATGCCCGACTCGATGGAAAAGGTAAAATACAAGTTTTACGTTAAAACAAGACTTAAATTTTTGACCTTCGTGTAGTATTTTAACTTTCTGACTTATTTAAGTTTGTAATGGTTACTTGTAAGTATTTTTAAATGAAAGTAGACTCAATTACCTTTAAAACGCCGAGTGGCACGACTTCGGAGTTACGGTTAATTTTATTTGATTTTTCAAAGTTTCTGAAAAACTGTCGAACAGACTTAAATTTAAGGGGGCCGCCCAGACAATTAAAGGGGCCGCCCATCTGATACTCAAAAATGCAATTTTTGTTAAAAATTGTTTTCTGACTTTGTGGAAAGGTGTGTAACTTTCTGATTTTAAGAACGAACATATAACACTTGTTTTAAACATAATTCTTATCTCGAGCTAGTATAATTAGTGTATATAATATCAAAACTAATACAAGTTAATCAACAAAACACTTTTCATATTAAATCCTCCTTAATGGGTAATTTGATACATGGATCGTACTCAATTTTTAAAACCATTTGTTTTGAAAATTTGAGCGACGTGGCTCTGGTACCAATTGTGGAAAACTAGAAGGGGGGTTGAATAGTTTTCCCTTCTTTTTGATTTTTTTAAAACTTTGTTTCAAAATGTTGATTTAAATTTATTCAATTGTTTGTTTGGAAAACTTCAATTAGAGTTTAGTATGAAAACAACATATAATCAATATGATCAATTATATATGTAAGCTTTTGGAAAAACTTAGTTTTATGAATGGAGCTTTGGTCGATCTTTATGTGAATACGTTTTTCTTTTAAAATCTTAAAACGTTTTGTATCAAATTATCTATCAAGTTAAACTTAATATGAGAAGTGTGAATAATAATCTATTTGACCATATCATGCAATTATACACACAATCACAATATTAACTACTATGTTCAACACAATCAATCATCACAACTATATAAGCAACAACTAAGACATGTAGGCAAGCATAGAAGTAAAGCGAGAAATGCAAGAACAAATGATAAGAGATAAGAGAAAGGAAATGCAAACCGGACACGATGATTTATAGTGGTTCGGCTACAAGGACACCTTCCTTATTCCTACTCCACTCCCTGAGTCACCTACTCGAGAGTTTTCTTCACTACTCAACAAGCTCCCTTTTGGCGGAGAAAACCGTACACAACTTTTGCTTACACCATTTAACGACACTAAGCTAAATGTCGAGTTCTAATAGTAGCTAGAACCAATCTCACAACACAACTTCGATCACTACACAACTTCTACACAACTTCACGACTTCACGACTTCATCACAACTTCTTCTAAACTTCTTCACGGCTTCACAACTTCTTCACGTCTTCACGACTTCACAGCTTCATAACAACTTCTTCTAAACTCCACTACTTAATCACACACCTACATCTTCACAACTACATGTTTTCTCCACACTACTACTTTCTCCCACTACTTCTTACTCACTCATTGGATCACTACTAAGTAAGATCATCTTGATCTACTTATTACATATACATAACTCACAACTTCACATAAGCACTAACTAGATCCTAATACATCTTTGACTTTATGATAGGGAGAATTCTTCTCTTGCACTTTGAGTGATGAGAAATTGGATCACTTGAAACAAAGATTAATAATCTTATGATCAAAGGGTTTTAGAAGGATGTTTAGAGAGAATTGGATCTGAAAATTTTTGTGCAAAAGGTGAGAAAAATTCCAGGTTTGAGGTGGTATTTATAGGGAAAAATTTCTGACCAAATCTAACAGGGGAGCGTGGCCGGCCCCCTTAATTGTGTGCCGGTCCCCTTAAAATTAAGGGGACCGCCCCTTATAATTAAGGGGGCCGCCCTACTGAAACGGCCAGATTTTCTGTCTTTTAGTGGGGAAAGTTCATTTGGTGAAAAACTAACTAATTTTGGTTAAAAGTTTGAAATCATATATTTAGTATGATTAAAACATTTTTCTTTATTACCAAAAGTGTTTTTCAAAAATATATAATATGTTTATATAATTAAATAAACTTTGTATTAGTTAATTAAATACCCCTATGATCATGAGATGTATTAAACACTTGTTTATCCATACCTTAAGTGATTGTTGAAGCATACTTGAGACGTTGAGATGTCGAGGCTTGTTGACGTAAGAATGCATAGAAGAATTGTGATCACAAGTAACTTAAGCACTTTACGTTATATGTTGTAACTGACATCTTTGTCATCATCAAAACATGAAGAGAATGTTTAGATTAAAATTAAAATATTAAATATCGTAATATTCATGCCAACAGACGCGGAATTGGAATAGTACTTACAAGAAACACACTTTAGTATGTTTAGAAGAAGTTACGGCATAGCTTCACTCTCCATTTACGCCGTAGCTAAATATTTATGCATGAAAACCAAGTCAACGATGATAAAAGATTATGACGTAACTACCACATGAGGTCACACTGTAACATTTTAAAAGACTTAGAAGAAATTCGTGACTTTGAAGGTTACGTCGTAACCCATGCAATAGGGTTACGGCTTAAATTTTACACAGAATGTTGATTGACGAGATTACGGCCTAACTAGCGTGAAGATTATGTTTGCCGCCATAAGAAGATTACGACGTAACTATCCATCAAGGTTAAGCCATAAATATCACTAAACGGATAAGATCGTTTGAGGTTACACTAGTTACGGCGTAACCAAACCTAGAGGTTATGTCGTAGCTTGGTTGAGCCTATATATACAAACCCTATTTCCTGCATTTCCACATCTTTCACACCACAAAAAGCTAGAGAACGAAGTAGGGTTCTTCTAGGACGATCTCCAGCAGCATACGGAGGATTTTCCAAGGGAGAGATCACGACATAACATCAATAAGTTTTAGCGATTCATATTCATTTTACATTTACGATTTCATGTCTTTCATTACCATGAAAAACATTTAATCTTCTGTACTTTTTAATATGATCGGCTAAGCACATTGGTACTAGCCTAGTTATGATTCCTTTATTGTTTTGATTATGTTTTCGTGCTTTTATTATTTCTTCTAGTGTGTGCATGCTTAGTTTTTCGTAAGATCCTCTAATTTCGGTAGTTTTGAAGAACGGTCGTACTTGTTACACTCGGAGAATTGACCAAAGGTTGCGAGGTTTGGTAAGAATTGACCAAAGGACTACCTAATCCCTTGTGTGCGAATTGACCAAATGATCATCTTCCGTGTTGGATGAACTTAATGATGCGTGGATTGCGGTCTACGTAAAAAGTTTTATGTAACACCCCTTAATTTGAAATGCGGCAGCGGAATAGAAATTAGGGTGTTACGGTGAGGATCGAAGTCATAATGATAGAAAACGGCTCGAAGAGACGTTTTAAAACATAATTTCATTTATAAATATTTGAAATACAATAGGTCCTTATCATAGTATTATAAAAGCTTGATGTTTTGAACTAAATCAAACATCATTTATTTTACATCATTATTGAAATAAGTAAACATAATTTTGAAGATTTTTGCCGCCCGTTCCATGCTTGCTTCCCCTGCTAAATACCTGAGATACATGCTTAAAAGTCAACAAAATTGTTGAGTGAAATCATAGAGTTTGAATTTAATAATCATTTTGATACACAAGTAAGATTGTATTGGAAAATACAATCAGTTTGAAAACAATGATATTGCAGTTCATATATTGCACTAAGTCTCATGACACGCAAACGTTAACAAATACCGTAAACGGCGGGTGTTTATCAAATCAATGATAAATTTGCCCTCGTGTAATAGGTGATTTGCCAGTTCCTATTTTTACTCAAATATAATTATCGCGACTAATACGACTAACCACATGCATAATGGCATTCCGTCAAGTATTAATGGGACAGGCTGTCAAACCTTAAATAGATCTATTCATTATATTCACGTTCACCGCAGTGATTAATGGCTCATGAATAAGGGTCTTTTGGCAATAGCTAACTTAGGCATATATCAATCAGGAAAGCATACAGAAAAATACTTGCGATCTATTTATAACATGTATCCCCCTCACAGAGTTTTGAAAATAATTAAATGTGAGTCTATGACTCACCTTGATTATTACTGAAAACGAAGAAAATAAAGTCGAACGAATTTATGAAAACGGCTTCGAAATACAAGCTGATAAATAAATTTATCTAAGAACTTGACCAAAAACTATTCGTAGTTATGAAGAAAATAACGAATATTAGATATTCGTTATGACGAAAAATGATGTGCAGTGAAAATCTTGTGATATGCATGATATGACAAAATATGATTTTTAAAATTACCCATCGAAGTTTTTCCTTTTTAATCATAAATAAAATCTTATCTTTTTTAAAATATCGTTATATATATTATTAACGTTACGTTAAATAATAGATATATAAATAAAAATAAAGTTTAAACATGATATGAAATAAATTGACAAAAATAGAAAATAAATAAGAATGATAAATAATTTACGTTTAGTCTTTGTCTCCTTTTCCAATTTTACCATTTTTACACTAACGATTCTTGCGTTACACCGTTAGTCCTTTTTATATATTTTTCAACTATAGTCCTCTACTTTGTCCAATAATCAATACTAACCTTCTAATATTAATTTTTATCACATTTTAACCTTAGATTTCTGTATTTACAGGTTTAGTCCTTGATTTTCAATATTTACACATTTAGTCCTTCTAGGTGTCGTCGCGTTACATTTTTAGTCCAATTTTGCAAAAATGATTATGAGACTTTCCAAAAATTTTCCGAAGCTTATTTATTAAGTAACAAGCTTATTTTAACTGCTTATTTATTCAAAAGCTCATTTTTTTAGCTTATGTGCCTGGATCGATTCAAATTAAGGCTCGTTAAGATTTTTGGAGGCGAGGGCATAGAAAAAGTTTTGGGCTTGGCTTTGGACCATTTTTATGATTCTAAAAACATTTCTTATAGGTCCAGTGGGCTTACGGTTTTTAATTTCTTAATGGGCTTTAGTTAAGCCCAATCGACAAATAGAAAGATTTTATATGAATTTTTGTTTTGAAATCCGGTTTGAGTCATTTCAAAATGGTTCGATTGTGGTGTCAAGACGTGATTATTTTTACAAGTTGTTTACATGAAAATGTTAGTTTGCTAGGTGGTCTATGACGTCGTGAAAAAATATAGTACTATCGTTAAATGAAATCTTAAGTTATACGTTGGTTTTGTGACATGGTTGGGTCGATATATATTTTGAAAAGTTGTAATTATTTACTAAGTGTTTTACTTATATTTCATATGATGGAATGCAAATTAAAATGAATGCGTGATATGCTTGAAACGTTACAACTAAAGTGAATGGTGTGTGCTACGTGATTCCTAAGCCTTCCAAGATAGAGGCTAATCACGTTTCGTGTACTAAGAATAAATATATACGTGAATTAAACGTGCAAAGTGTAGACGTTCGAAACAAAAACCACAAAGTGCATGAACAAATATTAACGTGTGAAATGGATTAGAAATGAGTGTAAGAAACTTACAAACACCTTAGAGGTGATCAAGAGTCGAGATAAATAGAAAAGGAACACAAGAAATCACGTCAAAGCTATATAACCCAAACGTTATATATATATTTTCAACCTGATTGTCTTTCTTTGCTTCCAATACAATACCACTCGACTTGTAAGTCTTGTAAGAAGGAATTGGAGGTCGAATTATTGCAGTGAAAAAGATTGGAAGTGAATGAGAGTAGTATGCATGCAAGGACGTACATATATATACTAATATATAACGTTTTAGTAGAAAGTTTCAATGTGAATTCTTAGTACTATTGCATGTCAGGATAACTTAGCTACTAGGTACTTTTATAATAGTTTAGAGGGTGTTGTGAGAGCACATAATGAGGAGAATGTTGGGGTGATTCATACCGGTTCAAAACGGTTAAGTTTTGAATATAGTCTAAATCGAATTGGGTTTGCTAGAGTCGAATACTTTGCCTCTTAAAAACGTATCAAAACTCAACGTAAGAATGTAAGACTTGACACACTAATTGTTAGCTAGTAGGTTAACGAGATGGGAAAATAAAATACGTAGGGTGTGTGGAAGATTTAAAAATAAACGATGCGTTTTGGAGATGGTTTAGCTATGTCGATCGAATGAAAATAACTAAATGGGAAGTTGGGCCTTGGTTTCGTGGGCTTAGGAATAGTAGAATAGGTGTGGGCCGAAAATAATTAAGGGTCCGGTTGAGTTAATTTGGTAATTAGTGAATTTTAATTATATTTAATAAATATAATTAGGATTAGGATTAAATGAAAAGTTTAAGTTTCGTGTAACGTGTCGAGGATTAATTCCGTCATTTCGTGATTTATATTATTTTGTGATAATCGCCAAAATAATATAATAAGAAAAATTTTAAATTTTTCCGAGAAAATGGGAATTAGAAATGATAACGAAGGATTATTTATTTATCAAAGATTTAATTACAAGAAATTTTTACAGGGTTCTACATTTTACTTCTCAAGGGAGCTTGAGAAGCTTGCAATCCCCACCAGGCATTGTACCTGACCGATGTAGTATAGTGAGTGGCAAGTACCGGGGGATTGATCATTCTCTCGGGGAATAGTATTCGTTAGGATTGAAACTAATCAAATATCTAGGGTATTGGAAGAGTGGGCGGAATTAGTTGCTAGTCAACTAACCCAAGTAAGTACTTAAACAAATAAAATAAATAACAAGAAAATAAAATGTATGAGAACTTCTAATATGAAGGAAAGCGTGTTTACTTAGATTTTATTACTCCCTAGTTATCTTTCATTGATTAATTGGTTTGTCACAATTGCATGGGTGAAGGGTTGCATTCCTTAATACCATTCGTGGGGCCGTGTATGATCTTCCCCAACTCTATAAGCTTCTATCTCTTTCTATGACGACACGTTTAGTATCCTATCATGGCCTCATTAATAGTCACTTATGTATTTAATACAACCAATAAAACCGTAGTAAACATCCGATTACGTTTCTTAAGACGTTCAAGAAAGTTACCATATAGGAGATTAGCCAGTTTTCTTAAGTTTAACGCTAAAATCAATCACCCACAACTATTAATGACAAACCAACAACCAACAATCAATAACTAGGTTTCATTAGATCTAAGCAAACACAAGTAAATCTAAGCTAGCATGTTAAAAGAAAGAAAAGCATACGATATAATCAAATAACACATAAACATATTGAATGATTAATGGATAACTTATCTTCAATTGAACATGGAAGAAAAGAGGGTTTGGAACCCTAAAATTGCTGCAAAAGTCGACTAGGGTTCGTACCTTAAAGTTCCCTACCAAAAGTCCTCTCTAATGAATGAAAAATCAAAAACTATATATAGATTTACAATGGTGACGGCGTCCCCTTTTATGGTTGACGCCGTCATCTCTCCGTGTTTAGGGTTTCTTGTCGTCCAATCCAACTTCTTGACGTTGTCCCCTTGTAAGACTTCTGGGCCGTCACGCTTTGGGAAGTACACGTGACGGCCTACTTTCTGTATAACGTGACGCCGTCACGCCTTATGCTTCAACTTTTCTTCTGGCGCGTCAAGTGCAATTGTGATATCCACCTCTTGTTTCAATGAGTGACGCCGTCCCTTTGAAATGCTTGACGCCGCCAGGTATAATTTCCAGCTTGGATTCTTGACTTTGTCGTTTTCTTCACTTTATACTCCAAAAACGTCCAAAATGCTTCATTTTCCAGAATTCTTCTCAAAAGTACCTAAATTGACAAAACAAATGATTTAAGGTAATAATTGATCATATTATCATGACTTAGGGATTAAATGACCCATTGCATGATAGGATGAATAACTAGGTTAGTACACTCTCTCCCTACTGCATTCAAGTCAATTTACTTTCAACATTTCATTTCTATTATTTTAGTTTAATTAATCATTCAACTCAAATCCCTTTTAAAACGTGACATAGACTTAAATTAGGATCTAAACGCATAGCCCTTGGGACGACCTTGGCTTTACCGATTACTACACTACACACGACATGGTACACTGCCAGCGAGTGCATAAGGTAGACCATAGGTAGACGAGACTATTATAAATATTAAAACCTGGTCAATCATGCATCAAACCACTTCTGGCTATTGTGTTTTTCTTAGAAAAAACTTGCTCACGTGGCCCTCGAAGCGTCAACCAACGCTTTCTCGTTCTAGTGTTGAAGCCGAGTATCGCGGTGTTGCTAATGCGGTTGCTGAGCCATGTTGGTTACAGAATTTACTACGTGAGCTGCATACTCATTTGTCTTCTGATACGCTTGTCTACTGTGACAGTGTCAGTGTTGTCTATTTGTCTTCTAATACAGTTCAGCATCAATGTAGGAAATATTCATTTTGTATGGGATTTGATTGTTGTTGGCAAGTTAGAGTTCTTCATATTCCATTACGTTATCAGTATGCAGATATTTTTATCAAATGTTTACCTTCAGCTTTGTTTGAGGAGTTTCGTACCAGTTTGAGTGTCCGGTGTCCTCCCGCTCAAACTGCGGGGGTGTTAGCAGGGCCGGCTTTGAGGGTGTGCAAGGTGAGCGACCACACAGGGTCCCAAAATTTGTCCCATTAATAATTATATGCATGTGTACGTATATTTTTCACAAAGAAAAAAGTATATAGATGAGAAAGTATCTTAAATAAGTAATATGTTAGAACGTTTAGCTAACTAATTATATTATATCTTATACATAGTGACACCTTACATATAGCATTCCTTAGCGAAATGGCTCATTATTTAATTTCGTCCGGGGCCCTCAAAAATTTTATAAATTCATGGGACGGCCCTGAGTGTTAGTCGTATAATTATTGCCCAATTATATTTGTATGGGATAAGGCGCGAGTGTTATTTAGTAGGTCTTATCTCCTATATATGTAATCCGGCTTTATGATTAATATACGAAACATCATTATCCTTCAAAGCTAAGTTAAACAATTACAGGCGTATGTGTTTCAAAGGTGCATGTACGTAACCTTTAAGAACTAGTATGATGAATTGAACATAATTAAGATGATGAACTACCCAATTCTATAACGATTCCCGATCAAATATCAGTTTTTACTCTTAAAAGTTTTCACTAAAAACACATTAAGTTTCAAATGCTGATACTTTTCCAAACTAAAAAACTTGAATCTTTCCTCACGGGATTATGTCTAGATTGTATAAAGATAGCAAAGATTTTGATGGGAAAACATATCCACAAAAAGTGCCAATAATATCACATTATGTCCTGGCTTATTCGTCTTCTTGCACCAAAACGGTATATGGCAAAAATATATAGCTAGACCAACTTGATATAAATGTATGTGGTTTTGTTTCATACACGCCTTGTTTGCTCATGCAATGCTAAATGCGTCATTCTCACATTCAACTTGGTATTATTATGCATGTAGGTGTCTAAAATATTCACCAAACACAATCCCTGCAAATATATAAAAATGTTATGACCAAATAAATTGTGTTAGGCCATGCACCAACCATGAAATGATTAAGTGAAAGAAATGGAGAAAAAGGTCGTACCCCATAAACAACCGCGTAACATCCACACTCATTTGTTTCTTCTCTCTCACACGTGCACATCTAGATAAAACTCTATTCCTAATAAGTTTGTCTTTCTTAATTTCTTCTTTTTAAATTATTTTGAATTACTGGAGTAATACCTAAAGAAGATTTTGGACAAAAAGTTAACCTAGTTAAGCTAATATAATAGTTGAGAATCTTAAAATACCGTATCTTAGGTATAAGTAATTTAGTATAGTACTTATAAATGTTTTGAAACCCGGGTTGACCCGGCCGATTTAAGCGGTTGAACAAGTTCCGACAAAAAAAGGTAAAAAAACCAGATTTTTTACAATGGGTTAACCGGTTAGACCCGCCGGGTTTTAAGTGACCTGGGTCAACCCGGTTCTCGAAACCCGGCCGAATTTGGATTTTTTCATTTTTTTAATAAAAAATCGAGTTGACCAGGTGGTCGAACCGGGTTGACCAGGTGGTCGAACCGGTGGCCGAACTTGTTGACCCGGTTGAAAAAAAACGGTTTTTAAATAAAAAAACCGGGTTGACCCAGCGGTCGAATAGGTTGAACCGGTGACCCTGTAACTCGATCAGATCGATTAAAAACCCGATTTTCAAAAAATCGGTATTTATTAGCCACAAATATACCAGAATATTGCTTATATCATTATTTGGTTAAAATGGTCAACATTATGGTCTCTACAAAAGTACAAAACAATTTTCAGGATTATTAGAAAAGGAACGTTGATGACAAAAGTGCTTTTGGTGCGTGCAACCAACCGTGTCACGCACGTATGTATCTTTTCTTGTCGTTTGGGTCCAATATTTCCAGTTTTCCACCCATTTAGTCACCTTTTTAGACTTTTGTCTTCAAAAATAATTCATTTCTTCTTTTTATATCCAACAAATTGGCTCATGTTTAACGCCATATTATATATTTTATTGTGGAATCCTAGTTGAATAAAAGTTCTTTTAAGGAACATATTAGTATTAAAGTATCATGAGATAAATACACTTTTAGCAGGTCCAATATGTATAAATGTATAAAGCTGTTACAAATATTACCAATTAATTTAAATATGAATAGAAAAAGATACTTATAATTTCAGTGCCTGGTTTTCAAGATTACCTAGGGAAAAATTAAAAATTTGTTCGATCTTAAACACAATGATGGATCTTCTACTTGTATAACTATGACAGGTGTTAACTCTTGTTATAATTCACACAGATTAAACACTTGTTATCTACAGTATAAAAATTGTAGTAATAAACTTGTAACTTTGGCTTCTCACCATTGTAGCTATTTTAGTTCTGTGCTGAATTCTTGTGTGTACACTGTACAATGTACAGCATGATTCTACATATATTTGCATGTCATACACGAAAACTCACATGCATGCATAGACAGCATAGTTAATAGTCCACATCACATGAAAAAACTTTACCGTACCCTTGGATTGTTTACCCTTCCTCACCTTTCTATATATATCACGCTCATATATACATCATATATCAAATTCTAGCATCATATAAGATCAATATAGAAATGTGAAATGAGTCTTTCTATAGTATTAAGTTAGTGTGTATAGAATAGAGGAACATTGAAGTTGACTACTCAAACAATTGAGTTTTGAAATGGAAAACCAATATGGCCCCATTTGTTTCCTCACTTGTCTACACCGTCCATCAAGCTGCCTCTTGTTTCACAACCACTTCTCTTTTACTTTCCATGCTTTTTACTGTTTTCTTGCCCCTCAAAACTAAAGTAGGAGCAATTAAAGGTTAATTTTCATAATTTCATGTGGGTGAGTTACATTTTCAAAAATGGTTAATGCACCCATGACTTGTATATTGTACCTTAAAAGTTGCACATTGCTTTGGATTTGTAGGATTGCATAAATAGGAAAAGGAGGATAGAGTTGATTAAAGGCAAAAGTAGAAATCAATTACATCTCCAATATTTCTACATCTAATTGATTAGGGTTTTGCAAATCTTGTTTGAAACAAAAGTCTACTTAACTAGCCCAACACCATATGATCAAATGATAGTTTAATTAGAGTGGGGACTAAACCTATTGTGTTAGTTAACTAATAACTACAAATTTTTTCATCTAGAAAACGATGTGTGATATGACATAAGGACAAAAAAGTAATTATAATTAGATTGTCATATAAGTCGGCATAAATTAATCATGTTAATCCACTGTGACTATGCATTTGTCTCTATACTTATCAATGAAGCGTTGATAATCAGGGGACAAAAAAATATCTCGTGTTGTATGATATTCCAAATTCGTATTTAACTTTTCTAATTAAGAATTTAAGATGTGAATGAACCAAAGAAAAAGCTTAAAAACTTGGCTAGTGACACCCCAATGAGCTTATGAACATGAAAAATGATGTCATTTCATTATTTGCACTATGAAAAAGTGCACAAGTAGTTTTATATGAACAATAGAACTTGTTAATCGGGTGATAAATCTACTTTTTGTCGGATGAAACTCAAACGTAAGTTATAACTAGAGGAGAGAAAATACTTTATGTTTAAATTAATAATTGATCATCTATCGAAGCATCTCGATCAAAATAGTATCTTAACTCTTAAATGAATAAATACTATCTTTAGACTATACACAACTAAGGGTGGTACGTTTAAAAGAAACACTAATCCTAATAACATACAACTGAGACCTCCGAACACATGAGAACACTGCATGATAGAATTCATGGTTCCCAGATGTTTCATGGGACGAACATTTGCAGTCCTCTCTCTCTTATAGTCTTATCTAAGCCTACAACATTCTTTTACTTCATATGCTATATATACATAACATTCAGCGGGCTAAAAAAAAAAAAAGAAGCTAAAATACTTGGCTAGTGACACCCGAATGAGCTTATGAACATGAAAAATGATGTCATTATTTGCATTATAAAAAGTGCACAGGTAGTTTTATATGAACAATTAAAAGAACTTGTTAATCGGGTGATAAATCTTCTTGTAGCCAGATGAAACTCAAGCGTAAGCTAAAACTGGAGAAGAGAAAATAATTTATGTTTAAATTAATAACTGATCATCTATCGAAGCACCTCGATCAAATACTACGAACGTTTGCAGCCCTCTCTCTCTAATCTAAGCCTACAACATTCTTTTACTTCATATGCTATTTGAAGAAGTATTTATTTTCGGCTTTTAGTTTTTTTTCTGTCATTTAACACTTTATAATTAATCACATTACATATACAACTATATTATGAAACACTTTTATAAAACAACCCCTACACTTAATAATAATTGCTAATGATAACAAGATTAACAGCTAATGTTTGTTAATCCCTAACTAGGGGTGTTCATCAGTTTGTTCAGTTAAAAGAAGTTTCTGAGTAAAATCGAAAGTTAAACCAAACCGAACCGCATCCGAATTGAATTATACTAAACTGAAACCAAATTTGAATTTGGTTTGGTTTTCGGGTTGACCAGAATTGCATAATTTATATATTTTTTTTAATTATATAGATTTTTAGTGAAAGACTAAAAAATGTGTTATATTTATACTGAGAAAGAGTTTAATGGTTTTTTTTTTTTTTTTTTATATATAAATATATAAAAATGTTTTATATATTGATGTAATTTGGTTTTCGATTCGGTTCGAATTTAATTTTATCATCCATACCGAAAATCGAATATTTAATTCAGTTCAGTTTGATTTTGAGAAATTCTATTTGATTCGGTTTTATCAGTTCGGTTCGTTTCGGTGTTCGACTCCTTTGTATTACCCAATTTGTGAACATCTCTCTACCTAAATCTGATAAACACGTACCCTTAGTTGGGCCACTTTAGCCCAACAATGTAATACGTTATGGGCTTGCACAACACGAGTTCGTCAGTCCATGAAACTTGTTGATAAGTCTTTGCTACTTAAAAAAAAGTATATAAACACTTTAACCGCTTGTCTGCAGATAAAAAATCAAAGTACAGTACTTTATCTCAAACCCCTCTTTTGTTCTCGAACTGGTTAATACTAGGGTTAATTAATACCAATAATGGCATCTCGTCCTCATATAGACGATGTAAGGCTTTTTTATCTATTTTTTATAAAAATTTTTAGGGTTTATAAAATTTGATCTTATTATTTAACTGTAATTCTAGGATGATGATTTCGATGGAGATTTTGCTACTGGAACTAACCAAACTAGGCGTACAGGTTATTACTATAATTTTTTTTTATTAATTTATATAGCCACTGTTAGAAGTCCCTTTTAACTTCGGGTATGGGTGTGACTTTCTATGGGGACGGACACCCGTTGGTTTTTGCGCGTAATGTTACTTTTTGTAAAAAAAACCTCGATGTTTGTAGGCTTGTTTAATGAAAAATGTACCAGGTTAATTCGTGTTTTGGTTCCGTCCCTGCATCCTACCTGCCCCGTACCCCGATCTGGCGGGATTGGGTATTGTTATTGTTGTTTGTTGTAATATGAAGAAATGTGATTGTAGGAGCTAAGAGGGGATTTGGAGATATCGATGATGATGACGATGATATTTTTGGCTCCAAAAAGGTTTCACATTTTATTCTTTTTTGTTTTGTTTTTGTTATATCTGTTTAGTGAGGTTTGTGATTAGTGTAGATATGATTGCGTTACCTTATGGTTGTTAAAGGTTGCTTCTTTAGGTCATTTATTAGGCAAGCATGGTGTTTGGATTTTGGAAGTATAAGGTTGTTTATGACCTAGGATGTTGTTGTGGAATGTACATGAGAATCGAATGTGTGATAGTGATTGAATGAGTATAGGAGGCCATTAGGGTAATGAATAGGAAATTTTTAAGAGATGACATTTTGCATTTAAAGGGTTAGAACGGGAAGCAAAGGATTGTACTATGACAAGACTATATGCGATGCTGCTTACTAGGAGTTCTGTTTGTCATGTCAAAGTTGGTTTTGATGGGAATGAAGTGGTAAAAAAGACGTGTGTAAAGCTTTAAAGTTGATCGTTATCCTTGTAGGAGTCTTTCAAAGGTTGCATATACCATGAGCTATTAAGTATGTAAATATACAAGACGAAGAGATCTCCATATAAACGGCTGAAATAGGGTCAAATTTCTTGACATGAAAGTAACCGGGGTCAAACACTCAAACAAAATGTTGACACAATTTTTTATTATTATTATTATTATTATTTTTTCAAGCTGTACCTAAAACTGTTTATACAATTAAAATTTGGATGTTATCAATTGAAACACTTGAAAGTATAAACACTAAAAGACATAAAAGTCTAAACTGAAACTTTTTTAGGACTTGTCGTCTCACACGCTCACGGTTTATGCCTCTATGATCCTAGGTCTTTAGAAGCACGAGGCATCCCTTTGCACTAAGGGTTAAAAAGCCAAGGGGCGAAGCAATAAGGTGAACGCGCACGCCTCACGTAGGTGAGGGCGAGAGGCGCATACTTTTTACGTACACACTATCAGTATGTTTTACCACTATTTCATACACAAATACCACATTAACAACAAAAATAACCAAGGCTTCTCATAGTTAGATGAACTCATGCCAAAAGCAATCAAGTTATATCTAGGTATAGAGTCATTTGTTTTTCTAGCTGATTAGTATCTAAAGAAACATAATCGACCCCATCATCTCCGACTCCCCGCTTTCTAATATCGATTGATATTCCTCTTATGCTCTTATGGTTTCACCCTAAAACTTCCCTCTCAACGTTATTTTTTTGTATTTGAATTCTCGCTTACTCATCCTCATCGATTGTTACAATTTTTATGAGCTCATTGTACTTTGATGATTGACGCATCCCATCCTATTTGGTAGAGGTGCTTTTCGAATAGGTAAAAGTAGGAATGGCACCGACCTTTTGAAATTTACGTTAAAAGGAATATCATGATTACTTTCGACAAAGGAGGTGATCTGACCACAAACAATTCCTAATTTAGTCAAGATAAGTTCAAAGAGATGCTTTTACATGCAATTAAGATGCATGATCTATTTTTATAATTGTAGAATATAAAGGGATCATGAATTATCTCTTTAAGTATTCAGAACACTAACTAAACAAATTCTATCGGGGACACTGCAATGCATGATAAGAAAAAGTTATAGGACAAAGAAAAGCTAGATTTTAGTCACTTACTTGTGTATCCTAGAAGATTTTGTGTTTACTTTTGATGTATGGAAATCTATTGTGACTAAGAGATACTTGGGGTTTGGCTACACACTTTATGAATGGCAATTGGATGTTGCAAAAGATAATTATATATTTTTTTTACTTTCATGTTCTACGTACCGAATAGATAACTACTTTGACTACTAGTTGGAAAACGTTAAAAAAATTATTTTTAATTACTGTACTAGAATAGTGTTTATGGTAATAATGTGTGTTGACAAACTCGAGAATTATTCATGTCATGCGTTGTTTTGGTCCATCATGGTTTTTTTGTTTTATATATGAAGCTGTGCACATAAGGCATATTTGGCTGTACAAGGTTATTTGCAAGATGCTATGGTTAGTGAGTAGAATGTGTCGAGTTTTTTTTCGAGCTTTCACTTTCAAGGAGAATTAAGTTCAATCAAATTGTCCCACTCAAGATGAATGTTGTTGGATAACACTTCAAAGCACCGTATATAGTGAATTCCACCTAGGCTATGTTTGGCGCGGAGCTTTTTAGGGCGATGAGCGGTGAGCAATGAGCTTTTTGATTTTTATTGTTCGTTTGGCAAAGGAGAGGGAGCTTTGCTATTTTTTAGGAATGCTCATTTTTCCAATGCTTCTTTAAGAAGCTGTGAGCTGTGGTTATTGCTCACAGCTACTTTTACCTAACACACCCCTAGTCGGAATATCTTGTGTCAACCTATCTCAGGTTTTGGATATTGTATGTATAAATTAAGCTTATTTATTTATTTATTTATTTATTTTTAATGTGGGATAACTTTAAAAATTGGAATACACCACCGGAAGGTCATATTGAAAGCATCAGATATATTGAATTAATCTAGGAGGAACATCTTAGTGTAAACGTTTCTTATCCATTGATTGTACTCGGTTTTACTTCATGGTGAACCTAAACTATTTTACGCATTTTATAGTCTTACTCGTTGCCCATTAATCTTTTCAAACCAACTTGTACAATTAAATTGTAACACTTTGTACAACTTTGTATATGATACAAAGCATCATGATAGACCAAAGCACTCATTGATATGGGATTAGTTTTGAATATGTTAACATAATGATTATTTGCAAAAACATTAATCAAAATGATGGAAAATAATTTTTTCATCATTTTTAAACTATTGGTCAAAGTAGTAATCGTTGCGGCTAGTAGATCCACTATGTATGGAGAAAATTGAGAAAAGAATTATGCATCATGAGTGAA